>CM035820.1:11156419-11581419 GCA_020458035.1 Magallana ariakensis
ATTTTTTTTATCAGTTTTCTGAATAAAATAATTACCAAAAAAAAAAATCTTTTGATTTTTTTTTTCATTCAATATGAATCTATATAGCTAGTGTATTATTGTTTTTTTTTCTGTTTCTTGACTAAAAATTATTTAAATATTATATTAACTATTTTAAGAATACGGAAGACGTCATAAAATGCGACTTATTATACAAATCTCTCTTAAATATTGACACTCGGGATAGTACCCCTCAAAGGAATGATAACTCAAACTTGGATAACTAAACATTGCTGTCTTTTTATTACTGTTACATGCGAAAAAGACAGTTAGTTTTCGCAACTGTTTGAGCTGTGTGTGTAATACAGGTACGTGTAAACCTAGTAAGTGAAAAAAGGGTACAAAACAGTATTCAATACTCTCTGCGTTGTCAATTAAGCCTGCGTTTGGTCAATGACCATGGGCCCAAAACCGCTTCCAACTCAGTTAAAGTACTTTACCCACGCGTATTCATGTATAAAACATAATTGAACATGAATAATGTTGCAGTACGGAAGAATTGAGATATTATTTCTAGCGCTTAATTCAATTGCACTTTTAATCCGATAAATATATATTTCTAAAATCGCATTACAAACTCAAAATGCCTTTTCTTAGACTAATAGTAAATAACTTGTACAAACTTCCAAGACTGTGTTTAAAACACAAATCTCCCCTTCCCGATAGATCAGTTTGGCGACAATGGGGTTTTAACTACATGCGAGATTTAGCCAGGTTTATTTTGTTTATTAACTGAAGTAAAAAAATGGGAGTCCATATAGCAAATTTCGGCGTCTGGTCTTATAAGCTGCCTTGTAAAAGTGGAAAGTGCTATCAGGATAAAAATGAAAGATTAATGCGATCGTTCGGAATTGTTGTTTATACATGTAAAAGGATCACTGTAGAGAAGAAGCTTTTGATGTGTTTATTTTTTTTTTAAATCTGAGATATGGTTTAAGTTTAATTAAGCTTATATATGCCACGTAAAATCTGAACCCTACCCCCCCCCCCCAAAAAAAAAAAAAAATTAAAAATTAAAAAAAATATAGTCTAGCATTTTTAAATCTCAAATATGATTAAAGTATTAAACTTGTACATGCCATGCAAGATCTGACCCCCCCCCCCCCCCCCCCCCCCCCCAAAAAAGGGGGGGGGTATAATCTAGCATTTGCCTTTGCTTTGATTGTTCTTATTTTTCTTGAATAAAATATTTTTAAAAAAAAGAAGAAAAATAACATTCTTGTTTATTTAGTATCATGCAACAATTAGTTGTCGAGCATACCTACTTTTTGACACATTTACCTGTGCCCTTCAATTATAAACACAGTTTTATATTAAAAAAAGTTTGCAACATCTATGAAAAGAGCTTTAGGAGATAATAAAAGAAGTTTGGTAAACACTAAATGTTACGCTGTTGACAGGGTTTTTGTTGTGCTTATTTTTGGACTTGATAATAGAGAAGAGACTGGAAGTAACGTTACAAGCCTTTCAGTCAGAGTTAATTGGATGAGTAAGACATTTATTTAGATGCAAGGTCATTCACATTGCATTGTACAAAAAAGGAACATGTCTTAATAACCTACTTAAGGACACATCGCTCACCTGAACAGCAAATGCCATAACTCTGATCGAATCAGCATTACATGATCAAAATTAGAATATCTTGACTAAGTACAGTTGATCTTGCTCAAAAAGTTGAAAAATCTACCGAATTTTATTCAGATATTTTTATGGTAAATACCAAGCCCCGTTTGTTGTTTTAGTATTTGTGAGAAGATGTTTTTTCTCTCTTCCTATATAAACCCTCCCCCTTTGTAGCTCCACTTTTCTTTAGGGAATTTGCATAACCTGTGCTTTCACACAAGTATCTACATTTTGGACTAAATGCTTTTCCAAAAGATTATTGAAGATATTTCGACCACAATTGTGGCCCCACTCTACCCCAAGGGAACGTGATTTAAACAAATGTGAATTTACACAATATAAGCCTTAGGATGCTTCAACACAAGTTCAAATTTATCTGGCTGAATAATTTTTAAGAAGATTTTTAAAGATTCTCCATATATATTCTTATGAAAAACTTGACACCCCCCCCCCATTGTGGCCCCATCCTACTCCTGGGGACCATGATTTGAACCAACTTGAATCTACAGAAGATGAAAACTTGAAAATTTTATGACAACGACCACGACGACGACATAAAATGAACAAATCTTGATCAGAGAAGCTTGCCTGAACCTTTGGCTCAGGTGAGCTAAATTGGGTTAGGTTAGACCTTTTATTTCTTAGATGCAACTGTTGGGGTTTTTTTTCCTCGAAAAGTGGGGGCGGTTTTATTAATGCTTAGATAATTATCACTGGAAGCTATTATTTCGAAAAATATGTTGCTGTCTTATTTTTTTGATCAAATGTTTTTTTAGATACCCAAACTGTCATAAAAGTGTACAAAAATATGATTTTTTTTTTTCAATTTTAAGATGATAATAACTGTATAAACAATATGCCTACAAAAAAAAACTTAAGAATTTGTCCTTATGACCCGCAATTATGAAAATCATCCAAATGTTTCTTTTTTTTAAAATAACGTGCAAGAATTTTCTGCATAAATAAATATTAAGCTAATGTTTATTAAAAAAATGTTTTAATGAAACACTGTAAATATGTTTTGTAAGCCCAATAGTTTTGGGCATCCGGATCTTTGAAGAAATTGTAGTATTGAACGTCTGAACATCAGAACTGTAGCGGTAAGCTCTGTTGATGACAATGCAATTAGAATATTCATTACATATGACAGTCGTTGGATCAGTTTGGCTATGTAGACGAGACACAGTTATGCCAATGGATTCATTGTTAAAGTTTGTCATATAAATATATATGAATTAAGATGCCATCCAGTTCATAAGTTCCTGATCATCCACTTATGATCTGATCATGGCTATCGATTATAATGCACCGCCAGATCTTAATACATGTAATGGGAGAAATAAAATGCTATTTTAAGAGGCAGCTTGGTCAATAAATTATCCATCAGAATTTCCCTAAAATTCTAGATATGATACTTTAAACTAGAAACTGTAATGTAGTAAAGAAAAAATCTAAACATTTTAGCTTTAAAATTTGGATGAATCCTATATTTTTTTTATATAAAGCTCTTCTTCGTACGGAGATTAATAAAGTCTAAAAATGGCCATCACTATCGAGTCATATTAACCACTTTTAGGAACGTGCTTGTCTTGATTTAAAGTAAGCAGTTTATTATATAATATCATCTTTAATAGTAGATTTGATAAATTCAATATGAAATATAATACGAAAGCTGGCAAAGCCTACATGAAATATACCCTAGATTTCAGCTATTGTACATCCTTACTGAACACAGTAAAATAATTTTACTCTAAAATCACCATATTTTTGCCGATTTTTTAAAGATATTCGTTTATCAACAAACTCCGCCATTTCTGTAGACCTCTGTTGTTCTTCAAATTTATTTTTTCCCCGTTTGATTCACTTAGTCAGTTATCTATAACAAGAAATAAGTTACGTTTTTTTTTTGGTCAACGCCCGTAGATAACCAGGGTTTTTTGATATATTATTGGAAAAGTCAGAGTTTAATACAGTGCACCAGTATGTGTCAAAGAGATAGGATGTTAATATCAAGTAACATCTATTTCCCGCTAAGACGTCAATCATGTGAGTCTGGATCAGCTGGCTTAATGCAGACACTTCAAAGGAAAGTAATAATCTGTTGACATGCTTACAAAGAGAAGGTCTTGTTCTGTGCAAGACAGATGATAAAAAATGGAAATATTAGGAAAATTCCGTAAATGGGATTGAATGCATGGACAGCTGATAAAAATTCAAGGCATGTGACGAATCTCAGAAACAAAAACAAAAATGGGGAAAGAAAGTGAAAGAGAGAAAGAAAGGAGAAAAAAACCGCAATAGAAGAGACTATTTAGAAGCACAACGAAATAAAGAACCCCTCAGGGATCACGAAGGGAATATCGAATGAAAAGATCCATTTAAATCAGGAAATTAAATAGCTGAATATATCCTGGTCATCTTTGATGCTGTTATTCTAAAGCTATTTAATGATGGACTGTCAATGACATCTCTCTCTCTCTCTCTCTCTCTCTCTCTCTCTCTCTCTCTCTCTCTCTCTCTCTCTCTCTATTAGCATACGTTTATGCATTTTAATGTTTTAAGTATAACATATCCATTATTAAGTTTTAGGGGATATATTTAAGGGGTAGTAAACGCTTGACCTTAATTAACGATAAAAAAAAATGTGTTGATATAAATTATTAATATATTGAATATTAATTGTTTTGTTTGGTCAGGTTTGTGCAATTCTGCTTACCCATTGCATAGTCAACCTAATATTTATTTTGTTGCTATATTGTTGTTGTTGCGGGGCAGCCCCGGGGTAGACTCGAATTGAAAATCGTCGCGACCAGTTAAGCAATATAATGACAATAAACATATAAATATCAAACACTTTGTCAGATGTATTTATTTATCAGGTATTTTGGATTATAATGAAATCTTTTAAAAATCGAATTGTGATCTTCACTTAAAAGCATTTGTGAGAGTTTAATTCATTGCAATCCGAAGTGTCATCTTACATGTACAATATAAATTGTAAAATGTTTTCTGTACAAATACTATCAGGTACAACGTCTATTTAAGGTTTGTATTTGAGAGAGAGAGAGAGAGAGAGAGAGAGAGAGAGAGAGAGAGAGAGAGAATTCTATTGTTTGAAATTCTATATATATTTATTATTAATTTAATTGTACATAGTATCATTTCTCATATTTCTTTAAAACAATCGAACTACCGCTTAACATTGTTAAACGAATAAAACTTTCCGAATTTAGTTGAACTACTATAACGGTGTACTATTAACAAGCCAATTGCAACTTCTTGAAACGACTTCTGGATTTGTGCCGAGGGCAAATACCTACTAGTTCTTCATTCTTGCATGAAAAAAAAAAAAAACCAAAACATTACCTTCGTCAATGCCATACATTGTACAAAGGATCATATTTGTATTAAATATTTATAGTCGTTATGTCAACGTTTGTAATGCATGTATGTTCGCAACATTTTTTTTTTCTCTTTTTCTTGCATAAATTAAGTTGCACAAATTCAACATGTTAAACTCGCTAACAATTTTATCAATTTGACAACAATTAAACTTTCGGTAATTTCGGGAAATCTGTGGATCCCTTATTTTATGCGAATGCGTTATTCTGCGATTCTGTCGTTTCGTATCAAAGTGCGAAAATATATAAACTGGTGAATGTCGAACCTTTATTATCATTTTGCTTTTCTCGCAATTTCACGCAGATAATAATTCCTCGCGTTTAATGGGAATCTACAGTAATGCACTTAATTTTTTATTACATTAATTGAAAATATCTGAAATTATTGCATATTTTCTGACTTTTATGAAATGAAAAAGCTGTTAGCTATAAATAAAGATATTAGCCCAAGGAAACAAAACCATTTAAAACATGTAATATACTTAGTGCATTTAAAGCTTCAATAATTTTTTTCAATATCCATCTATCTATCTATCTATCTATCTATCTATCTATCTATCTATCTATCTATCTATCTATCTATCTATCTATCTATCTATCTATCTATCTATCTATCTATCTATCTATCTATCTATCTATCTATCTATCTATCTATCTATCTATCTATCTATCATTTAACATTCATTTACACTTTGCATACTATTGATTCTTTAAATATTGAAAGGACTTGACTTTTGGTGAACTATTAATACATAAATATATATTTATTAATAATACGCTGAAAGAGTGGGATACAAAATTAAATCTAATCCTAAGTCCTTAATCTGTTTTCATTATGGTTCACCTCCCATTTGCAAGTTACCTCAAATCACCCAGTTGTTTGTCATATGTAACGATCATTTAATACAGACCTTGGAGTTTCATTTTGAACAGAAAATATCCAGTCGCAAAATGGTCTATCGAATTGGAATATACCCATATGCATTTAGCTGATTTTGGATTTTTCTGTTAACTTGATTGGGAATTACCCCCAACAAAATTGGATCAATATAGAAAATTAACGTAAGTATAATTTAATTGTTATCCTGTTTTTACAAAAATGGAACAGTGATATCAACAACTGCAGTAAAGGAATGACTTACAGAATTTTTTTGTAGAATATTCAAATGCAATACCTAGAAAATTTAGAAATATTCTTGTGAAATTTAAAACAAGCAATGATCACAGTCTCTCTGTAAAGGGTGGTCACTGGAATAATTTACAACGTCACGAAAGAGTTTGCAATTTGTGTAATAATAATGAAATTCTGGACGAGTTTCATTATCTGTTAGAATGTAACATATTATTATATTCCATTCGAAAAGACAGTTTTTAGCAATAAAATATTATGTCTAGCTGATTACTCTAAAGTTCTGTAATAACTATTTATGGTCGAATTCCAACTCTGTATTAAAAAAAATCCCAACAACTCTTCATAACTAAAATTTATAAGATCTGTTTTTCACTAGCAAATTGATCCAGCTCTGCTCATCCATACTGTTTATATAATGTAAAAATGTTTATATGTCTTGTAACTCTTGTACCATTTATATGATTTTGAGAGAATAAATGAATTGAATAGAATTAAACTCTTTAAGAGTCTTATCAAATCAAGGGAAGCTGGGTCTTTCAGGGTTTTTAAGACTTTCATTTATTTTACAAATTTGCAACGACGCCTTAATCAAGGATGCATTTTACAAACGAACTTACAAAGGATGAAGCTCTTCCGTTGATCAACCGAATGTTAACCAAAAGGTCTGGAAATCTGACAGGAAGGCGGATCTTTATCTTGTGTTATGAAATGTGACCAAAACATTACTCGTGACTTAATGGCATAATGTATACAGGATTTTCTTCGCTCCGTGTAATTTTCGCCCAATTTACAATTGCAAACATTTTCACCCCGTCTTGCATTCGCCTAATAACAGTTGTGTTAAACGAGAGATAATTTGAAACATTGGAATTCGTCAAGTCTTAAATTCGTCCGCTGACAACAAGGGCGAAAGGGGCGAAAATATATCGGTGCGAATATTTCCCTGTATTACAGTAGCTCTTCCATTCAGTTACTTTATCGAACCTTTCAGTTAATACATTTAGTTGACCAAAAAAGAAGAGCCTAATTCTATACAATTGCTCTTTTTGTTAACAGTTAAATATGGGTTAGCTAAAAATTGCTCTTAAATATGGGTTAACACAATACAAGAAAAAATAATTAAGGAGGCTAGGTGGTCAACAAATGAACCATCAGATCTGCCTTCAACTTTGACATGTGATATTTTTTTGGCCATAAACTATTAAATAGTAAAGAAAAAATCCAAATATTTCAGCTCTAAAATTTTAGTATTGTACCATATATTTATACAGAACTCTTTATTTTAAGGAGGTAAGTACAGCCTTAAAAATGACCATCGAGCCCTCTTAAATAGATTGAAAAAGGTGTAAAACGATTATTTTTTAAACATAATAATTAACTCTATGTTGATTATTCTAAATTTAAGATTTATTTGTAATTTCGTTTTTACAATTTCCACTCTTTTTAACAAAACATAGCGAGGTTTCAACTTTGTGAATATATTTAAAGACTGTAGTTATTGAACTTTTTCAAATCGTTTACAAATCAAATGTAAAAATGTGTCAATCAGTGGAATGTCTAACGTTTGCAAATAATATCTGATTATTTGTGGAAAAAAACCCTATTGCTTCGCTAGTATATTTAATCAAACTAGGACGTATTTAGTAGACATACTACATGCATATATGTGTAAGCAAACATCAATTCATAAACATATTTGTCTGTCATATGATAACTTCAAATTAAGGGCATTGTATATGTGACAAAACAGTAAACACATAACACATTGAAGTTAAGGTGGCTCGGTGGTCGTGGCCAATTTTATGTTGGTCTCCTTTAGAAGAAGAGCCCTATATGAAATATATAAACATACCAACAATTTAAAAGATAAAATGTATGATTTTTTTTCTTTACTAAAAAATAGTTTATAGATTAACGAATCATATCTTTAAAATTTAGGTAGATCTGATAGTTAATTTGTTTAAGATTAATTTTGATGACACAATGTTTTTTACCCAATACTTTTAATATTACATGTAGTATTAATATTAATTAAAGTAGACAATGGTTTATCAAATTTTTTTATGTTTATCATTTAACTTCTTTCTTTTATTATAATTTCATGTTAAATACTGAAATCTGACTGGTTTTGACGCAGTTGATAAACCGTTCTATCACCCTCAGCGTTAGCAACACACTTAGCAACGGGTAACACAACGAAGTGTTACATGCGCATAAATTATGCGCGTACGGCTCGCTGTAGAATTCACGTCATTTGTATATGAAAGCAGTAAAGTTTTCTCTAAAATTAAGACATTCAGTATTCAATAAAATATATAGTGCCTGTTTGGGAGGGCAACAGTTTGACACCCCTCGATAACCATTGTCAACCGTCCCTTCGCGTCGGTTGACAATGGTTTTTCTCGGGGTATCAATTTCAACTGATAACCTCCCAGACAGGCACTATTTATTTAAGACAGAATACTAGCTATCAATGAAGTTCGTTGAAATAGAAAAATGCACAGCACCATACAAATACATACTATTATTAATGCGAACCACATTTCTTTTCTGAGTACTGTAGTAGATACTCTTCGATTTTATTCCTGCTTTGTCTTGTATGAAAATGAGGATAATTTATTTGTAAACACAGAAGTCAGTGTTCAGCAAGTCATGACAATGTTTGTCTTTCAATTGTATAACAATGTGTACCATAAGATAATGACACGTAGAACAATGACTGTGTTTCGTCATTAGTAGGTCAAAACTGAGTATTTTTTTAGCTCATCTCTAACGTGATGTTTGGTCATAAGTAGGTCAAAACTGAGTATTTTTTAGCTCATCTCTAATGTCATGAGCGGAAAATGAAGAGGAAAAGCATATCATTAGTGGTCAACATTTCTGACCACTAATGCAACATTATACATGTACATGTATATGTATCATTAGTGGACAGTGCATCATACGCGGTTGCTACAAAGCATAACTGGGTTAACAGATAAAATAAATACATGTACATGCGCCACTCTAACAAGTACGATTTATAGAAGGTCGAAAGTTTTTTTTAATGTTGTTTTTTTCCTATCGTCCATAACTCAAAATTGAAATAACTATAATATGTGATATGCGCACATGCATGTCAACCAGTTATATTCTACCGGTAGTATATATCATGATTTCGTTTGAAGAAGCATAAATGTTGATTTTTCTTTAAATCAAATGTTGCGCATAGAGTTGCGAATGATATTGACACAATTTTTTTTATCCATATTACAATTCAATGAGGATAACAGGTTAAACTTTTCCTCAACACTAATGATTTGCCATTAAAATATCTTTATGTAGTATCTCTCTATAGAAATATTAATTGATCGAATCTTGATGTCTTTTGTGATTAAAGAGAATGCTCTTTTTTAAAACGTGGCTTGGCTATCTTAGTATATTATCTATAATTCGTACTAGTTTGACTTTGCGCACGAGAAAGTAATATTTGGATACTGTATACAGGGTTATTTTCGCTCCCTGTAATTTTCGCCCTTCTCCACTTGCAAACAGTTCCACCCCGTCTTAAATTTGTCCAGACACAGTTGTATTTAAAGAAAGATAATTTGAGACATTGGAATTCGCCCAGTCTTAAATGGGCTCGCTGACAACGAGGGCGAATGGGACAAAAATAAAACGTGGCGAACATTTCCCTGTATACAGTATATGGTTAAACCTACTTTTTAACCCGTCTGTTAAGGTGGAATAACACACCTGGAAAAAGCACTCAAATTTACAGAAAATTATTTGATTATGAAAGATGTAATGATAAATAAACCGTATATATATGTCAAATAAGCGAAACATTTGAAATTTGGGGATAAAAAAAAATGAATATCCAAAGAATTCAATTCAGTAAATAATAACAAAAGCCCCTTTGCGATTCGAACTCGGAATGTACGACACTTTATTCACTCGGATATGGAGTATGATACATGTACATGTTGTCGTCTATAAAATCCTTTTAATAAAACGGAATATCGTTTCGATCAGAAATTAGCCATTTTGTGATGATATGTTATTCCACCTTAGTACAAAATCCAAAGTCATTCTGGCTCTCGTGCGTTCATGGTGGATATATATAAATATATATATTTGGAGTTGATAACTAATTAATGTAGTTTCACTTAGGTCTCCCATTATACAGTGACAAAGATCATATAAAACACTAGTACCTAAAAATTAGTTAACTTCTAGATGCGATGATCTTTGGAGTATTGGAGTATGGTGTTTCAACGGTCAATTGTTAACTAATTTCTTCCCGTCGGTTGTACCCAGTTTTTTCCTCTTTGATTTCTACAATGTTTTATTGTCTTATTCATCCATTATTTATATATGAACCGAAATACGAAATGAAGTATATATATAAGTTTTACAGTTAAAGATTAAAAGCGTTTGTAACAGTAACTGAAAAGTTTAGATAGTAGATTGTACACCTTTTTTTACATTGCACTATGTGCCCTGAGAAATGCGTAGCCTCTAATAACACAGTAAAAATATTTACATTTTAAAAATACAGAAATTTGTTTTGTTTGTGCAATGACAGTTTATTTTTATTTTTTTAACATTTTATAATGTTACAGAACAGAAAGTGAAAAATTAAAACAATCTTGCACTTAACAATATACATGGATATAGTTTAACTTCGCTCGATTTTGAAATGTCAATAGAACTATAATTACATGTTGAGAATCATGTAAATGTGGACCGAAGTCTAGTCTTAAACAAAGGAAATTATATTCATCAAGCTAAAGAAATCTATTAATATTTCAGGCGTGTGATGCAAAAGCTGAACCTTGTCCTAATTGCTGCTGCATCATTTCCGTAAGTATTAAATAATACATGCATTTAATAAGACAAACTTCTCATTTACTCGGCAAAAATACGGAAAAAAAGATAACGATAATCGGAAGAACAAAATTAAAATCTGAGCTTGTGTGTTCACTGTTTATGTAATATTACGCATTTGCTTTTTGTTTACATCTAAATATTTACGGAGTGACAGAATTAAAACGCGTAGATTATCACAGAATGGTTACTATACATAGTAAGGGAATAAGACAAGAGTGGACTAGCGCGCATACTAATAAGCGTAAGTCTCTTATTTTGCTGTTAGAGACTTGACAGATGAAACAGTGCGGGTAAACATGTCAATAACGCCAAGCTTTATAGTCATTATTCTTGGAATTTTCTTTATATAATTTTTAGATTACTTTATTGATCCGCTGTATCTAGCTGTAAGGAGTGAAGTAGAACTGCGGAAGCAGGATACTCTTTCTGACCAGTGGTTCAAGACAGGTGTTTTCTGATTGAAGGAAAAAAAACCCACCAAATTCGTACCCGTTGATGTCCGATCAATAGCCTGGCCGGATACAGACTGCAGGACGTGTGACACAAAAACTGACAATTTTTTTTTCTTGACTATTGGAGTGATTGTGGTTTTTTTTTTTGCCGGTATGTCTGATCGAGACTTGCATCGAAAAAAAACAGAACTGTCGTTTAATTTTACGAGTTTATTCACAGTGTGGTGGTTTTCGAAAATGTGCCTCATTTACTGAACATTCAGTGGACAAAAATAACTTTTAATCACAGGGAAAAAAAGATGAAGGTAAGGTCCGAAGAAATTGCCTGATATGACGAAATTGATTCTTGGATGATGACAAACTTCAAAGATAGATTCTAAAAATATCATCATTAATATAAAAAACAAAACGACAAAAGAACAATGCTAGGATCATTCAAAAATTAACTACAACGAGCAAAAGCTTATGAGAAGTTGACTTACGAAGTAAGAAACATGAACTCTAACACGACAACTGAAAACTACCGAGGTGATTCCACGGAACAGACAGCACTAAGAAGAGCTCTGGAGAAGCAGTTTAGACTTCAATATCAGTGCCATGTTTTTTCGAATTCGAACGTCACCAGAGAAGCCAGTAAGATATTATATAATAATTTTATCATTTGCTATCATAACAAGGCTAAAAATATTAAACAATAAAGGAGACTTCTTTGAAATATATTGAATTTAAAACTCCATAAAGTATATAATTATATATACGTTCAACAAAACGATATAGGAAACTTCTTTGAAATATATCGAATTTAAAACTGCATAAAGTGTATACATAATTGTATATACGTTCATAATTGTAATCAAATTAAAGAGATGTTTAATTAGGACGAGGGCATTAATAATTTGCTACTATAAATTATCGAAACATACATGTTACATGTTGCATGTAAAGCGTCATAATGGTGATTAAGGAAAAAAACTATCTTGCATAAGCTTAAGGATGTTATAGAAATAATGTGTCATATAAAAGCATTGCTGTTTTGCCTTATCATGGCCTATGTATGTTTTTTTTAGAGTGATTTAAAACCCAATATTTCTAATCAAGAGGGTCAGTTTGTAAGACTTATTTGAGATAATTGGATGTAACGCGATACACTGGAAAGAAATTGAAAGCAAAACATACAATTACACTCCGAAAGTTCCCTAACTGTGGTAATCCTCGTGTATATAAATCAGAAAAGTTGAATGCCTGCCTGAACAAATAAAATCACCGAAGAAGGAAAACATTACTTTTGATGTTGAGTTAAAATACATGTAAATAAATAAAGTTTATGGAATATCAATAGTCAACGCTTCATATAAAGAATACAGCAGCTCGATATTTTCTTCTTAAACATCAAAAACATACATGTATAAACATATTTGGCAGCTTTTCCTAAAATACGTAAGATATTACTTAACTGTGGCTTCCTCTATGCTCTGACTGGGGTTTCTATCAACTTAAAACCTACGAAATCTATTCTCAAAAAACCCAAACTAAGATCTGCATGTAAAAAATATCGTACCGAATAATAAAAATAAAAAAATGATTTTAAATTGATTATTATAACTGATTTTTTTTTATATTTTGGCATAAGTACCTTGCAGATAAGTTATGGAACTGCCAAAGGTGGTATTTGTTGCCATCGCTAAAGAAGTAGTTTCATGAAATCTAATAACAAAAACCATTGCGTAGAGAGAATATAACCACTACTAGTATAATTGTCTTTTATGGGTGATAGGTGAGTTTTTTTTCCCACAATAATGAATATTCCAATGGAAAATACATGAAATGATTTCTTAGGAAGAATTAATCATTCTGCAAGATGTATCGAACATTTTGAAGCATTTTTGAAACATCAAGAATGCATAGACTTCATGGACGGCAAATATCTTCCTAAAAATGATTTGAGTCTCTCCACTCCGGCACGTATCTCTCTAGACACACGTGTCATGAATTAGATAGATACGATAAAAAAGTATACATGTAAAAAAGAATTACAATTTTAACTCTTAGAGTATTGAATTTCTTCATTACCCTTTTTAATAAGTCTAACTGTATTATTTGATGTCTTTTTTCATAGAAGTGTTACATATCTTGTATATTACTTGACATTGCAATAATATCCAATATGATTATACATTTTTCTTTACTGAGTTATAGGAATGGTCGGAAATTTTTGATATATTGATTTTAATAATGTACAATTTTTCAAGAAACATTTAATTTATATACATAAACTACCGACATAATTAACGACGAAATTTAAAAGCTTTTTGTAATATATGAATGTTGATATCATTCCTTGAAGATGTGTTCTCCGGAGATGGAGACGGCCTATAACTATCAGATATATTTTAAGGCCTTTTACCGAAAGCATATGTTTGTATTTATCGTTAGATAGATACGATAAAAATACATGTATAAAAAAATTACAATTTTAACTCTTAGTGTATTGAATTTCTTCATTACCCTTTTTATTAAGTCTAACTGTATTATTTCATGTCTTTTTTCATAGAAGTGTTACATGTTTATTACTTGACAGTGCAATAGTATCCCATATAATTACTAAGTAACTGAGTAATAGGCATGGTAGGAATTTGTGGTATATTCATTCTTAGGAAGAAATAATAATTCTACAAGATGTATAGAAAATTTAAGTAGTATTTTTGAAAAAACCCTACAAAATACTCATTCTTTGTTTCGAGAGAAAACAGATATTCTCGGCAGGAAGTTTATGCCGATTAGGATTCTTCTTATAGGGAGTGTTTAATATACTGTAACTAGTTGTTAATGTCATATTTTGAAAATACCGTCGTAAAGATACTTCTTTGATTATAAGCAGCATTTGAAAACCCTGATATAGTCGCTGAACACAGTATCAAACATCGAATATTTCAGTGTTCTATCACACTAACCCTTTGGTTGTGAATTAGATGTGTCGTTAATTTTAAATGTTAGTAGAATACAGTATATTTTCACAAGTCTCATTCAAATAATTAAGTAAATCGTTAAGACGACATCGATGAATAGACATCGATGTTATGTTTTGATGATATTTGTACTGAAAATTTGAAAATTCTTGAGTGCGATCAAAAATCTTTTAAGAAAAAACGCTATTTTGAATTTATAGTAGTGTGCAAAACATATATATATATATATATATATATATATATATATATATATATATATATATATATATATATATATGTTGTAATTATCTATCACGGTGTCCCAAGTTGCAGTACAGAACTAGAGTTTTGGGCCTTGTAGCCAAATTCCATGCCTTGATCTGCTTCCCAGAATATGAATATCTGAAGTCTGATTTGCAATTTGAAGTGATGACAAAGAAAGCACTGAACTGATTGATTGCTGGCGTCAAACAATTGTAACTTTCGTGACATGCATCATTATACACGAAAACACGTTTGGTGTTTCATTTCGATCCGCTATTACTTTTGGAAATAAAAGTATGCTAATTACAAACTATATATCATGTTAATCACACACATATTGTAACATTTTCGATTCTATCCCCACGATTAGTCTGCTGGAATTCACTTCTCTTACGAATCTTTAACGACGTCACATCCGTTAATTAGTGGTGAACTGTCATTTTAATGTCTTCCTTAGAGCAGACGACTGGAAAACAGAAACTGTGTTATTGTTACAGGAAAAAGGATATTGTAAATCTCTCGTAAACGAGTAAATGTTTACTCTCAATCAAATAAAAGATTGGGGAATTAGGATTCTTCCCGAGGTTCCATTTTTCAGTTGTAGAAAACTTATATCAACAAATACTTAAATTTATGAAACTTAAACTTTCAAACTTATTCAATTATACCCAAGGTTCAAATAATCTCTAGGGATCATTTTTTGGCATCAATCAGTCAGTTTGTCTGTTTCTCCTTGTATTTGTGAAATAAAGTTGACTAAAGACTTTTTGTCTCAAAGGGTATTGTCAGAGAAGTAATCAGATAATTTAACCAGTCTTGATGTATTCGAAGTACATGTATAATCAATTAACTAGCTAAAGGATTTTCTCAAATAGCTGCGTTAGGGTATTTTTTCGGTTTGCATAGCTTGTCCCATATTTTGTTTAAAATTTATTTACATGTTAAAGCTCCTTATTTAACAAATCATGCATCAAATAAGTATTTCTGTGTCTGGCGAAGAAGAGTTTAACTGTAATAAACTTTTTACCGTAAAATATAGTTCACAAAATACAATAAAAATGAAGTTCAAAAATACAGAATGTTGATGCAGGCGCAGTGGCTTTTACTAATCAATTTTTTTTAATAGACAAACAAATTTTTTATTACATTACAAGAATCTGACAACAAGACAAGGGTACGTTGTTTACGTTACCGAGTTTTTATAAAACTAAGGAGTGAAATTCAAAAGGTCGATCCTGTAAAAAATAGGGCTTCGAGAAACCTTAAATAATTAATTAGCTCAGTTTTTTTGTAATGAAATAACGTGGACAAGAAGAAGGAAGAAAATAATACGGTGAACATAATTTTTTTTTAAATGCATAACCGGGTCACTGGAGCATAGGAAACAATGGGGCTTCAAGCTCAATTAGTGTCTCCCTAAGTTCGTCTTGATATAGAGTAATTGCTAATACTGAAGCCAGCTCTCTCAAGTAACTCGTTTTCTAACACTTCCACAAATTACATAACGACTTTGATTATCATTGGAGCGATCTTTGACTACCAGCAGGTCTTTTTCTGTCCTCGGATTGATTTTTTGACAAGTTTTCTGCTCTTATGAATACGTAGGTTGGCAAATGTTTGGACTGAGTCTCTACATTTGCAATCTTTGATCACAACATTTTGAAGGGTTCTTTTTCCTCGCTGTCGTTTCTGGTTATTGTCCTTGGTGTAGAGGATTGAATATTTTAAAAAGCCACTTAAATTCTGCCTTGACATTGATTGCGTAATCTAGAATGTAATCTATGCGTTGTGTTAAATCTATCATTGTTATCTTTTGCATAAACTTGATATGGATAGGGTCAATATTGGCCGCTGATTGACAAGACAATTACATTGCTGATTTTTTTTGCCTGTCATTAAACCTAGTATAAATCCATATTTTGCGATTATCAGATTCTACTGTTTTGTTGATATTTTGAAAATTGTTCCTGCCTCTTTCTAATATATTTCACATGGTATATGCTATACCAACATTATTAAGTTTGTTTGTTTGCGACAAATGCGACTATGGAACTTGCTTTTGTCATAAACAAATCGTATCAAATCGGTTTTTTAATCAGTCATTTATTTTGTTCTACATGATATGACCATTGTTTTCTGTTTAAGATGAGACATATTGTGAGCCCCATTATGATCTAGTCCGATGCTGGTATGCAGCGAAAGCTAACACTACAGTTGTCGCCCCTTGTCCTGCTCAAATCCGGGCTCCGGGTAAGTGTATTTAAATAGCTGCGTCACAAAATGGAAAATCAATTTGTCTTTTGTGTAAAGTCTATATCTGCTTTAAAAATAATTTCTGTTATGCTTATCATGAACTGTATCAAGTATGGCAAAGTCGATAGTGGAAATGAATAATACAATCGCTATGGTTGTTGACAAAACATTATTTGCATTTTTAAAATTGTATATTAAATTAAGAACATGGTGATGTATTCTAATAAGTAAATATATAATACTGTATCACCAAATCTAAAGAATATATATATGCATTTTGTAACTGTAATGTTTACACACGTTAGCTATTGTTTGAACAGCTTTTTTAAGATGTATACAATGTAAGAATAGAATTATTGCAAAGGAAAACTATTTCAATTAAACATTCTTAACAACGGATTATTCTTATGAAAAATGAAAACTACATTGTTATACCAAATCACTCAAATTTCGATCTTGTCTATAATTATTTTAAACGTTTTAAAACACACTTCAAAAATGTAACAATGCAATAAATTATCTTAAAAATATAGTATACAAAGTAAAAAAAAAATATCTTAATTGTCACCTTTTAAGACCCATTTGTTGTATACCAGCTATTATATGTGATTAAAAAATAAGGAATCTTATAATGTTAGACTTTTTAATGCATCATTTGAGAAAAAAAAATCCACAGAAGTGCGTACGTGATAATTAAAATGATTTTCCCATTATATACATATAGTATATCGACCCAAATATAAAATACAGGAATAACATGCAACTTTATCCATATCATCTAGGAAATACTGTTAATTAACCTTTATTCGCGTGAGAGAACTTTTCACGAGGTCAGCGAAAGATTCGTCGTCGCGAGTATTTCTCGCCGCGATTCAGTCTTTAAATGCCTCCGGTATATCGTTTGCCATATAGCTTACATCTTGTTCGTTAAAATTAGGAGCCGCGAAACAGTATATCTACCGAAAATCGCGAAATATAGTCGTCGCGAATAAAAAGTTGGTTTACAGTATAAGTAATCACTATAAATGTATGTGTTTCGTAGATCACGTTGTGGCAGTACGGTACTGTGGGGCGGATGGACAGTGGACGAATTTCACTGACTACCAACAATGCATAGACTTCATGGACGGCAAATATCTTCCTAAAGATGATTCGAGTCTGTCCGTTTCGGTATGTATCTCTCTAGACACGCGTGTCATTAATTAGATAGATAAGATAAAATAAAGTAACATGCATGTAAAAAAGAATTAGAATTTTAACTCTTAGTGTATTGATTTTCTTCATTTTATTAAGCCTTACTGTATTATTTGATGTCTTTTTTCATAGAACTGTTACATGTATATTACTTGACATTGCAATAGTATCCAATATAATTATACATTTTTCTTTACTGAGTTATAGGCATGGTCGGGAATTTTTGGTATACTGATTTAAATAATGTACAGTTTTTCAAGAAACATTTAATTTATACAAAAAACTACCGACATTATTAACGACGAAATTTAAAAGCTTTTTGTAATATATGAATGTTAGGATCGTTCCTTGAAGATGTGTTCCCCGGAGATGGAGACGGCGTATTGCTATCAGATATTTTTTAAGGACTTTTACCAAAAGCATATGTTTGTATTTATCGTAGACACATTATAAAAAGAAAGAATTTTACCTCAGATAGTCGTGCTTCTCTTGTGTTGTAGACACAAGAGCTGTCCAAAGCCGTCTTGATAATGCGGGACATCTACTTCGGCTGTAGCCTGGTGTCATTGTTTTTCCTCTGTATCACTCTGTTTGTGTTTTGTTACTTTAGGTAAGTGTATGAGAACGAAAGCGTTTCATATTTGAAGATACTGATATGATTGATGAAAATCTCTACAATGTCATAATTTGATATTCAACCTACTAACTCAATTCATGAAATGTTTGTTATGGTAGACGCCTACTAAGAATCATTAAATGAGTTCTTGGAAAGAGTAATCATACTTTAGCCAAAAATAAGATATGATGTTCTTAGTCTTAAACTGTTATTATAGTAAATAAAACGTAAATATTTAAGCTGTCCCCTATATTTTTATGCAGAGTTTATCTTTTTAAGAAAATAAATATAGTCAAAAATGGGCCGCGACCATCCATCCCTCTGAACCAGCTTCTTATTTCATTTTCTTTATTATATGTTACTCTGTAAAACAGAAAAAAATAAAAATAAACTGTAAAAGCTTTTACATGTTTTACGAAAATTAAAAAAATAATAATAACACTCTTTGGTCAAAATAAATACAAGCAATCAGGTAAATTACACAGAATATTCGCCATAATTTAAAAAAAAAAGGTAAAAGTTTTTACTAACCAAAAATCAGACGTCTGTTCAAACGTAATATTTTGAAATGATACCATTATTTCATAGTCAGCTCTGATTTATTACACACTAGCACAACATTGCTTCAATATTATCTTCGAATTTAACATTTATATTATGAATCTGTTTGTAGAAAGTGATGATGATGTCACTAATGACGTCGTTATTTTTTTTAGGTCATTACAATGCAACAGAGTGACCATCCACAAACATCTGGTCGTTTCCTTCATTCTTCGGTTCGTCATCATAGTATTTTTGTTTGAGCCCCTTGTTTTTGGTCATGATGCTTACTACACTAGGGTGGTAAGTGTGTAAAACAATTCAACAAATAAACTATAAAGCATCTTATGTACGTATTATTTCTTTTTACCGAAAAATGACTCACTTTTTTGGTTTAAGATTTGATTTACTTCGTATAATGAGTAAAATAAACTGCAGGCCGATATGCCTTTTATTTCTGTTTGAATTGAATAGAACCTGATTTAAATTGCACTAGATTAGAATATATGTGGAAAATGATTCAACATAAAAGATTATAAAATCGATAAACTAATTGCAACTTGGTTTTACAGATATTAAAAGCACTTTGTTACGAAATAAATGCATATCAAATCGCAGCCCTACTTATTATTTCTTAATTAAAGTATAAGCTGAAAATGGATGTCATATAAATTCAAATCGAAATAAAATTGTATAAATGACGTGAAATTAATTATTATAAACTCTGTAGTATTACCTTTCTCAAACTTCCAGGATTGGTTTTGTAAGACGATCATTGTTCTCAGCCAGTACACGATGGTCAGCAACATCTTTTGGATGTTTGTGGAGGGCCTGTTTCTACACAATAGCATTGTCGTAACTGTTTTCTCTACTGATGCCCCTTATAAGCTTTTCTGTGCTATTGGATGGGGTAAATAATCTTTGAACCCATCTTAAAAAAACTACCAACAAATGCACAAAACTTTAATTATATATACAAGTTATTTACCAACATTTTGAATGGGGTAAATATTCTTTGAACTCACATTAAAAAAGACCGACGTATACACTAAATTCTGAAGCTATTCTTTTTCGCATGTTTGTACAGTTCTTTTGAAATATCTTCTTTTCTTTTAAATTTTATCAACAGTTTATTCAAAAAGATTAAAGTTATATATAGTATCTTTACATGTTTATATTTGTTATATGGTAATAGAAAGGTATGTAATCATAAAAAGTAGCTTTATAAATAAATGCATAAAAATAAATTGCTTTCCATTCAATAAATAGGTAGACGATTTTAATAACATTGAGTTTAAAAACTGATTTTGATAATGTATTTCTCAGTAATGTTAATTCAAAAGTATTTTCTGTTGTATATTGATCCATGAAATTAATGTTCGTTGTTCAAGTTTTTTCACGTCATGCATGATATGAATTTTTGATTAACGTTAATCAAAGTTATTAATCAACATACATTGTATTGGCAGGTCTTCCTGGAGTTATTGCCATCTCATGGGCAATTGCCATGCACATAAAAATGGAGACCCCCTGCTGGCAGAACAACTCACAGTCGCCATATTCCTACATTGTCTCCGGCTCTATACTACTCGCTCTGGCTGTAAGGGTTTGATGTAATTTGTTGTTTACCAATCAAAATCATCATTGAGGCAAGAAAACAGTTCCGTCAAATGATACTAAGATAGTAGCTGTCATCAGCTTTTAATGATTTTCAAAGGAGTTTCTTTAAATTGTTAATTTATATCTACAAGTAGGTGTAACTGAGTCAATTTCATATTTACTTATAATCATTAATATTTATAAGAATCTCAATCGTTAACTTTTGATATTCAAAGTTTAGAAAAGCATTAATATTTCTTATGATAGTATGAATAAATGATATTTCTTTTTTTTTGTTTTTTTTTTGTTTAGGTAAATCTCTTCTTCCTTGTAAATATTATACGAGTGTTGGTAACGAAACTCAGAGCTCACAATACGCATGAGTCATCAAGAATAAAGTAAGACGATTATTCATTCCAACTTCCATTACTATATCTCGAAAACATATTACCTTTATTAAAATTAATAGTCATATAATGTATGAGAAATTACACTTCGGATGTGTAAATAAATTACATTTTTCAACAATTGTTTTTTCGGAATAGCTTGAACTTGTTCTTATAAATGCTTTAGCATTAAGAGCTCGAGAATCAAGTTATTCATCTTTATATTTCACTATTAAAAGACATGGTTTCATTTGAATGAATTTAAATGAAATATTTCCATTGAAAATGAATAAGCAAACGTTTTGAGGGGAAAAACTGCATTTATATGCATTACACATTAATGTAAGCATTAGGAACTGATTAAAAAAGCCTATTGGATGTTACATGCATGTACATGTACAGTTTGATAAATATTTGTTTTCTTTATAGTACATTAACTACATTTATGAATCTAATGTAAAGTATTTATATTTAAATTAGTCCGAAATATCTGACGTTTTCCTGGCTTTTTAGCTCACCTGAGCTGAAAGCTCAAGTGAGCTTTTCTGATCAAAATTTGTCCGTTGTCTGTCGTCGTTGGCGTTGGCGTTGGCGTCGGCGTTGGCGTTGTTGTCGTTGTAAACTTTTCACATTTTCATCTTCTTCTCCAAAACCACTGGGCAGATTTCAAGCAAACTTGGCACAAAGCAACACTGGGTAAAGGGGATTCAAGTTTGTTCAAATGAAGGGCCACACCCTCTTTAAAGGGGAGATAATTTAGAATTATTTAAAATTTGTAGGTATTTTTCAAAAATCTTCTTCTCAAAAACAATTAGGCCAGAAATTCTGTAACTTGTATGGAAGCATCCTCAGGTTGTGTAGATTCAAGTTTGTTCAAATCATGGTCCCCGGGGGTAGTGTTGGGCCACAATGGGGGGGATGAATTTTTACAAAGGAATATATAGAGAAAATCTTTAAAAATCTTCTTCTCAAAAACTATTGGGCCAGAAAAGCTCAAATTGGAGTGGAAGCATCCTCAGATAGTGTAGATTCAAGTTTGATTAATTCATGGTCCCCGGGGGTAGGATGGGGCCACAATGGAGGATGAATTTTTACATAGGAATATATAGAGAAAATCTTTAAAAATCTTCTTCTCAAAAACTATTAGGCCAGAAAAGCTCAAATTGGAGTGGAAGCATCCTCAGATAGTGTAGATTCAAAGTTGATTAATTCATGGTCCCCGGGGGTAGGGCGGGGCCACAATGGGGGGTGAATTTTTGCATAGGAATATATAGAGAAAATCTTTAAAAATATTCTGGGAAAGTTTTCAGTCCAAAAAGTAGTTACTGGTTTCAAAGCACGGGTTGTGCAGATTAAAGTTTGATCAAACCATGATTCCCTAGGGACACAAATTGGGGGGGGGGGGTTATATAGCAATAGAGAAAAATCTTCTTACAGGTACAAAAACAAAAGGGGCTATGTATTTACCATAAAAATATGTGGATAAAAATCGGCAGATGTTTTAAATTTTTTGAGCAAGATCTACTGTACTTAGTTGTCAAGATATTTTGATTTTGATACTGTAATGCTAATTTGATCAGATATAAGGCTATTGTTGCTCAGGTGAGCGATGTGGCCCCTGGGCCTCTTGTTTAACGATTTTACATGCCAGGGAAACGTCAGAATCGGCGCCATTACGAAAACTGGAAATTCGCCGCCTCCAACTGGAGGCGGCATTCTCGGCTCGATTTTAAATGTTTACGAGTTGAATCAATTGTTACACTCACAACTAATTAATAAAACGATGAGTTTACTGCTCACTAATATCGCTTTTATGGGTCCCTTCATCCCATATTCATGAACAAACTGTTGAACACATTCTATTGATTTGATTTGAGATCTGTTTTGATTTCGTGCATTTTTCAAATCTCGCGAGAAATATGTCAACAACACTATTGTTTATCATTGTGATTATCAAAATGTGCAGTAAAATTTTATTTTAAGCTGTATTATTGAGCTTAAACAGATATCTATTTAAAATTGAGCCTAGAATGCCGCTTCCAGTTGGATGCGGTGAATTTCCAATTTTCGTAATGGCGCCGGCTCTGACGTTTTCCTGGCATGTAAAATATCAAAATCGTTAAAAAAAGCCAAGATAACGTCAGATAATGCGGAGTATATTTAAATTAAACAAAAATGACGTAAAATTTCAACATCAAAGTATAACATTATTTCGCAATACTTTGTTTTTTTTTTTTGTTAGTTTGAAAAAAGTTTCATATATTGATTATATGATATGCATTTTGAACTTTTCATTAGCAAGTATGTCTGTCTGAACATGATAGACGGCTCAGGGTCTTTGCGATTTGAACCGTCTTGTATTTTGATGAATTACTTTGGTAGCACTATATTTGTCATATACATGTAGTAATCATGGTTAATAAGATAGCTAAACCGCTACTGTCAAATCAATGTAGAAAAATCATATTCTGGTCCAGCTGATCAACCCCGTAATATCAATAATTTGATCACCATTTTCGTGATTTACACCTGTTTCGGGACATTTCCATCTTTCCACGCAGAAATACATTTATCACGCATAATGCAATTGATTATGCAGGCAAATCCACCTGCTTCTTATATAAAATCAAATGAACTGCAATCAAAAGTATACACATATACCAGATAATTCTGGCCATTCAAGTTTTCAAGACTTAGATGAGGTTTAATAAACTGATAACGCAATAGTTAATAAATAATAAATAAGCAACCAACCAAACAAATCAAGCATCATTTGTTGATCATTTTTTTGGTATGTCTTTAAAAATATTATTGATGCTGGATAATGCACACTACAATGTACATGTCTCTCTCGTTGAAAAACAACTACATGTCATTGAATAAAATCAAAATCCGTACACTTTTTCAGTGATGAAATGTTTTCTTTAAAGATTTTTTTTTCTAACTTTGTCATGAGTCATATATTTTCCCTTTCTTATTTTACTTATTTTTGACTCTTTGTCCTTTCAGAAAAGCCATAAGAGCAACAGTCATTCTAATGCCTCTCCTTGGACTGACCAATCTAATCATGTTATTCAATCCTAATGATGGCGGTTCCTACGCTTCTGTCTACCAAGTCACAAACGTCGTGTTACATTCCAATCAGGTCAGTATCCAAGTCTTAAACTTTGTGATGCTTACTCTTAGTTAGAACCATCTCTCTCCCCCTCACATTCTCTCTCACGCAATATCCATTTCTCTCTCTCTCTCTCACACACAGACACATTTTCTCTCTCACATTCTCTCTCTCATTTTCTCTCACACACTCTCTCACTCTCACATTCTCTCTAATCATTCTCTCTCTCATTCTCTCTCTTGCACACACATTCTCTCTCTCTCTCTCTCTCTCTCTCTCTCTCTCTCTCTCTCTCTCTCTACCATTTGTCTTATTTTTGTCCTAACATCGACTAATACACCATTTTATAACTTCATTTCAGGGGATCCTTATATCAATATTCTATTGCTTTTTGAATGGTGAGGTAAGTGCATTTGTTTAATAAAATGTTCATTTAAAATCTATTTAATAAACGTATCCATTCGTTCATCTGCATATCAAATTTTATATCAGTGATTCAACAAATATTTAAAAAGATGCATTTTTATGTTAACAGGTTCGTAGGGTGATCAAACAGAAATACAGAAGAATAAAAATTCAGAGGATTTTAAGAAATAACAGTCGAAGATATTCCAGGACGTCGTCTTGTGTGTTGTCTCAGACTGAGGTATGCCTCAATAAGTTCTAATTCTTTTTTCAAATATAAATAAAAAAAAGTCAGTATTCTTAAAAAAAAGATTTTGTTCTCGTACGCAAAAAAAAACATAGCTTAAGGTACATTTAAAATATAATTCATTTTAAAAAGAAAGGATTTTAATATTTCTTCATTTTCTAGAAAGATCGTTGATGAATTTTTGTATATTTGAAACGTTTTTACTTCTGATCTCAAACTGAAACTCAATTTATAGAAATATTTATGCTGATATTTTACACCTTACTCTGGCCAGGAAGTATCTAAGACAAATGCATTCACTCACTCAATGCGTCAAATTCACACAATTTCAGCTCGACATGTCGTTAAGTTCATTGGTAAGATGTGTCAAGTGAAACCAAAACTCTTAACAAACATAACATATATTAACATTTTTTGTAGATACAATGAAAGATTTCAATTTTGAAACATAATAATTATTGTGACGAGTCAAAAAATGCGTTTAATATGCAGCTTACAACGTTTTCTCTGTTGCTTTTGAACAAAAGAAAATTTGCCTAACAATATTGGGATTTTGCATTCAGATTGATTTCTCTTTATATTCAGTTGTAAAGATTCTAGACAATTTCTCTATAATTTCAAATTTCTTTTTTGATTTCTGTGTTATGTAATCTTTTGTTGTATAATTACGTGTGCCATTTTTTTCTTCTGTTTATATTTATTTGCTTATTTATTTTATTTTACTTATTCTTTACTTTTATAGACTAAGGGCGATCACTCGTCTTCATCAGACAGTAATATTTGCATGGAAAATCTAAATAATAATGCTTATCAGAAAGTCACTCTGATTACGGAAGTGCGCGAGAAAACAAGCTCAGACAGTAATCTAGATAATTATCTTAACATTGACGTCATTAACCAAGAAAAGCCTAAATCTGACAGCAATTTGCACATGAATGGTGACGTCAAAAAGCAAAATAGTTCATCATCTGACCCATCGCATCTTAGAATTACCCACCATGTTAAATTTAGACTTACTTCAAGTGAAAACGATTTAGAGAAGTGCAAGCATGAGGTTTTAGCGGAGGACGAGTTACATCGTTCTAGTGTCGCAAAACAAGAAAGTGTTGTTCAGATTCAAACAATAGAAGACAACTTAACCAATATTAATGAATGTGATGAAACAAGTGTGACAAAAAACTCAAGTGTCCATAGCGATTCTGAAGATGATGAGTCTAGTCAAAATAAGTGTATTGTATTTGAGCCGCATTATATGAAAAATAATGAAAAAAATAAATCGATGTCACAGATTAACAGAATTAACTGTGGTTCTAGCTCACCCAAAAACAATAGATTTTCTGTGGTGAGCAGTTCAAGTGAATTTAATCTCAATATTGCAAGTGGTTTCGCCGATGAAGTTACAAATGAATTTTTGAATTTGTTTAGAAGAAACGAACCATTGTTATCGTCACAGTAACGTTTGGTTTGCTTCCTTTTTTGTGTTTATTTATTTCTCTGTTTTTTTGTTTTGTTTTGTTTTCATATTTTATTCTTGGAATAAGAATTATTCATTAAAAGTATTATCTTGCTTTGTTACTTTTCTGTATTACTAAATTCTTAAACAATTTTTGAAGCAGATCACCTTCTAATTCAAAATAATTGTTATCTTAATATTTATGAATTTTATATCGTGTGACCCCCCCCCCCCCCCCAATAAATACAAATGTAATAAACAAAACAAAAAACAACAACAAAATAATAGGAAATCATTTTCCAATTTTTACTGCACAATTTATCATTATTTTTGTTTTGTTAAATTGGCTACTGTTTTAGATATAAGAAACCTTCTGACAAATCTTCATAATGATGTTTTATGTATTCATGGGCGTAAACAAAGTCTACAAAGTGTACCCCTCAACTATAGTTTATTGTTTACTTTAAAATGTCCAGGTCATTGGCACACGTTAACGTGAATGATCTCCGAATGTGTATTGAAAATTGTACATCCTTACCAAGATAGTTCTTCTCTCTACTCGACATTATACACACACAAATATCTAAAATCACAAGAAAGTGTTGTAGCACAATATTTATTTTTAAAAAAATCAACGCAAAAAAATATACAAAAAATTAGATAAGTACTAATTTTCAATGTTTCATTATAAATCTCTCTTCTCATTGCATATCTTCCTCAAATAAACAGAACATGGATATTAAAATATATTAGTTTTTTTACAACATTGTTATTTTGTTTGTTTTAAACATTTTTTTTCAACTCCAGATATTAAACATTGTTTTTGTGATTATAAAAACTCACACACCGTGTAAAGGTCATCCTTAAAACACTTATTATTTAATATGTATAGTGAACTATTCACAAGTATTTAATCGACAAGATTTTAATTTGTTTTGCATCAAAAAAAAAAAAAAATAAAAAAAAAAATTGTTTTGCATCGTTCATCAACACATATTTTAAATTTATTTAACACACACACACACACACACACACACACACACACACTGTTGTGCGATTTGCTCTAAGTAAAATAGAGAACGACGTTGTCTTTAATAGATGAAGCTGATGTCCTCGGGATATTTCATTGTTGCCAATCCCAGCTTAACCGATGGACTTCGAAGAATGTGATATACTGATGTGGAAATACTTGTACGTTAACAGTTACTCTATCTGATATTGCTTATTATGTTATTATGTTACTAAATGAACAACCGTATGCAAAATATTTAGTTAGCGTACTTGCAGTTGTGAAATTAAATCTTTTTCGACTTGATCCTTTTAAATGAAATTCATCAGACAATATTGATATAAATTGGTGACAATTAAAATTTGATGGGTTTTTTTGTCCAATGTAGAAACTAAAGACTGGTCATTTTGTCTTAAATTTATTGTTTCACTGTACTTACTCAGTGTATGGTAAGGGATTTCTTTATCCACCATTTTGAGCATTTTAATGACAATTCTGTGTATAATATAGATACCTTTGGGTCATAATGTTATACTTTGATTCAAGGCCCTTTGAAATAAACTGTCAGTAGTTTTATCGTATTTTATTGTGTCATAAAGGAAGTGTATTCAATACGTTGACATATGACTCTAGACCTGACATCACCATATTTTAGCATCCATTTAATGTGCACACGTCTTACGTAAGCAGACTATAATATATGACCCTTTAATTTACAAAGAGTTAAATAAAATTATCTAATTATTCAGGCTGAATATGTTTGTGTTTGTTTCTTCTTAAAAATCGGCCATGGACATTCTTAAGCTTGGACATGCAGTAATAGATCGTTTCAGTTATAATGATAGAACATTTTGAGAATTCTAATTGTTTTGTTAGTAGCAATAAAAGTAAAGGTGGCGGAGTGACATAATTTTTTTTTTGATTTGTTTAACGTATTTATTGCATATTTAATATACAGTGGGTTCGAACACGTGATGATTTCTGTATATAAGGATTCATTTATTACGTGAAATGTACAAGAACCACCCGTTTTACCATGTTAACAGGAAAACACGCACTGAACAGACAGAAATAAAATTAATCATTGTAATGGCATTACTGTGTAAACTGTGATGTTGTTCATATTTCAAATCACTTTCAAATTTTATTGCTACAGAAAGATCTATAGTAACTGTGATTATCTTTATATGTTACTTTTTATAGGTTTTTGACAAACTAAATATCATATTACATTCCTAATATCATGCAATTTTGAAATTGCCGCCATCATACATTATCCAAAACATGAAACTCAAAATCTCTCTCTCTCTCTCTCTCTCTCTCTCTCTCTCTAATAAGTTGAATTAAACTGGCAAATATAATTATACATGTACATTGTTTCATTAAGATCTATCTGAAAAAAAAAATCATTACTTTGTCCGAATCCAAAATGCACTCATTATTACTTTTACTTAACTTAATTCAAATTAGCTTCATACTTATTTTAATTGAACGAGAGTTTTATTTATAAAGTACTTCAACTTTATTGTGCGTAACTATCTCCCCCCTCAATGGGTCCATTGTTATGCTACTGACTACAATACAACTCACTGTATGTCATCAAGTAGAATGACATGACTGTTTAAGGTCACTTTAACCCATCGATGGTGACTTACCTTACAGTACGGCAGCTTTTTATGCCAGAAGTGTCCCACTTTTCACAAATGCCTTTGTTCATACAATGTACTTTACAAACTAAAGATGGTCAGCTCGCGTGCAGAGTACTGTAAAAGTGGTTATTTACGCACAGGGGAAATTTACACTAGTTACACGGTAAGCTTAAAACTTTCCCGCGCGTATGGTAAAAAAATTAAACTTAAGAGTGGTTAATCACGCGTTCGCGTATTTAATACCGACTAGTACTCATATTGTTTGACGAGAGAAAACGCCGATTAAACCACTAGCGTAAAAAAAACGACAGTTAACGGTATGCGAAACACAAAAAAAGACCTATTTTTTTTCTATTCCGTATATTCTTTTAAGGTGAAATAACACATCACCACAGAATGGCTGACCTCTGATCGAAACGACATTTCGTTTATTAAAAGGGTTTTATCGACAGCAACAGGTAACTTACTTCATAGCCGAGTGGTTATAGTGTCGGGATTTTTACATCCCGAGTTTGAATCCCGAAGGGGCTTTTGTTATTACTTACTGAGATTAGTTCTTTATATATTCATTTTTTCAGTCTCCAAACTGCAAATTTCCGTCCTTTTTAACGTATGTACCGTCTATGCTATTTATCACTATATATTTAATGATCAAAAAATTTACTGTATTTGAGTGACTTTTTCCAGGTGTGTTATTCCACCTTTTAAATCCTAAGTAGCATTTGTTCCACCCACCTACCTTAAGTTAGCTACAACAAAAACGTGATATTCATCATATTCATATCCAATATCAATGTGTTATTTGTTTATCAAGGTTGCCTAATAAAAATAAGATCGACACTTCTTGTTTATATAATTGGAAGATGATGTTCGAAGTCAGGATTTTATAATACTTATAATATAGAATGCTATTCTGTCTCGTATAACGTGTGTTTTTGTGGTTAATTATTTTCCGTGGTATTTTGCGGGTATGAAAATCCACAGAAATTAAAATTGCAAAATGTTCATTCATAAATGTTCATTCATGTTCATTCATAATTACTTACCAAATGAAATGATAACCATATCTACTGGTTCTTTTCTCATTTGTGGTCAGTTTGTTACTTATTAGTCTGCATTCAGTAATTACCCATAATTGACACCTATCCCCCCCCCCCCCCGCACCTGTGTTTGTGTACGAATGCCTTAGTTTTTTTTCACACTTTACAAGAAAATAATAATTGAAATGTTAAATCATAATATACATTACATAATGAAAAGTGTACATAAGTGTACATAAACACGTTTATTCTCTGGTTATATATCAAAAAATAATAATCAAATAAAAATCCATATTCAGTAATAAGATGCATCAAACTTTCATCTGGGTTTTTACTATCCATAATATAACTTCTGGAAAGTCGACGGACTATTAGACCCATGGAACTTCTTAGCTTACATCAATCACTTCTTGGTTTGTTTTTTGTTTTTAGCTCACCTGAGCTGAAAGCTCAAGTGAGCTATTCTGATCACATTTTGTCTGTCGTCCGTCTGTATGTAAACTTTTCACATTTTCGACATCTTCTCAAGAACCACTGGGCCAATTTCAACCAAACTTGGCACATATCATCCTTAGCCTAAGGGAATTCAATGTTTTGAAAATTAAGGACCAAACCCTTTTACAAGGGGAGATAATTAGGAATTAATGAAAAATTTTCGAGAAATTTTCAAAAATCTTCTTCTCAAGAACCATTTGGCCAGGAAAGCTGAAACTTATGTGGAAGCATCCTCAGGTAGTTTAGATTCAAAGTTGTGAAAATCATGACCCCGGGGGTATGATGGGGCCATAATGGGGGGGGGGGTCGACTTTTAACATAGGAATATATAGAGTAAATCTTTAAAAATCTTCTTCTCCAAATCCGTTAGGCCAGGAAAGCTTAAACTTATGTGGAAGCATCTTCAGGTAGTGTAGATTCAAAGTTGTGAAAATCATGACCCCCGGGGGTAGGGTGGGGCCACAATGGGGGGGTCGACTTTTTACATAGAAATATATAGAGTAAATGTCTAAAAATCGTCTTCTCAAAAACCGTTAGGCCAGGAAAGCTGAAACTTATGTGGAAGCATCCTCAGGTAGTGTAGATTCAAAGTTGTGAAAATCATGATCCCCGGGTGTAGGGTGGGGCCACAATGGGGGGTCGACTTTTTACATAGGAATATATAGAGTAAATCTTAAAAAATTTTCTTCTCAAGAACTATTTGGCCAGGAAAGCTGAAACTTATGTGGAAGCATCCTCAGAAGATTTAAAGTTGTGAAAATCATGACCTCCGGGGGTAGGGTGGGACCATAATGGGGGGGGGTGGACTTTTTACATAAGAATAAATTGAGTAAATCTTTAAAAATCTTCTTCTCAAAAACCATTTGGCCAGAAAAGCATAAACTTATGTGGAAGCATCCTCAGGTAGTGTAGATTCAAAGTTGTGAAAATCATGCCCCCCGGGGGTAGGGTGTGGCTACAACGGAGGGTCGATTTTTAACATAGGAATATAAAGAGTAATTCTTTAAAAATCTTCTTCTCAAGAACCATTTGGCCAGGAAAGCTGAAACTTGTGAGGAAGCATCCTAAGGTAGTGTAGATTCGGAGTTGTGAAAATCATGACTCCCGAGGGTAGGGTGGGGCCACAATTGGGAGGGGGGGGTAAACTTTTTACATAGGAATATATAGAGTAAATCTTTAAAAATCTTCTTCTCAGAAACTAATTAGCCAGGAAAGCTGAAACTTGTGTGGAAGCATTCTCAGGTAGTGTATATTTAAAGTTGTGAAAATCATTTCCCCCAGGGGTATAGTGAAGCCACAATCGGGGATCGAATCTCTACATAGGAATATATAGAGTTAATCTTTAAAAATCGTCTTCTCAGAAACTAATAAGCTAGGAAAGCTGAAACTTGTTTGGAAGCATCCTCATGTAGTGTAGATTCAAAGCTGTAAAAATCATGATTCCTGTGGGTAGAGTGGGGCCACAATGGGGGTGGAATTTTTAAATAAGAATATTAAGAGTAAATCTTTAAAAATCTTCTTCTCAGAAACTAATCAGCCAGGTGATTTTTTAATATTGTTTAGATTTTGGCTTCTGGATGATTCCTGGACAATTGGGTCTCACAAGGGGTTCAGAGTGTGATGTAGGTTTATATCCCATTTATAAACAATTGTTTAGGATCATTTTGAGAGCTGCAATGCTCATTATGTGATATTACTATAAAATCATCCTGTTAGAAAAGGGACTAATGATAATAAACATAAGAATATCCAGTGGAACAAATTGATTTTTTTATACATGATCTACATGTATTATACTACATTGTCCAGATAGTTTGTATTATGACTCCATTAAGCTGATTTTATCATACATATTGTTCATCAGGTGAGCGATGTGGCACATGGGCCTCTTGTTTTAGCGCACCTGAGGTGAAAGCTAAAGTAAGCTTTTCTGATCAAAAATTTTCCGTTGTCTGTCGTCGTTGGCGTTGGCGTTGGCGTTGTTGTCGTTGTAAACTTTTCACATTTTCATCTTCTCCAGAACCACTGGGCAGATTTCAACCAAACTTAGCACAAAGCATCACTGGGTAAAGGGGATTCAAGTTTCTTCAAATGAAGGGCCACACCCTCTTTTTTAGAGGGGAGATAATTCAGAATTATTTAAAATTTGTAGGTATTTTCCAAAAATCTTCTTCTCAAAAACTATTAGGCCAGAAATTCTGTCACTTGTATGGAAGCATCCTCAGGTAGTGTAGATTCAAGTTTGTTCAAATCATGGTCCCCGGGGGTAGGGTGGGGCCACAATGAGGGGATGAATTTTTACAAAGGAATATATAGAGAAAATCTTTAAAAATCTTCTCAAAAACTATTAGGCCAGAAAAACTCAAACTTTTGTGGAAGCATCCTTAAATAGTGTAGATTCAAGTTTGTTTAAATCATGGTCCCCGGGGGTAGGGTGGGGCCACGATGGGGGGATGAATATTTACATAATATATATAGAATTTTTTTTTTTAAATCTTCTTCTCAAAAGCTATTAGGCCAGAAAAGCTCAAATTTGAGTGGAAGCATCCTCAGATATAGTAAATTTAAGTTTATTTAAATCATGGTCCCCGGGGGTAGGGAGGGGCCACAATGGGGGGGGTGAATTTTTACATGGGAATATAAAGAGAAAATCTTTAAAAATCTTCTTCTCAAAAACTATTAGACCAAAAAAGCTCGAATTGGAATGGAAGCATCCTCAGATAGTGTTGATTCAAGTTTGTTTAAATCATGGTCCCCGGGGGTAGGGTGGGGCCACAATTGAGGATGAATTTTTACATAGGAATATATAGAGAAAATCTTTTAAAATCTTCTTCTCAAAAACTATTAGGCCGGAAAAGCTCCAATTTGAGCGGAAGCATCCTCAGATAGTGTAGATTCAATTTTGTTTAAATAATGGTCCCCGGGGGTTAGGGTGGAGCCACCATGGGGGTATTAATTTTTACATAGGAATATATAGAGAAAATCTTTAAAAATCTTCTCCTTAAAAACTATTAGCCCAGAAAAGCTAACACTTTTGTGGAGGCATCCTCAGATAGAATAGATTCAAGTTTGTTTACATCATGGTCCCCGGGGGTAGGGCGGGGCCACAATGGGGGGATGAATTTATACATAGAGAAAATCTTTAAAAATATTCTGGGAAAGTTTTCAGTCCAAAAAGTATTAACTTGTGTGAAAGCATGGGTTTTGCAGATTAAAGTTTGATCAAACCATGATTCCCTAGAGAAAAGTGGGGCCACAAAGTTGGGGGGGGGGGGGTTATATAGGAATAGAGAAAAATCTTCTTACAGGTACAACAACAAAAGGGGCTATGTATTTACTATAAAAATATGTAGATAAAAATCGGCAGATGTTTTAAATTTTTTGAGCAAGATCTTTACTTAGTTGTCAAGATATTTTGATTTTGATACTGTAATGCTAATTTGATCAGAGTTAAGGCTATTGTTGCTCAGGTGAGCGATGTGGCCCCTGGGCCTCTTGTTTTTTTAAAACTCAATTGCTTTTATTCCTTAGTGGAATTTGCCTGGCCACAATACGCTTTTCCTTTAAATCATACTTTTGAACATATTGTGTAATATACAAGAAATCTTCCGTCAAATTAAATCTAATTTAGAAAAAAATAGTAATCTTAATTTCAAAAATAGATATTAAACTTGTCAAAAAATCCAATCGAGCGAAATTTAAAAAAAATGAAAAACAGCCAAAGCGTTCAGGTTATAGTCACTTTATTCATTTGGCGTACGTAAGAGTTTAAGTAAACCATTCCGCACAATAAGAGAATAATAGTCGTTCAAAATACGATTCGTTACGTTTAAGAAACTTACCGTTTTGTTAAAAAAAAAATACCGTTAAGTGCAAGAAGTGAATTGTACCGTTCAAAAGTCTTCCAGTATCGAGCTGATCTGTGCAACTAACCTGGTATTAAGTTTTAAGGATCTATGTCAAATTACAATAACAAAAGGAAAATTATGTTATACAACACACCCATGTTCACTGGTGATTTGGCTGTATTAAACCGGAATCCATCAAGGCTTTGTACAACAGTTATTATCTATTAGTGTATAAATCGTATAATGATATCACTAGACAAACAGCTAAGTTCTTTATGTCGGCCAACGTAAGATGAAATGCACCGCTTTCCGTTTGCACAGTATTTATTTGTATTTTACATTTCAGATATCACGTAATCTACAGTCGGTAAAATAAACTGTAATTGTTTTATCGATCAATTATCATTGGTGAAGATTCCTCTTAGTAAATGGATTTATTTCTACTAAAAACTAAAATGGTTCATTACGGTTCAGCTATCAATTTACGTTATATAAGATTTGTATTGTTGACTATGGAGATTGTTCACGTTCAGTCAGCTTTCAGACACGACGTAACGCTAAGCTGCAAAGCAACTGATGAAGAATGTTCATTCGATTTCCATATAAATTATATAATGAGCATGTTTGCGTACAACCAGACATCGCTTCAAGGTTTTCCCGTTTATTCTTATAATGGAACTCTCTTCAAGAGGATCGTATTGCCGGAAGGAAATCTAAGCCAGACACCCCTGTCCAAGAAAGGTAAGTGATAATTAATGGTACACCAGTACAATCAAAAAATAAGAATTTAAGCATGCACAGTCAAACTTGTATGAAGCAGTTGCCTGCGGGAGGCACCCAAAGTGACCTTTTAACAGAGGTGACCTTTGAATAGAGACTTATGAATTTGCACACATCAAATACCTTATTAAACAGTTTTATTTTAACTATATACTTGATATTTAGCTTTATGTATCAAAATGATAGACAAAGTAATTGATTTGTTGGTTTTTTATAGTATCTATAATATTTACAAATACAGAACAATGCATCGTGCATGCAATTGTTATTTTTTTTTAATTATTGAAAAACGTCATTACGTGGTAAATCCTTGTCGCTGAATTTTTCACAATAATAACAATAACTAGAAACGAGCTCGTTGCAAAGCAAAACAATAACTATTTTCATAAATACCGTATATAAAGAAAACGAACACGTTTAATACAAATCAACAATTTATTTTTTATCCGACCGTCTCTGAACTCAAAATCATATTATTGAATTGAGATATTTTCTCTTGCTTCGCCGCGGGTATTTTTGACACCTTATTTCATTCATGTTTATGAAACAAACATTGTTAATACATGTTTAAACAATTCACTTGATTCCCATTCGTATCTGATCTGCCAATTATGTATTATAAATACATCAATTAATTTGGTTTCTCTCGCCTCAGGCGTATAATTATTGTTTACATTAATTTTATACCTGACATTCGGAAGCCATGTTTAAAATCCCCGGGTGTAAATCATGTGACCGACCAAAATGGCCGCCTAATGCATGTCGACTGTACAGTTTCGGATCAAAATACGGTGACCGCTGACCGCGTTAGAAAGGTGACCGCTTTTTAGAGGGCAATTATATAGGATTTTTCATCGGGAGGAAATAAAATGACCGCATACGAAAGGTGACTGTTTAATAGCGGTGACTTCTTCGGCAGTTTTGACTGTACATGTACTAATTTGCCTTGAGAAAAGGGTCTGGATATATCTATTTTACGGACCTCGTAAAAGATAGAGGTAGATTCAGGTGCCTAGGAGGAGAAAGCGTCCTCTGCAGACCGGTTACACCCGCCGTGCGCCCAATGTCATATCGGTAAAAATGTTATTATCCAATCGCAGCTTCTCGGGCCTTTCCAAAATGATAAATGTATTTTTTCTTCAGCAAACTAGATGGCACATATGGCACGTGCTTTTGTTTAACATATGTTATCCCTGTATTACAGTATATCGGTTTTAACTAGGCAACTAGCATTCTAAATTTAGCTGACTCTTGGTAATACCTTTAGTTAGTTTATTAGTTTATTAAGTATTACAATTTGATGAGTGAAATTTAGGGACAAAACGTGACCATGCCTATATAAGATATAAAATTATTAAAACTTCAAAGCTTAAACAGTACGAAAATGTTTGCTAAATAAAGGTTTATTGTTCATAAAATCACATCTGATATTTCAATTATGATCTGATAGTAATGTTTTTGACCATCGAGGGTTCTGAAAACCCCTTTTCTGCTTAATTAAGAAGGAGTGAGGAATGAAATATTACAATGTCATCCAAATTGGTCAATTGTCATTTACTAGTATTTGAATAGCATATTGTACGCTGTAAATTGTTATGCAAACAAGAGGCCCATGTGCCACATCGCTCACCTGAGCAACAATAGACATAATAAAGTCAGCTTTATCGAGTCATATACAAAATATCTGTACAATGTCGTATAATAGATCGTATAAAAAAAACTCCCCTGCATATTCTTATGTTTATGATTGAGCCCCTTTGTAACAGGATGGTTTTACAGTCATATCACATATTGAGCATTGCAGTTCTCAAGAAGATGATTAGACTTAAACAATTATTTATATATGGATTATAAACCTACATCAAATTTTGAACCCCTTGTGAGGTCCAAGAAAAGCCCAGGGACCAGTCTAAACAATTTTAAAGAATCAACAATATGTTAAAATGTTTGCATATAAGTAAAACCATATAAAATAACATTTGAGATTTTGTGAAAAATTTAAATGTTTTCCTTTGTAAAATTGGAATCCCCCCCCCCATGTGGCACAACCCTACTCCTGATGAATATTATTTTGACAAATTTTAATCAAAACTATCTGAACTTAGTAAAGTTAGACCTTTTCTAGACAATTTGTGTTTTAGAAGATGATTTTTAAAGACTTTCCCTACAAATTCCAATGTAAAAATTTCACACACCCCCAATTGTTGCCCCACCCTACTCGCGGGGATCATGATTTGAACAAACTTGAATCTTCTCTACCTGAGGATGCTTCCACACAAGTTGCAGCTTTTCTGCGTGATCAGTTCCTGAGAAGTAGATGTTTAAGGTTTTTCTCTATATATTCAAATGAAAAATTCTCTCTGAGGCCCTACCCTACCCATTAGGATCATAATTTTATCAAACTTAAATCTATCCTAACCGAGGATGCTTTCACACAAGTTACAGCTTTTCAGGCCGATCAGTTTCTGAGAAAAAGATTTTCAAAGATTTTTCTCTCTATATTCCTATGTAAAAATTCGATCCCCCATTGTGTCCCCATTCTACCCCTGGGGATCATGATTTGAATAAACTTGAATCTACACTACCTGAGAGTGCTTCAACATAAGTTTCAGCGTTAATGGCTGGTCAGTTTCTGAGAATGATTTTAAAAAATTTACTCTATATATTGCTATGTAAAACTCGACCTCCCATTGTGGCCCCATCCTACCTCCGGGGATCATGATTTGAACGAAATTGAATCTACACTACCTGAGAATGCTTCCACAGAAGTTGCGGCTTTCCTGGTTGATCAGTTCCAGAGAAGAAGATTTTCAAGGATTTACTCTATATCGTCCTAAATAAAAATTCGACACGCACATCGTGGCCCCATCCTACCACCGAGGATCATGATTTGAACAAACTTGAATCTACACTACCTGAGAATGCTTCCACACAAGTTTCAGCTTTTCTTGCCAAACTGTTTTTGAGAAGATTTCTAAAAAAAATTTCCAACAAATTTAAATGACTTTTTATTATCTCCACTTGAAAGATGGCGTGGCCCTTCATTTTAACAAACTTAAATCCCCTTTATATAAAGATGCTTTGTGCCAAGTTTGGCTGAAATCGGCCTAGTGGTTTTGGAGAAAAAGTCGAAAATATAAAAAGTTTACGGACGGACAGACGGACAGACGCCGGACAAAAAGAGATCAGAAAAGCTCACTTGAGCCTTCAGCTCAGGTGAGCAAAAAATGTAACAACAATTAAGGGGAAACACCAGAATAAACAATACAGGATGAAACATGTATAAACAGATAGATTCCAGCTACAAATGGTGATACCCCCCCCCCCCCGAGATTGACTAGAAAAATACTTGAAGTGAAAGTACCAATAGAAGTTCTCATGGTACATGTGTATGTAAATATGCGCCAATCACACAAACGGCTAGAACTAAAGGTGCATGCATTTGCAAAATACAATAATAATGAACTACGTAGAAGTTCTTAATATGCGGTAACTCCAGAAAAGTTTTAATGTAATGTTTTGACTGACCTTTGTCCAATCAGATCGTAGAAAGCGGAGTTGATTTATTAATAAGACATTGATATATAGACATCGCGATCGTTGTTCCCCCGTGAAATAATTTAAAAACACTTTCAACGCAACATAAATTAATACGATGTACTAGACCTTTATATGTCACTTATAACTATTAATGAATATTTTGCTCATCTGTGTCATTTCTATTTTTCTCCTTTATTTATATCTCTCGTTCTTTCTCTCTCTCTCTTTTTCTCACTCAATTCCCGAGCGGTAAGGTTTTAAGTCCGCCTTCTACGATCTGATTGGACAATGGTCAGTCAAAACATTACGTTGAAACTTGTCTTGAGTTAACTTCTTTCAAAAGCTTCTCCGTAGTTCACTATATGACCAGAATCCAAAAACTACAAAACCACAGGGACCAAGCCCGTTTTGACATTAATTTCAATGTAACGATAAATAAAGAAAGCGGTAAAACTCGACCTGGATAAAAAAAAAACAAACTACCAGCTCCCTTCAAAAAACCCTAAAAAATCAATTAATTGTTATAATATTCACAATATGCATGTAGATTTAATTAAAAAATGATGTCTAAAATACAGGCATGCCGAATTTCAACTTGCTGGGTCTTAAAATAGTAAAGATATACATCATCCTTCTCTCAAAGTAATCTGGGTTTTTTTTACTCGGGCATTTACCTGTTCAGGGCTCCCGATGGGCTTTTGCCTATTACAGCAACAGTAGTTCGACAAGGGGAGAAACATTCGCACTAATCTTTTTTAAAAAAACTTTCATCAAACGCATGCTACTAACAACCTTTAACTCTGATAAAATTCCTTAAATACTCTCCAAACTGAACTCTTATTCTGCAGCCACAACGACCTCTGACAAGGCCGGTCATTTTTGATAAGTATTGTTTAACTCAATTTCATTGGTTTATATTCTTGGTCTTTTCTGATTATGACCATTTGGTCTAATCAGAATCGGTATTTCTCAAGAACGTCTAAATGGCCGGTATTATATGGTTTATACTCTTGTTTTTTCTGATTATGACCTTTTGATCTAATCAGAATCAGTGTTCCTCGAAGACGTCAACATGGCCGGTATTGTCAGAAGTCGATATTTGGTCAAAACGAGCTTGGCCTTTGTGTACAAAACCATAACCATAATGACTTTATAATAAACACCATCCCATACCAGAAGGAGTTGTGTACGCATTTAACAGATTGGAATAAACTGCGCAAGATAAAAAATTTAAATTTACAAATATTTGTTATGTTAAATTGATGTTAATATGTAACGTAAGTTTGTTAACATATAAATACGAATATAGGTAGAATGAAAACTGGAAAACACGAATCGAACTATTGATAAAGTGTGAAGATGATTTTTTCTTCAAAAATATGTAAATCAAAGCTGTGAAATTGCATTAACAAACAACACATACATATACTTTTTGAAATCTAACATAAGAGAGAGAAAAGGCTATATTACACAGTTCCTAATTCTAATTATTTTGACCAAGACAATGATTCAATATGAAGAATAAGGAATAACAAAGCATTTAAAAAACCACCGAATCAATATTTTTAAGGGTTTTATGAAAAAATGAAGAAAGCACAGGTACCCTAAAATATAAAAATCAGAACATTTACATATCGTGTGTTTCCCATTCGCACTAATAACATCCTCTCATAGATATTCCACAATTGAATAAAAAAACCTTTGTTGAGGATTAATCCATTTGTATATGTTGTGTAGTTCTACAAAATTCGTAGGCTGAGGAACTGTCTCACTATTGAATTTATATCGTCCCATCCATACAGGCCATTAATGTGTTGTAAAATGTAGCATGCAGTTGCGCGTGCTGGGTGGTGTCTATCAGAGAGGTTAGTTACCATAATGTAGCGGTCATGTTGACGTTACATGATGTTTTGGCCTTCATGGTATTCTTCAACGCTTTCAGTTGCATTGTATTTCCGGTCAAGCCTTAAAACTTCGAGTAAGTAATTACTCGATTGCAATGGGTTTTTTAATTCATGAACAGTTGAGCATTTCAAAAGGCAATTGATAGTGGCAACGACTTAAATCTGGTGTTAAAGTTTTTTTTAATACTAGGAAAATAAAAGTGGGGCGTTAGAAATTTCGATCAGTATATATTTGAATGTTTCACAACAAGATTCATAAAGTATATTCTTATGGGGTTTTTGTCTAAAGCTGGGAATTCTTGGCGGAAAAGCCCGAGATTTCATAATAGAACAAGATGTAATTATAATCAGGGCGATTATAAAGTCTCCCAAACGAACGAGGCTATCATATAGAGTAGGGATGACCCGAAAAGTTTTATGATGTTCCCAGGGGTCCTATTATACTATATATTAGGTGAACCAACATGACCCAAGGAACAAGAATATATATGGTTTAGGGGTGGGGATATTTACCGTTTTCAAGATATTCGGGCACTACCAGTTTGAGGGGGGTCAGGACTACCCTCAGGGCCCAGACCTACATACCATATGAAGCCACTTGACACAAGGAACAAGAATATATATGGTTTAGGGATGGGGATCTCAACCGTTTTCAAGTTATTTGAGCACTACCTGTTTGAAGGGGTTCAGGACCATCCCCGGGGCCCACGACTTGCATACTATATGATGCCCCTTGACACAAAGAACAAGAATATATATGGTTTAGGGGTCAGGATTCTAACAGTTTCTGAGATATATGGTCATTTCCAATTCCTTGGGGTGGGGATGACCCCAGGGGTCAGATCTTATAAATCCTAAATATTGCCTGTAACAGTCAATGTATGATTCTGAAAACCCTATATTATTATCTTTGTCCGTGTTTAAGTTAATATAACCATTTACAATAGAGTCTTCGATTTTTCCCATAAGGTTCAATGTTAGACCCGACACCCTTTTGACCCCCAAGAAAAGTGGTTGACCAACCCCGAATGAGAAAATTCAAACCAGCATGCACATCTAAATATGCAGGCCTATCGTATCCTAGAGTTTTGTACAATTCTGTTCAGCCATTTCTGAGAAACGCGACGGACAAGTTCAGAGCGAGAAAGAAGAAGAAGAACCGTACAAAAACAATAAGTCTCCAAACTTCGTTTGGGAGACTTAAAAATGTGCGTAATTATTCAAATACTGCTAAGGAACTGCTTTCCCTGCGAATTTATATAATTATCACTAATTTTAAAATAAACAATAATCAACAAAGTGAACTCATGTAAGTACTTCACTACTTTGATTAAGATTAATCTTTCTTAATTCTAAATAGTATCAAACAACTCGGTACCAATTAACAATTAGACTATAAATCCACTAAGGAAGATGGAAAAAGGAACGAGTTTATGCTAACTATGTAGATACAAGGCAAGAAAGACATATATATATATATATATATAAGCACAAACATTGCAATAACTCTCAAATTGACATATACCTGCCCGTAGTGAATGATATAGATATATATAAAGCACAAGGAAATTCACTTTGTTGGAGCTGTATTCCACCTGTATCTCAAACGACTGTGTTGTGCGCGGCCAGCGCGCTAGGTTCCGTTCGTCATCGAAAGCAAGATTTTCGTCTTGCCTAGATGGCCGAGTGGTTAGCGCGGTGGCCGCTCACTGCTAGGAGAATGGGTTCCGGAGGTCGTGAGTTCAAGCCTCGGTCGGGGCGCAGGTGGAGCTCCAACAAAGTGAATTTCCTTGTGCTTTATATATATCTATATCATTCACTACGGGCAGGTATATGTCAATTTGAGAGTTATTGCAATGTTTGTGCTTATCATATATGTATATCTATGCAATGTGTATCGTTTCGATCCTCTCAAATTGTCGTTTAACTGTATTCCACCTGTATCTCAAACGACTGTGTTGTGCGCGGCCAGCGCGCTAGGTTCCGTTCGTCATCGAAAGCAAGATTTTTGTCTTGCCTAGATGGCCGAGTGGTTAGCGCGGTGGCCGCTCACTGCTAGGAGAATGGGTTCCGGAGGTCGTGAGTTCAAGCCTCGGTCGGGGCGCAGGTGGAGCTCCAACAAAGTGAATTTCCTTGTGCTTTATATATATATATATATATATATATATATATATATATATATATATATATATATTCAGGTTCATTGATTTAATTCAAACTGTGCCAATTGCATTTCGATTTTCTACTATTGGAAATATTTTACTGTAATGTTTTACATTTGAGCATTTTTTGAGTTTTGATGAATTCAAAAGGTTTAAGTGAAAATATTACATCTGCTTACCCCTATCATCAGTCAAATATGTATGATTGTGTGCTGTAGATGACATGTCAAGTATATTACCAATAGCAGGGAAGTGGAAATAGACTATCAATATCACGTTTTGAAATTACCATTTTCCGTACAAAACAGCTGATAATCAATGTTAGGCGAAAGGATGACTGCACTTAAGGACACGCGATATTTGCGAGAAAATAAACTTTTAAAAGAAGAATTTTTCTTTCCATTGCAGAAATGGTCAACATATAAACTGCAACTTTACGTAATTGCGTTCAATAAAAGTATGTTGTTACCAAGTACGAATTTGTTTTCATAGGCGGGGGTCATCACGATTTCTTGAATCTCCATACGATAATGAGGACGCCCACTTTTATACTGACTTCGTACATAGTCAGCGCATGTTTGTCTATTGTTCTCCGTTTAACAGTAGTTGTATATTTGCATTATCAAAGTTATGTCAAAAGGAGATTAATAGACAAACATGCGCTCATGGTTTAAATGAGAAAAAACTGCTTCTTCTTACTTTCGCTTTCCCTGTTGTAACCAAGGGTTGATGCATGTTGAATATTATAATTCATCACGTGATTTCTCACCTCAGGTAACTTTGTGAAGACAAACTTCTATCACGTGGCGTGCAAGGTAGCGTGTAATGTGCTAACGAGGACAATGTTTTCGAACACGTTAAGTTGTCAAGCATTGATTTAAAGTCTTCTGTACTTACATGGGCGTGGTCTAATTGTTGAAACCATAGTAAATAATATACTTGTACCATATAGAATAGATAGGGTTATGATGAAAGAGTGATCACATAAACTTTTATACATGGCATTGTTATTTATGCTAGTCTAATTTTAGTACAATTCTGATAATGTCAGCTCCACCTCTCATGCATATCAATATCGATCTAATGTTTGATCAAGGGCAGGCAAGCAAAAATTCTTCTTTTTTCGAAAGTTGTAAGGAGAAAAAGATAGAATGAGCTTATTGTATCACAGTCTAAAATCTTAATTCATGTTGGAAATAGACTAGACTCTTTAAAAAATTAACAAAAGTGATATTAGGCTAAGAAATAAACGCAACAGAAGCGACCGAAAAGGGCCCAAAACCCGGCGCTAAGTGCAGTCATCCTTTGATTTACTAAAATAATCTTGACATATTTAAAAAACGTTTTGGTGATTACATTCTTATCTCATCTTAATGGTAAACGAGTTCAATTAAACGTTTGTAGCAATTTTGTACCTCGATAGAATGGTATCAATCCGGAACAAAATGGTGTTTCAAACGAATGTCAGATATGTTGTGACGATGCAGCGACCCACCTTAAAAAGATCAACGCACATTGTTCATATATAGATACTAGTTACTTGCACGTCAAGAGAGATAACGCATTTACAAAGTGTGTTTTGTTTAAAGAAATAGAGGACGTGTTAACGGTAGATGGAAACTACAAGTTCATGTTTGCCATCAACAATCAATTCCCAGGACCAACGATCGTCGTGTACGAAAACCAAAAGGTCAGCAATTATTTAGCCTCGAATATCTTCCTAGAAACCATGTGAATTGATAAATACTATAATGCTCAATATTTATTATAATGTTTTCAATTTTGATTTCTCTCTTTTGTTATGATACCTGTTTATTGAATTTATCGCTTAAACAAGAATAATGGACTCTTTTCCTCTTATCAAAATTTCAATTAGAGTGTGAAAAAATTACAACGTTTGATATGATGAAATAACATATTATTTCCTAAAAAGATTGTCTACTTCGTAGAGTTTTCATAATGCAATATTTTATATTTATCCTTCCTCATTTAGGTCAAAATTCGTGTGTACAATGACATGGTGAATGAAGCAGTCACGCTTCACTGGCATGGGATGTTTCAGACCGGAACTCCGTGGATGGATGGCGCCTCTATGATATCCCAATGTCCTATACTTCCGGGACAAATGTTTACCTACAAGTATGTTGCATTGTGTTAAATAAGAATAATGATAATTTCATTTATGAAAAATTGAAAAAACAGAAATCTTTTTGGTGAAATAAATTTCGTATATTAGAGCGATATTATTTATCAAACGTATTGAATCTCAAAGAAAAAGATTACACTGTAAAATGTGAAAAGAAGCTTTAAACAGTCTATATAAATACCACAACCTCTAATCCATTATCAACTAAATTATCCCCACAAAATTATATGCTTTTATCCAAGATGAAATAATATAAATGTGCATTTATTACGTAAAGTTACCTTAAAGCTGCTTGGTTCGATTTTTTGGTTATTACGGTATCAAATAATTTTCTATTCAAACCAATTATCTTAGAAAGTTTTGGCTTTTCTCCTATTTACACCAGCAGAATTGGTCTCCTTTCAAAGTTCGAAATATTCAATGTAAATAATATGATTTCTTTTTGGGCAAACGAGAAAACAAACCAAAATGCATCATGGGAATGTTTAGAAAAGGGAACCGTTTGGTTTCGTCCCCTGAATGATTGGGTTTATTTAATCCGCATGTTTTGCATCGATTGTAAACAAAGCAAACATCAGAAATATTAGCGAACAAAATGTACACAGGTTAATTTTTATTTGACTGAACTTTATAACCATTATTTATGTCAAAGTTGTAATACAACCATACCGGTCTCACAGTCAATGGCAAAATTTAACATGAGGCGAAATAACCCGACACCCTTTTATGTCATTTGTTTTATTAACACATTTTGTAAATATATTTATCATTGAAATTTAGCTTAATTGACCGGAAAAACTACTGCAATGTCTATTATAATACACATACTTAGCATAACCATCGTTTAAAAGCGTACACAAAATTTGACATAAAATCGGACCAAGCAGCTTTAAACTATTTTTATAGATTTTTGACCTGATTGTATACGTATTAGCATTAAAGATGTTAAATTTATTCAATTTTTTCTTGTTTACAACGTTCATGCTTACCTCATTGTATAACAGATTCACAGCAGGTCCGACAGGTACACATTGGTACCACTCACATCACGGAGCCATGAGAAGAGAGGGTCTAAGTGGTGCATTCATTGTCCTTCCACAGACAGGAAAAGAAGTAAGGGAAGATTACAATGCCAAATAATTACTAGTATGTCAGATAAGTGTCAGGGTGGCATGTTTGCAACTAAGTATAATGCAGTTTTAAATTCAGTCAAATATGTCAACTAATAGACAATTGCTTCAAAAGTCCATAACTCGTTTTATTGTTGTTTCTTGCTAGTTTATATACATGAATAAAATGAATTCCAAAGGAAACAGTTTATTTCATTTTGTAAGGATGAATATTTGCAATTTTGTTAAATAAATGATAACTAAAAAGTCTGCAAAGGTAGCTAAATGTTAAAGCTACGGTGCATTGTTTTTAGAAAACACTATGTGATCTTAATGTTGACTCAGTAGCATATTTTTATCCTGCGTTTAAAGAACAATAGTTATGTCAAAGATTTATACCTTTTCAACCTAATAGACTCCCAAAGGATTATACATGTACTTCGGGTTGGAAAACATATTTTGATGTACATTAGGAAATTTATTATTAATAGAATTCCTGAAGATAATTATTTTATGCTGGAGGGATAACACAAATCTTTAAAATATCTTAGAAAATCCTACAGGATATTATTTTCATAGACATGTATATTTTTAGGAGAATCGTTCTCCCTTATGGTTCATTATTTGATCAGAAGGTAGTACTTGCTAAAAAATATATTTGCTTGTCTGGTGACCAATGGAATAAAAGTACTGTATCAGTGGATTATTCGCCCCCGTTTTGTTTTCGCCCCTAAACCCCTCGTTGTCATCGGGCGAATGTAAGACTGGGCGAATTCCAATGTTTCAAATTATCTCTCTTAAAACACAACTGTGTCTGGGCTAATTCAAGATGGTGCGAAACTGATTGCAAGTGTAGAAGGTAGAAAATTGCAAGGGGCAAAAATACCCTGTATACAATATATATTGTGCTAACAACCAGGAGTTACATTCCTTTGATCATGCTTGTTTACGTCCACAAACATTAAAAAAAATACTTTCGTAAACGAGTGTCATTGCCATATTTTACACTAGTTTATAGCACATGGTTTTCGTTGATCCTGCTATTATTTTTTGCAAGAATGATAGCAAACAATGCATAATGAAAATGGCATGGAATTATTAAAAAATGAGTTGAAATCGATACATGTATAATCATAAGGGGAAAAGCTACTTAATTTGTCTTGATAATATTTGCCTAGAGAACAGATATTGCAAAAGTCGACAATGATGTCCTTTTTATTACACAAGACTGGGTCTACACGAAAAGCGATGCACAAGCTGTCGCAGAACAAAACTGGTATATGTTACAGTAAGTATGTCAATTATATTACTGTAAGACAGGTTAGCTTTTGTTTGATTGTGGTTTGTTTTCCTATTATTTATTTCTTATTTTACCTAATTTAGATGTCATTTTATCAGAAATAAACGAATTATTGGTAACAAACGGGAATTAAATAAGGAATTATGTAATTTAAACAAAAGTTGCTTCTTAGAAATATCGAATTTTCCTTTACAAAGCTTAAGTGAAGGAATTCCCATTTACAACGAGGGTCAATCAAAAAATTACGAGGACAATGTAACTGTCCACCATATGTTTTTCATTAAAGTCAAAAGTAACAGATTAATTTATGCAACAATACTTATTTTATTGATGTACGAAGTTTCATTCCATTTTAAAATCAACATGTTTTGTCACCACGGCGCAGGGTAACGTTGAAAACATAACGTTAAGGTATCCGACCCATATTAGGACCTAATTTTTCTAACCCTGAATACCAATCATGTATTAAATACTCTTATTAAAAGATTTACCGAGAGAAATTTTCAAAAATATTATTAACTAAGCAGTAATTAATTAATGACAATTGCATAAATGTCTATGGGGACATGCACATTTTTTAAAATAAAAAATCAAATATTAAGAATATCAATAAATGCTTCGATGAAAAGATGCATTTTATCATTAGGAATACAAAAACTATTGAAAATAAATTTTATGCCGTTTATATTATTTAAGAATTATTTTTTTATAAATTAAAAGCAAAGGGGAGCAACTCTTCAAAAAAAGGAAAAGGTCAATTATTAGGACACAATCTGCTCTTACATACTGACACTTAAACATGAAAATTATGTCCAAGAAAACTAAGTATGTACCCCATATATATCTGTAATGCATCCAGATTCAATGAATCTGGGGCTATTATGGACCGGGTACCTTAAGATAACGCAAGCAGAGTTAATATAAATATCCAATCTTTATATCACCCTGAGTCTTTTGTGCTTTTCACCAGACACTTAAAATTGGCACTATCTTTTTCTTATTTTTACCGAATGTCTCTTTGTTTACAGTAAGACAATCTCTGAATGTCAGATGACGTTGTTTATTTTTTGATCAAATATTTACAGATATTCTATTTCCTTTCGTACTGATTGATGTTCAAAATACATTTACCACAATCCCCACAAAATGTGTTAGAGTTTAATACAAACGTGAAATATTTTTTGACTAATTTTTTTCACCACTGAGCATTTTCACAGTTTTTATCGGCTTTTTCCCGAGTTAGATCCGTACTGTTTATACCTTTCGTTGCGCCGTGACGTCCGGCGAAGTCAATGTTTTAGTCAATTTTAAAGCGAATTATATGTCTTTAGTTACTGATATCTGTTGAACAAATCTATATATATTCTGTCATCATTTGGTACATAGAATAACATATCAATTTTTAATTTTAGGTTTCAATTTCCAATGGTTTTAAGCCCAATTTATGGAGATATTACTTTCAACATAATATGGTTAATTGGGTACGGAATACAAAGTTTAACCTTGCGCCGTGACCTCATTTTTGCAGGATAAGATTCTAAATAATTCTTAGAAATGAAGGAATATATGAACTTTTTTTATTTCAAATTGTTTGAAACAGTTGCTAAATTATGTCTACTAAATTTAGTTACAATATGACGTTAAATAACATAGCTATGGCAAAAGTCTTCGCATTTTTTTATTGACCCTCGTATAAATGTTTAAATGTGATCTTTAAAAGTTGTTTAAAATAATAACTTTTTTAAAGGTTTTCAAATAATTTGAACACGGCAGATTGCATAACGACAAAGTCAACATACGATGATTCTATCTCGACGCTAGCCAGACCTTACACTAATGCTCTTATTAATGGCAAATCAAAGTCCTGTAAGTACAACAATAGGCAATAAGTCTTGCCCATCATAGATAGCATTTGAATTATCACTGGCAATATAGCATTGAGGAGATGTGCCTCAAAAAACAAGGATTGGTTTATTTTTATGGTATAAAATCAATAGATTTAGCATATGATACTTCAATTGGGCCGTTTTATTTGACTGTAAAACATGAATATTGATAATTTTATTACATTGTACATTTTTGCCACATTTCCATATTACGTCTTTGCCCAACATTTTTCAATTATAAAAATTGAATATTTTTTAATTCTACGTATCTCATTGTAACCTTTCATTGTTGTCTTAATTTCACTTAGATTCGTGATTTCATGTAAACATATATATGTTTTCAAATAATTATATGTCTTATATGTAAGGAAAATAACACTGTTTTCCATTTCTATCTTAACAGGAATCATCAAAAAATACTTTTTGTTTGAATTCAGTTATGTTCCCGAATTTGAAGTCTTAAAGAACTCGCCATTAACATTTTATCATTTATGAAATCGGATAACACGCTAGTCAAGCCTAAAAACATTCTTTGTTTCCGCTTTCCCGACCGACCATAGCTTTTACCCCCCCCCCCCGACTCAAAACTTCTTTTTAAAGGATTTTGATGGAAAATCGTTTATTTCCGTTTTTATCTGATTTGGAAAAAAAAATACTCAGAATTTCAACTCAAAAGTGTTGTTTCAAAATGGCCGTATGTTTCAATGTGTTGTAGATATTAATAATGAAATGAAAAACATTTATATGTATTTCACATCTACGGCAACGGTCACGCGTACGTAAACTTTATTTTCAGTTTCAAATAGTAGTACGGAGAACCAGAAAACTGTTCCTTTAGAAATGTTTACTGTGGCTACAAACAGTAGAACCCGGTTTCGAATGATTAACTCTGGGTCAACGGGGGAATACAAAATAACTTTCGATGAGGTTTGATTAGATTATGTATATTGAAGATAAATACAATTAAAATTGATTTGATATTCATAAAGTGAACATTGATAATGTAAAATGAAGAAGTATTTTGCTTTAAAATAATATTATTAGAATTTCAAAGAAAATGTCGATTATACGATATGTATGACAAACCAAAACTTAAACTTTATTAACAGCATTGTAAAATTGTATATGTTTTCAGCATAAAATGTTGCTTATTGCTACGGATGGCTATGATCTATCTCCACTTTGGATCGATTATCTTTTCATTAACCCTGGAGAAACCTATGACGTCATTGTATTCGCTAACAACACTCCCGGAAACTTCTGGATCCGAGTAGAGACAGACGAAGTCATGGATGCTATGAAGGCAATTTAAACCATCATTTGAATCATTTCACATTCATTTATTTAGATCATACGAATTTATAGCTAAATTGGAAATTCTTTAATAAATACAGACCATTCAGTCAACTAAAATTTGACTGAAAAGTCTGGAAAAGAGACTGAACGGCAAAGCGCTGTCATTTATTCATTTTTTAGAGACCTGAGGGCATATCTTTATTCAGTTGAACTTTCAAATTACTAGTAACCTTTACGTAACTCTCTCAATTTTATATATACATGTAATTTTAATAGTGTTTTTTATATACAGAATCGGATTAAGCCGAATGTTAGTTTTGCGCAGCTCCATTATCAGGATGCCAAAATTGCCTTTCCAGAATCTAAGAGGAGAGAATGCAGTAGCTCAGATCCTTGTGTGATGGCCAATTGTCATTGGGGGTGAGTAAAGATATCTTTTAGCTCACCTGAGCTGAAAGCTCAAGTGAGCTTTTCTGATCAAAATTTGTCCGTTGTCTGTCCTCGTTGTCGTTGGCGTTGGCGTTGTCGTTGTTGTAACTTTTCACATTTTCATCTTCTTCTCCGGAACCACTGGGCAGATTTCAACCAAACTTGGCACAAAGCATCACTGGGTGAAGGAGAATCAAGTTTGTTCAAATGAAGTACCACACCCTCTTTAAAAGGGAAATAATTTAGAATTATTGAAAATTTGTAGGTATTTTTCAAAAATCTTCTTCTAAAAAACTATTAGGCCAGCTGTAACTTGTATGAAAGCATCCTCAGGTAGTGTAGATTAAAGTTTGTTCAAATCATGGTCCACGGGGATAGGGTGGGGCCACAATGGTGAATGAATTTTTACATAGGAATATATTGAGAAAATCTTTAAAAAACCTTCACATGAATATTTACATAGGAAAATATATCTTCTTCTCAATAACTATTAGGCCAGAAAAGCTCAAATTGGAGTGGAAGCATCCTTAGATAGTGTAGATTCAAGTTTGTTTAAATCATGATCCCCGGGGTAGGGTGGGGCCACAATGGGGGTATGAATTTGTTATATCGGAATGTATAGAGAAAATCTTTAAAAGTATTCTTCTCAAAAACTATTAGGCCAGAAAAGCTCAAACTTGTGTAGAGGCATCCTCAGATATTGTCGATTCAAGTTTGTTTAAATCATGGTCCCCGGGGGAAGGGCGGGGCCACAATGGGGGATGAATTTTTACATAGGAATATATAGAGAAAATCTTTACAAATATTCTGGGAAATTTTTCAATCCAAAATGCAGTAACATGCGTGAAAGCACGGGTTGTGCAGATTAAAGTTTGATCAAACCATGACTCTCTAGAGAAAAGTGGGGCTACAAAGTGGGGGGGGGGGGTTATATAGGAATAGAGAAAAATCTTCTTACAGGTACAACAATAAAAGGAGCTTGGTATTTACCATAAAAATATGTGGATAAAAATCGGCAGATATTTTAATTTTTTTGAGCAAGATCTACGGAGTAACTGTTCTTAGTCAAGATATTTTGATTTTGATACTGTAAAGCTAATTTGATCAGAGTTAAGGCTATTGTTGCTCAGGTGAGCGATGTGGCCCCTGGACCTCTTGTTAACTTTATTTTAAAAAATATCAAATTATTAACAGGAATCTCGTAAAGAAACAAAATTATTTGATTTCAAATTCCATATCAATATAAAAAATTAATAGTTGTTTCAAACCCCATAATGATTTTATTATATTATGAGTTCCCTAACGATGTCAAAATGGAATCCACATGCGCAGTGCCTGTCGGTTGCAGATCTAAAGGCGCTATCACATACAAACGTTGAATCACTAAAAGCAATTCAAGAATCAGCAGAAGAATTCCAGGAATTCTTTTTAAATTTTCACTTCACCGGGAGCTCTCAGCGTCTAGAACGTCCATCGGTTAATAGCATCCATTTCAAAACCCCTCCTGAAGCTTTACAGGTAGAAACGTATTCATTAAATGACAAGGATTTATTGACCTTTTCAATATGTTTTCTTTGAATTGGCTATTTATAATTTTGATATTCTGTATAACATGTTAGATAAATAAAAAAAAAAGCTTATCTTTTTTTTGCATAAATAATTGCATTTTTTTAAATGAAATTTTATAGGTTAACCCTGGAATAGTCAATAACCAGACTGTTGTCTGCAACAATACCAACATGGATCAATGTGGAGAATTCTGCCAATGTACTCACATGATCAAGTTGGCAACTAAGAAGGTCACACAGCTTGTACTAATGGCTGACGGTAAGGAAAATTTAATCATATATACATTGTATTTGGTAAAGTAATTAAGGTAACAGATTCAAAATTTAACATTTAACGCTAAATGGAATATTTACTGATTATAAAAACTTCATTATTATGAGTAGTAAGAGAGTTGAATTCAAATTTTAATAGGTACATGAACATGTATTTAATTTTTAATTTCACTTACTTCCTTTTTAACATATAATTAATTTCTTAACCTAACAAAACTGCGAAAAAAATGGCAAACATTTCTTAACAATGATTTCATAGCAAGGTAGCATTAGTTTCTTTTAATATCTGCTCTCTAAATGCTGTTTAAATTCCTGAAAATATGCATAACGTTCTAAACAAGTGTGTATAAAAATACCAAGTTTGCACTTGTTTGCACTTTTTCCTTATTTTTTTTTTTTGGGGGGGGGGAGAATAAACACTTCAACGCTATATCACACTCTCGAGGTATAGCAAAAAGTTTCAAAATTGTTCTGCTTTTTAAAGTAATTGTTATGATTTTTATCTATTCATGCAAAGTTTAATAATATATGTTCAATTCTATATGATACAGTGTATTCCCTTTTTATTAAAATAAACTATAGTTGTACCTTGTCTTTTTTCTGTACATTAGGGGAAAAAAAGCAAAAATTTTTTTTATAGATTCATGATTAATTATAGTTTTCTTTCTTTTCTTTTTCTTCTTTTTAAACAGACACACTAACAAAAGCGACATCGCACCCGGTTCATCTCCATGGTTACCGTTTTTATGTCCTGAAATACGGCACTGGTGAAATTAACGAAACCACGGGATTTACGCAAGGTCCGAACCCCGACATTCAGTACTCCTCCGACTATAGGTCCGCACAATGGCGAAATTCTAGCTGGAACTATGGAAATGTTCCCGGTATCAATATTGATGGTCCACCTCAGAAAGACACTGTTATGGTTCCTTATAAAGGATATGTTGTTATACGACTTCTAGCAGATAACCCAGGTTCATAAATAATCAAGTTATTAACTTACTTACAAATCAAGTGTATTACAGATTACAAAACTGTTTACCTTCACATTTTATGTTTTTATCATTTAAATCCTTTTGTGTCATGACTTTGCAGGATTCTGGCTGATACATTGTCATCTTGAATCTCACATGGTCATCGGTATGGCAGTTGTTTTACAAGTGGGGGAGATTTCCGAACAGCCGAAACTTCCCAAAGACTTTCCCAAATGCTCGAACTTCAAAGGAATGAAATCTTCAGATAAATCACCATCAGAACAAAAATATCAGAATTTTGTTCAATTGTCAAGTTAGTGCATATGTTTAAATAAACGGACATGGAAGGCTTCTTCAAATAAGAGAATGAATATATTAAATAAAACGTACGAATGCTTTTTAAGGTTTTTCCACCCTTGATGTTTTTATGGTTTAATCCTTGTAATTTTTGTTTAAATTTGAAGATTAATATGTAAACATTCAAATTGAACTTAAATATTGGTATGTTGCAAATATATTTTTCATGCTGTAGGAGCTTACACATTACACTATCAGGGCAATTAGAGCGACGACTGCTCTTCAATCAAACATCACATTTTTATTTTACTAATTTCTATATAATAAAGCAATTTTTTAAAGAAATTAATCGCAATCCTTTATTTTATGTATTTTAACATTTTAAGGCCATTTAAACTTGCCAGTATGAAAGCTATCACATTTTTTGTGCGTTTTGGTACCATTTTTTAACCATTAATAAGTACAGTTACGCAACATAAAACGTCTATACCTTTTAAATTAATGGTTCAAACTCACTGAAAATTTGTACATTTGTAATCCATTATATATCCTATTGAAATCTGCAAAGAAATGTTTACCTTGCCAGGTAAAAAATTATGAATTGTTGTCACTGTCAAGATTGTCTATGTACGGCTTTATCAGTTTTTCATAGAATTCAGCAATTTAAACTCAAACTATTCTCTATAAATTGTTAAACATTAGTGTCATTTCACTTTACATGCTTAAAATGTGTTAAACACAATTATAAATCAAGAAATAGTGGCAAAACAATGAAACAAATAACACTAATATTATAAGCGATAACGGTAAAATATTCCGGATTGCACACAATGACGTCACGCGACAATCGAAAGACCTTAAGCCGTCGAGCTTGTTTAAAAAAAATTAGTATATTCAAATGCTGTTTTACACAGATGTTTGACTTGTTTCTTCAGATGTGAAGGCAACTACACGGGAATCAAAGACCGATGGATCTGACTCATACGAAATGACGTCGTCATCCTATGTCATAATGATTGTCGTTTTAGTGACATTATTCTGTGGAATTGGTTTATTATCCATAATTTTAGTAATTAAACAGAATGTTAGACGAAATGGCTACCGGAGGATCGACAAAACAGATAATAATGTGTTTGGTAACAAACATTAGTATTCATTTAAATTGTGTAATATTTTAGATACGTGTGTGAACATTACACCGGTGTTATACATTTAAGCAATGCTGAATATACATATACTTATATATCCAAATTGCCTACGAAGTTAATTGATGGATTATAGAAATGTATGTGTTTCCACAATTGTTTGCTAATTTTTTTTTCGAAATTACTTAAGTCAAAGACTTTTAGTGTGTTTATATCTGTGTGGTTTGTTTTTCTTTAATAATATACTGCGTGATATATTGCAAAAAATAGAATTTGAATTGTTGCTAAAGGTAGTTCACTACACATTAAAATAGTTTTTCAAATCAGCAGAAAATTACTTAATTATAAAATATAGTATGAGAGCTAATTAGGCGATAAGCCATTTGGGCTAAAAAAAAATATGATTTTCAAATCTTGTATTCAGTAAACATGAACAAAAGTTCCTTCCAGATTCGAACTCGGGATCTGTGGTTTACAAGCCCGATATTTTGATTACTCGGCTATCATGTTATTTAACTATATAAATTGATACCAACAATTGAACAAACTAATTTTATTGTAAATAAAAACATTTTTGGGAACAAATTTTGTAATTATTCATAGGATGTATGTGTCAATTTTATATCTCTTTCTAAATCAAGCTGGCATTATAAATGTATAATAAGCAGATGTACGCATGCAGGGGTTATATCCATTAACACCCCATGGTCAAGATACCCAGGTTGTTTGATAGTCTATAATTTGCATTTGCGCACAACAGGGTCACCGAGTGTTAGGTGTCAAGTATGTTTTCACCATAGTTCAATTTACACGTCCAGCATCGAACCTCATTATGTTATTATTGTCCTAATATATCATGTCATATGTGAACATTATCTCATTATTATTTTCTCTGTTCTGGCTGCTGGGCGCAAAAAATTTTCATAAACTTTGTTTAACCCGCCCACCCACATCCCTTTAAACATACGAAATAGTATGTAAGACTTCTTAATTTTTCCCATATTTTCATACGAACACTGTTTATTTGTGAGGTGGTGGTTTTTAACCCCACCTTTGCAAAATTATTGTCATTTATTCAATGATTATTTATTATTTACTCTATTGTTTTCATTTTAAAACAATACCAATGTGGTTCATTGAATAAACGACTTTTAATGCAATAATTTGTTCAATTTTCTTTGCAAATAAACTTGGACTCATTGGATTCTGATCATGTACAAGTTTTTTGGTGTATGGTGGATTTCCTTAACTGGAAAAATTTGGTTGACAAAAACATAATTATTACGTTATCTTTTGACGGTGTGTCTTAAAACGTTTAAGTCTTAATGTACTGAGCTACCTTAAGAAATTGAATTATACACATTTTCCTTTTCTCTTATAACCCACCTCCAAACTGTCCGACTGTATGTGCAGTTATTATGTTCATATGTAATCATATTTGGCACATGTCATGAGGCTCTAATTTAGGAAATAAATGTTATTCTTTGTTCCTTTCTATTTTCTAGTCGTCTCTCTTCCTTTTGATTCTGTTTTGCTTGTCTAAATTTGAGAGAATGTAAAAACAATGCTAGATACACATGCCTGTCTATAGACTTTTGCATCTAGTGAAAAAGTTTTCGAGGTTTTCGAGATGAACTTCTGCATTTTTTGCAGTAACACGTCGCAAATTAAATATTCAATAACTCGGAACTTTATCCCGTATTGTTTGCTAAGAGATTTTTATATGAAATCGCAAAAAACCATCGATAAAGTTTTAAATTTAACCTTTTTTTACGCAAATAAACATATTTACGAAATATCTTGGGGAATGAATTACCGGTTTTGCGATTCATTAAAAATTAATACAAATATGACGGAGATTTTATGTAAAAGGGTACAAACCACAGGAGGATGTCGGTTTGGATAATAATACCATTTGAAGAAGTTATATGATTCTGCGGGGGTTAATCATGATAAGTAAAACATTTATTTGTAAGCTATTATTATTATTATTATTATTATTATTATAAAATTTATATAGAGCTAAATATAATAAAAATTACTTTAAAGCGCTTTACATAAAATACTGATAATCAATACATGATTAAAATAGAAAATTTATAGACATAAAACATGATTAAAATAGATAAAGCAGTGAAAAGAATTACATTACTAAGAAATGTAAAATCATAAGTCCTGGACACAGAGATTACCGTGTCAATTATAAAAAAGCTAATTTGCACAGTGAATTTTTTTAAACCGCACAGATGTTGGTCGTGGCTTAGATCTCCCGGGAGACCGTTACACAGTACAGCAGCGCTATAGGATCAAAGTACCAAACCCCCGGATGTTTACATCAGAGAACAATTATAGAACGTTGTAATAAGGAATGAATGGGTAGGCGATACGCGATTCGCTGAATTCAGGTATGTGACAGTTCTCATTTTGTAGTAAAAATAATAGTTTTTAAATAAATGATGTAATGGGGGAATATTTTAAAGAATATAGCAACACTGGGAGAAATTGTAGTTGTGGGGGTTGATTTTTTATGTAGAGTGACATTTACTGCCGATCGCTGTGAGTTGTAAACAACTGCAAATTTGACCTATAAACGCAACAGGACTCTATATTTTATTTGTCATTTCCTGAAAGATCTTGAATTGAAGTTTCAAATGAAACCAAAGATTTGACTGAAACTATTATAGTAAGTACTGAAAGGTCATAACGTTTGCATGGAGTGATATGGGAAAATAATTGGTAAACTTTTCCCACTAACGTCAAACCGCACATCACCATTTTGTTTTGTGCGGACACGAGGTTGAGCGAGAAATCTTGGTTTTTCGGATCGCATTGTCCTCATAGGAACATATAATGAGAAAGGTCTTGTATGTGTGATGGTGACGTCCCATGAAACGTCTAAAAAACAGTCACAAGTATCTTATACTAGAATTGAAATTCCAATGGCAGCCAATGAAGAGACATCAGCACAGGGGTTATATGATCATGCTTCTCTGTCATCGTGTCTTTCCACAAATTTATTGAAAAATTAAAATTTGTTGTTATGACTACTAAAGTAGTCATAACATCAAAATTAATTTTTAATAAATTTGTGGACTTTTTGTTCAAAATTAAATTTGTTGTTATGACTACAAAGGTAGTATTAACGTCAAATTTAGTTTTTAAATAAATTTGTGGAATTTAGTAGTCAGAACAACAAATTTAGATTTTAAACAAATTTGTGGAAAGACAATTGTTATAATCCTGGCTGCTGTATTTTGAATCTCTGCAGTCTTGACAGGGAGCTCGAGCTCAACCCATACGGCAATGCATTTCTGTAATCCAGTCTAGAGGAACGAGTGAACACAATAAGGTCACACAAGTATTTCAAAATTATCTCTTTTCTGTCTTTTAAGAATAAAAATACAAATTCAACTCATTTACTATGTAGAAATATAGTACCACATGTATAAATAGTACCTATAATTTGTTTATGTTACATGTGCTTATCTTAAGGAGGAATTGAAACAGCCAATGGTACCGTATATCAGGGTTTTTTCGCGTGTATTCAATTTCCGATTTGTTCGCGACGATTTCCGAATCGCGAAAAATAAATCAACGTACATTTGATACAAAGTGTTGTTCTTGTAATAAAGTTTAAGTAAACAGGTAAGTAAAAGTACGGTGAACTGTGTTCAGTTTGTTTAGTTAGAGGTAGATATTGCAGGATAACAGGTATATAAAAGCCTCGTTGTTTATTTAATACTCTATTGACAGGCTAATTAAAACGATTACTTTCCTTGTATAAACCGATATCTAATTATACCTGAGCTACTTGTATGTGTAACGGTACATGATCTTTTGATCTATGAATGTTAGCGTCTCTGAAATTAATTATCGGTAATTATTTCACATTAAGGAAATCGCGTACATGGTTTAATTGTCCATTTTTTGCATTATTAAAAGTGACAATTTAGATACTTTTTCCCCTCTTACTTCAAATGTTTAAACAATCGTGGATTATATTTTCACTCTGACTTTGAAATAGTGAAAATTTGATTCGCTTAAATTTTTTCATTCTGTTCTAGGTTCTGATTCGCGGAACAAAATATGACATGGAAAAAAACCATGATATACGGTATTATAGATTAACAAGGCCTTAGTTATAAATCATTAAGAAGAATACCGTTATACAGAAATGATCATCAGACTTAAACCGGATATTTCGAATACCATCGGGACAAGTATCCAATTCATCATCTCCTTTAAGTAAGTCAAGGAGATCATGATCTTTCCGTTTGCGCACCGTATTGTTAATTGATTGAGATGACAAATAGAATACAGCCAACATTTTTCGTAATTATCTTTCATTTCTGACCGGATTTCGGCAATATATGGACTCTTTTTCTCAAATTTTTATCTTATAAATAATTGATTATTTGTATTTTACCATGTTTTTGTCAAGAATGTACTTGCTAACATTGTGGACATTAAACGTTAAAGCAGCTTTCACGCACAATGTGACTCCAAGCTGCAAAGCGAGTGATGAAGAATGTTCATTCGATTTCCATGTTAATTATATAATGAGCATGGTAGCGTACAACTGGACATCAATTCAAGGATTTCCTGTTTACTTTAAAAATGGGACTATGTATAAAATCACAGAGGCATCTTTTGGAAATCAAGGACATTCTTTTGAAGAAAAACCTCTGTCCGAGAAAGGTATTTAGAATGTTTACCAAGTGAGCATTTAATTTACAATACATTAATACTTCAGTGAAAAAAACGCGTAAATCTAGTTTAGTGCTAGATAAAGAAAGTGATATTTAACGAGGCCTAGTCTACACAATATTGTTTCTACCCTAAATAATTTGAATACCTGATTAAACGATGTAACTGCCTAACGCTTTATTTAGTTTGCATCATAAAATCTGACTTGTTAGTTATTTTTTAGAGATATATATCAACTACCGTTTTATTAAATTTTTTATCCCTACCAAAGCGCAAAGTGCAGAGAGATCTAACGACGTTGCTTTGAGGGTCATGTTTTGTGACGTCAGAACGAAATTTGATTCAACATATCAAAGGGCAAGCTACGCTTTTCTGATAGTGATATTGTGACACATTTTCAACAATGTTACAACTAGTCTTACAACTTTGTTACACTTATTGTGACTGGTTGATACAATCTTAAATGTAAAAATTAACGTTCATTGTGACGTCATAGAACATAATCCTCAAAGAGTCGTTGTCATAATCATCTCTTTGCTCTTTTGCAGAGATCTGTATTTTCATAAAATGTAACAGCGTTATTTTGAGATTTGTTAATCAGCGATACCTAAATCACTTTTACTTTATCAAATTATTTTTTCTGAAACTACAAAATATGAAAACTCAAACGAGAGAGAATAGCGGTTGATAAGCTGATACCAATTGAATAACAAGAGTATTGTATATCTGTACAAAAGCATAAGAGAAGGTATGTAACATTTAACTCTAGATATTTAGTTAACATTAGTTAGACATTTTAAAATCCACTGAAGAGCCGATCAGGCGAAAGCGCTTTGGATTAAATTCGAGATAAATGAAGTATTGTGTTATCGTCTGCTATTAACTTTTTTTCTATATCGTTACCTATACCAAGGATTTATTCGTTTACGTTTCGTATATATATATATATATATATATATATATATATATATATATATATATATATATATATATATATATATATATATATCCAAAAACACAAAACTATTTTCACAGTGTCCGGTAATAAATATGAAAAAAGAAAAAAAAGCAACACTAATTGTAAAACGTTAGCGCTTTCATTTCGTATCTTCAGACGTTTTACAGTCGTTTAAATTATGACGCAATTACGTTACCTGGTAATTTTATTTAGGTAACGTAATTGCGTCATAATTTAAACGACTGTAAAACGTCTGAAGATACGAAATGAAATCGCTAACGTTTTAAAATTAGTGTTGCTTTTTTTCTTTTTTCATATATATATATATATATATATATATATATATATATATATATATATATATATATATATATATATATATATTAACTTCAGGTTCATTGATTAAATTCCAATTATGCCAATTACATTTCGATTATCTACTTTTGCAAATATTTTACTGTAATATTTTACATTTGGGCAATTTTTGAGTTGTGATGAATTTAAGAAGATATATTCATCATACAAATAGTTTAAGTGAAAATGTTACCCCTATCATCAGTCAAATATGTATGAGTGTGTGCTGTAGATGACATGTCAAGTATATTACCAATAGCAGGGAAGTGGAAATAGACTATCACGTTTTGAAGTTACCATTTTCGTACAAAACAGCTGATAATCAATGTTAGGCGAAAGTTTGATTTACTAGCATAATCTTTACATATCTTAAAAACGTTTTCGTGATTTCATTCTTAACTCATCTTAATCGTAGAAAGAGTTCAATTAAACGTGTGTAGCTATTTTGTGCCTCGATAGAATGGTATCACTCTGGAACAAAGTGGGGTTTCAAACGGATGTCAGACATGTTGCGCACATTGCTCAAATATAGATAATGGTTACTTGCACGTCAAGAGAGATAAATCATTAACATAGTGTGTTTTGTTTAAAGAAATAGAGGATGTATTAACGGTAGATGGAAACTACAAGTTCATGTTTGCCATCAACAATCAATTTCCAGGACCAACGATCGTCGTGTACGAAAACCAAAAGGTCAGCAATTATTTAGCCTAAAATATCTTACTAGTATCCTTTTGAATTGATAAGTTCTATAACGCACAATATTTATTATGTTTTCAGTTTGGATTTCTTTCTTTTGTTATGATACTTGTTATTTAATAGTTGAATTTATGGCATAAACAAGAATAATGGACCATTTTACGCTTATCAAAATGTCAAATAGAGTGTGAAAAAATAACAATGTTTGATATGATAAAATAGTATATTATTTCCTAATAAAATTATCTACTTCATAGAGTTTGCATAATGCAATATTTTATATTTATCCTGCCTCATTTAGGTCAAAATCCGCGTGTACAATGACATGGCGAATGAAGCAGTCACGCTTCACTGGCATGGGATGTCCCAGACCGGAACACCGTGGATGGATGGCGCCTCTATGATATCCCAATGTCCTATACTTCCGGGACAAATGTTTACCTACAAGTATAATGATAATTTCATTTATGAAAAATTGAAAAGACAGACATATTTTTAAGTGAAATGAATTTCTTATATTAGAGCGATATTATTTATCTAACGTATTAAATCTCAAAGGAGAAGATTACACTGCAAAATGTGATTAAAAGCTTTAAAAAGTCTATAGGTATTCCACAACCTTTAATCCTTATCAACGAAATTATCCCCACATAATTGTATGCTTTTATCCAAGATGAAATAATATAAAAGTGGATTTATTACATCAATGTACCTTAAACTATTTTTATAGATTCTTGACCTGATTGTATCAGCATTAAAGATGTTAAATTTATTCAATTTGTGTTGTTTGCAACGTTAATGCTTTCCTCATTGTATATAACAGATTCACTGCAGGTCCGACAGGTACACATTGGTACCACTCACATCACGGAGCCATGAGAAGAGAGGGTCTTAGTGGGGCATTCATTGTCCTTCCACAGATAGGAAATGAAGTAAGTAAAGATTACAGTGCTGAATAATTATGTCATATTAGTGTCAGGGTGGCATGTTTGCACCCGAGTATTATGTAATTTAAAGCAATATGAGCTGCAATTTTCATGTTGAAATTTTTTTTTACGAAAATGCTATTTTCTACTAAAATGACAAAAAATATCATGGTTTTTTTTTAAATTTCTGTTACATGAAGCCATAAATTATGGAAAAGGCCACTAAGAAGCCTTAATTAGAGCAAAATTGAATTATTGTCGTCCTGTTCAAAAACTGATCTGCTATAATTATATTCCTTAGAAGAGAAATCTTTCCTTTGACTAAAATTAATGATTTTTCAAAATCTCATTTGTCATAAAAGTTCAAGTTACATGCAGGCTTATGATACTAGCAGGTTTTTGCAGCAAATAAAAATTCTAAAAAAATACAGCTCATATTGCTTTCAATTAAGTCAAATAATTATGTCATCAGATAAACAATTGCTTCAAAAGTCCATAACTCGTTTTATTGTTGTTTCTCACTAGTTTATATACATGCATAAAATGAATTCCACAGGAAACAATTTATTTCATTTTGTAAGGATGAATATTTGCCATTTTGTTAAGGGTGTTGTTTAATCAGGGTTTGAGTTCTCAAATTCGGATTGTTATAAAGTTCAAAGTCATGAGTAAAATTGTTCTAAACACAAAAAGTATTTATGAAATGAATTATTATTGACATAACATTCGATTTTTCTACTATATTATGGAATTAGGCTCAAACAAAAATTGACTTTTTACCAAACAGAGGAGATTCGGACTTAATTTTGCAGATTTTGTTTTCCGCTCAAACATTTTTGGCAGTACTCGAATATTTCAAGTTAAGATTTTATATTTTAGTCTTTAAAATTTTGCATATTTTCCGTTGGGTTTACCTCACTTATTCATTAAAATTATCGTATGGCACGAAATGCAAAGATATTGAAAAACGCTTTAAAACGATAAAAGACACCATATCTCAAAATCTTGATCATTGACCTCATATGAATTTTATGCCAACAGAATAAGGTTTCTATAAGTAGTTTAATACTATAAATGTTTTTGTGTTATCGTCATTCAATTTTTTGTAAAATTTGATCAAAACTGGGTAGGGATTTAAAAACTGATTGAGGAAATTCGGAGGGAATATTTTTTAAAATTGTTGCTGAAATTTTAATGCTTTATATCTATTTAGTGCCACTACCATTCATAAACTGTATTTCATTTTTTAAAGTGTTTAATTATTTCTTATATTTTCACAATTAAGAAATTCTCAATCGTAGTGTAAAATGTTATTGGATTTTTCTTGATTTTTTGAAATATATTCAATAGCCATTAACTCAAAAACTAAGTCATTAACCTACTTTTTTGAAAGTGAAAAATAACACTACAATCAAAGGTCTATAATATAATATAAGGTCATACAATAGATGGGTTTTCATTATCATCAGTGGAATTTTTTCTCATTCGGAGTAAACATCATCCTTAAATAAATGTTAACTAAAAAGGGGGCTGGATGTCAAAGCTACGGTGCACTGTAGTGAGTTTAGAAAACACTATGTAATCTTACTGTTGACTTAGTAACATGGTTTTATCCTGCGTTTAAAAAACAATTGTTATGTCAAAGATTTATACCTTTCCAACGTAAGAATTTGTATTTCCTAAAGGTTTATAGGAAATATATTATTAATAGAAATCCTGTAGAAAATCATTTTTTAGCTGGAGGGATAACACAAATCTTTAAAAAAATCTAATAAATTCCTACAGGATTATATTTTCATAGACTTGTATATTTTTAAGACAATAGTTCTCCCTTATGATTCATTTTTTGATCAGAAGGTATTACTTGCTAAAAATATATCTTGCTTGTCTGGTGACCAATGGAACAAAAGTACTGTATACAGGGAAATATTCGCCCCCGTTTTATTTTCGCCCCCAAAAACCCTCGATGTCAGCGGGCGAATTTAAGAATTCCAATGTTTCAAATTATCTCTCTTAAAACACAACTGTGTCTGGGCGAATTCAAAATGGTGCGAAACTGTTTGCAAGTGTAGAAGGTCGAAAATTGCAAGGGGCGAACATAACCCTGTACACAATATATATTTTGCTAACATCCAGTAGTTACATTCCCTTGATCATGCTTGTTTACGTCTACAAACATTAAAAAGAATACTTTCGTAAGCGAGTGTTATTGCCATATTTTACACTAGTTTATCTCACATGATTTTCGTTGATCCTGATATAATTTTTTGCAAGAATGATAGCAAACAATGCATAATGAAAATGGCATGGAATTATTCAAAACGATTCGAAATCGATATATTCACAAGGGAAAAAGCTACTCAATTTGTCTTGATGATATTTTTCTAGAGAACAGATATTGCAAAAGTCGACAATGATGTCCTTTTTATTACACAAGACTGGGTCTACAAGAAAAGCGATGCACAAGCTGTCGCAGAACAAAACTGGTATATGTTACAGTAAGTATGTCGAGTATATTACTGTAAGACAGGTTAGCTTTTGTTTGATTGAGGTTTGTTTTCCTATTATCTATTTCTTATTTTACCTAATTTAGATATGTCATTTTATCATAAATGAACGAGTTATTGATAACAAACAGGAATTAAATAAGTGAAGGAATCCGCATTTACTATAAATGTTTAAATGTTATCTTTATAATGAACTTTTTTGTATAGGTTTTCAAATAATTTGAACACGGCTGATTGCATAACGACAAAATTTACATACGATGATTCTATCTCGACGCTAGCCAGACCTTACACTAACGCTCTTATTAATGGCAAATCAAAGTCACGTAAGTACAACAATAGGCAATAAGTCTTGTCCATCATGGACATCATTTATATTATCACTGGCAATATAGCATTTAGGAGATGTGCCTCAAAAAACAAGGATTGGTTCATTTTTCTGGTAGAAAATCAATAGATTTGGCATATGCTACTCCAATTGGGTCGTTTTATTTGACTGTTAAAACATGAATATTGATAATTTTATTACATTGTACATTTTTGCCACATTTCCATACATACGTCTTTGCCCAACATTTTTCAATTATAAGAATTGAATATGACAATTGTTAATTATTGAATTTTTCCTTTAAAAAAGAAATAGTGTCCATGAACGCAGACCGAATATCTTTGATCTCGTCTTTTAAAATGTAAAAATGCATCATTTGAAAGTAAATGTAGAAGATCCTCCCTTTGTAATTTGATCACTATTTTGATATTTTCAATTGTGAAAAAATAATAAACGAAAGACAAAATTTGAAAGATTTAGGCAATTCGAGAAACTGTTACGTTTGGATTTCGTTACGTAAAAAAAGATAGGATTATTTCAGAAACAACAAAATTTAAACACGTCATACATGTTCACTAAGCTTTTCTTTCAAAAGATGTAAATTTTTGTATCAAAATTATTACTCAATGTTACCGCAGATTAAAAGATAAATATGATGTCTTGGAATTACTCTTCTTAATATCTGATTGATTTTTATATTTAACTGATCGAAAATTAGTCATTTGTTTCTAGATGTATAATATCATATTTATTTTAAGGCGTTCCATAATACATGAATATTGCAATTTGAAAAAAGTCTAAGATTTTTTAATTATATGTATCTCATTGTTACCCTTCATTGTTGTTTTAATTTCACTGAGATTCGTGATTTCATGTAAAAACACTTAAGATTTCAAATAATTATATGTCTTATAGGTAATGAAAATAACATTGTGTTCCATCTCTATGTTAACAGGAATCATCAAAAAATATAATTTGTTGAATTCAGTTATGTTCCCAAATTAGAAGTCTTAAAAAACACGCCTTTAACGATTTTTCATTTGTGAAATCAGATTACACACTAGTCACGAAGGCCAAATCTTTGTGAAACAAAATTCAATCGTGAAACACATGAAAATGAAAAACATTTCTTTGTATTTCACATCTACGGTAACGGTCACGTAAACTTTATTTTCAGTTTCAAATAGTAGTACAGAGAATCAGAAAAATGTTCCTTTGGAAATGTTTACTGTGACAACAAACAGTAGCACCCGGTTTCGGATGATTAACTCTGGGTCAACGGGGGAATTTAAAATATCTTTCGATGAGGTTTGAATAGATTATGTATATGGAAGATAAATACAATTAAAATTGATTTGATCTTCATTAAGTGAACATTGATAATGTTAAATGAAGAAGTATCTTGCTTTAATTTAATGTAATCAGAATTTCAAAGAAAGTGTCAATTCTACTGATCTGTATGACAAACCAAAACTTAAACTTTATTTACAGCATTGTAAAATTGTATATGTTTTCAGCATAAACTGTTACTTATTGCTACGGATGGCTATGATCTATCTCCCCTTTGGATCGATTATCTTTTCATTAACCCTGGAGAAACCTATGACGTCATTGTTTTCGCTAACAACACTCCTGGAAACTTCTGGATCCGAGTAGAGACAGACGAAGTCATGGATGCTATGAAGGCAATTTAAACATTCATTTAAATTATTTCAAATTCATTTATTTAGATCATACGAATTTATAGATCAATTGTAAATTCTTTAATAAATAAAGACCATTCAGTCAACTAAAATGTGACTGAAAAGTCTGGAAAAGAGACTGAACGGCAAAGCGCTGTTATTTATTCATTTTTTAGAGACCTGAGGGCATATCTTTATTCTGTTTAACGTAGTTAGATAAGACTTACATCATAATTATATGAAAATAACACAAATATGTCTGTTAAGCAATTGAACTTTCAAATTACTAATAACCTTTATGTAACACTCTTAATTTTAGATATAATTTTAATAGTGTTTCTTTTATATATAGAATCGTATTAAGCCGAATGTTAGTTTTGCGCAGCTCCATTATATGGAAGCCAAAATTGCCATTCCAGAATCTAAGAGGAGAGAATGCAGTAGCTCAGATCCTTGTCTGATGGCCAATTGTCATTGGGGGTGAGTAAAGATATCTTTTTAAATTTATTTAAAAAATATCAAACTATTAACAGGAATCTCGTAAAGAAACATAAATATTTGATTTCAAATTCCATAACAAAATCAAATATCAACAGTTGTTTTAAACTCCATCATGATTTTATTATAAGTTCCCTAACTATGTCAAAATGGAATCCACATGCGCAGTGTCTGTCGGTGGCAGATCTAAAGGCGCTATCACATACAAACGTGGAATCACTTAAAGCCAATCAAGAATCAACGGAAGAATTCCAGGAATTCTTTTTGAATTTTCACTTCTCCGGGAGCTCTCAGCGACTAGAACGTCCATCGGTTAATACCATCCATTTCATAACCCCTCCTGAAGCTTTACAGGTAGAAACGTGTTCATTTAATGACAAGGATTCATTTATCTTTTCAATATGTTTTCTTTCAATTGGCTGTTTATATTTTTGATATTCTGTAAAACATGTTAGATAATTTTAAAAAATTGCATATCCTTTTTTTTTGCCTAAATAATTTTCTGTTTTTAAATGAACCTTTATAGGTTAACCTAGGAATAGTCAATAACCAGGCTGTTGTCTGCAACAATACCAACATGGATCAATGTGGAGAATTCTGCCAATGCACTCACGTGATCAAGTTGGCAACTAAGAAGGTCACACAGCTTGTACTAATGGCTGACGGTAAGGAAAATTTAATCATATATACATTGTATTTGGTAAAGTAATTAAGGTAACAGATTCAAAATTTAACATTTAACGGAAAATGGAATATTTAGTGATTATAAAAACTTAATTATTATGATAGTAAGAGAGTTGATTAAATAAATTCAAATTGTGATAGATACATAAACATGGATTTAATTTTTAAATTAACTTTACTCCCTTTTTAACATATAATTATTTTCTTTACCTAACAAAACTGCAAAAGATGGCAAATATTTCTTAACAATGATTCGATAGCAAGGTAATAGTTTCTTTTAATACCTGCTCTATAAAAGCTGTTTAAATTCCTGAAAATATGCATAACGTTCTAAACAAGTGTGTATAAAAATACCAAGTTTGCACTAGTTTGCACTTTTTCTGTATTTTGTTTTTGTTTTGGGGGGTGGGGTGGGTGGGGGAATAAACACTTCAACGCTATATCAAACTCTTGAGATATAGCAAAACAGTTTCAAAATTGTTATGATTTTCAAAGTAATTGTAGTGATTTTTATTTATTCATGCAAATATTAATGATATATGTTTTAATTCTATGTGATACAGTGTATTCACTTTTTATTAAAATAAACTATGGTTGTACCTTGTCTTTTATCTGTACATTAGGAAAAAATAAGCAAAAAACATTTTTTTATTTATACATGATTAATTATAGTTTTCTTTCTTTTCTTTTTGTTAAACAGACGGACTAACAAAAGGGACATCGCACCCGGTTCATCTCCATGGTAACCGTTTTTATGTCCTGAAATACGGCACTGGTGAAATTAACGAAACCACGGGATTTACGCAAGGTCCGAACCCAGACATTCAGTACTCCTCGGACTATAGGTCCGCACAATGGCGAAATTCTAGCTGGAACTATGGAAATGTTCCCGGTATCAATATTGATGGTCCACCTCAGAAAGACACTGTTATGGTTCCTTATAAAGGATATGTTGTTATACGACTTCTAGCAGATAACCCAGGTTCATACATAATCAAGTTATTAACTTACATACAAATCAAGTGTATTACAGAGTACAAAACTGTTTACCTTCACATTTTATGTTTTTATCATTTAAATCCTTTTGTGTCATGACTTTGCAGGATTCTGGCTGATGCATTGTCATCTTGAAACTCACATGGACATCGGTATGGCAGTTGTTTTGCAAGTGGGAGAGATTTCCGAACAGCCGAAACTTCCCAAAGACTTTCCCAAATGCTCAAACTTCAAAGGAACGAAATTTTCAGATAAATCACCATCAGAACAAAAATATCAGAATTTTGTTCAATTGTCAAGTTAGTACATATGTTTAAATAAACGGACATGGAAGACTTCTTCAAATAAGAGAATAATTATATTAATTAACACGTACAAATGCTTTTTAAGCCGTCGAGTTTGTTTTAAAATTTTTATTAAAAACAAATTCTGTTTTACACAGATGTTTTACTTGTTTCTTCAGATGTTAAGGCAGCTACACATGAATCAAAGGCCGATGGATCTGACTCATACGAAATGACGTCGTCATCCTACGTCATAATGATTGTCGTTTTAGTGACATTCTTCGGTGGAATTGTTTTATTATCCACAATTTTAGTAATTAAACAGAATGTAAGACGAAATGGCTACCGGAGGATCGACAAAACAGATAGAATTGTGTTTGGTAACAAACATTAGTATTCATTTAAATAGAGGAATATTTTAGATACATGTGTGAACATTAAACAGGTGTTATACATTTAAGCAATGCTGAATATACATATACTTATACATCCAAATTTCCTACGAAGTTAATCGATGTATTATAGAAATGTATGTGTTTCCACAATTGTTTGCTAATTTTTTTTTTAGAAAGTATTTAAGTCAAACACTTTTAGTGTGTTTATATCTGTGTCTTTTTTTTAATGTATCCTTGTTTTGTTTTTCTTTAATAATATACATCGTGATATATTGCAAAAATTGGAATTTGAATTGTTGTTAAAGGTAGTTCACTACACATTAAAATAGTTTCTCAAATCAGCAGAAAATTACTTAATTATGAAAAATAGTATGATAGCCAATTAGGCGATAAGCCATTTGGGCTAAAAAAATTATGATTTTTAAATTTCGTATTCAGTAAAAATGAACAACGTTCCTTCCAGATTCGAACTCGGGATCTGTGGTTTACGAGCCCGAAATTTTGATTATTCAGCTATGATGCTATTCAACTATATAAATTGATACCAAAAATTGAACAACATAATTAATTCGTTATCTTTTGACGGTGTGTCTTAAAACGTTTAAGTCTTAATGTACTGAGCTACCTTAAGAAATTGAATTATACACATTTTCCTTTTCTCTTATAACCCACCTCCAAACTGTCCGACTGTATATGCAGTTATTATGTTCATATGTAATCATAATTGCTACATGTCATTATGCTCTAATTTAGGAAATAAATTTTATTCTTTGTTCCTAGTCGTCTCTCTTCCTCTTGATTCTTTTTTGCTTGATTAAATTTGAGAGAATGTAAAAACGATGCTAGATACACATGCCTGTCTACAGACTTTTGCATCTAGTGAAAAAGTTTTCGAGGTTTTCGAGATGGACTTCTGCATTTTTTGCAGTAACACGTCGCAAATTAAATATACAATAACTCGGAACTTTATCCCGTATTGTTTGCTAAGAGATTTTTATATGAAATCGCAAAAAACCATCGATATAGTTTTAAATTAAACCTTTTTTTCACGCAAAAAAACATATTTACGATATATTTTGGGGAATGAACTACCGTTTTTGCAATTTATGAAAAATTGATACAAATATGACGGAAATTTTATGTAAAAGGGTACAAGCCACAGGAGGATGTCGGTTTGGATAATAATACCATTTGAAGAAGTTATATGATTCTGCGGGGGTTAATCATGATAAGTAAAACATTTATTTGTAAGTTATTATTATTATTATTATTATTATTATTATTATAAAATTTATATAGAGCTAAATATAATAAAAATTACTTTAAAGCGCTTTACATAAAATATTGATATTCATTACATGATTAAAATAGATAATTTATAGACATAAAACATGATTAAAATAGATAAAGCAGTGAAAAGAATTACATTACTAAGAAATGTAAAATCAGAAGTCCTGTACACAGATATAAAAAGAATGGATTACCGTGTCAATTATAAAAAAGCTAATTTGCACAGAGTGATTTTTTTAAAACTGCACAGATGTTGGTCGTGCCTTAGATCTGCCGGGAGACCGTTACACAGTACAGCATGACTATAGGATCAAAGTACCAAACCCCCGGATGTTTACATCAGAGAACAATTATAGAACGTTGTAATAAGGAATGAATGGGTAGGCGATACGCGATTCGCTGAATTCAGGTATGTGACATTTCTCATTTTGTAGTAAAAATATTAGCTTTTAAATAAATGATGTAATGGGGGAATATTTTAAAGAATATAGCAACACTGGGAGAAATTGTAGTTGTGGGGGTTGATTTTTTATGTAGAGTGACATTAATTTTACTGCCGATCGCTGTGAGTTGTAAACAACTGCAAATTTGACCTATAAACGCAACAGGACTCTATATTTCATTTGTCATTTCCTGAAAGATCTTGAATTGAAGTTTCAAATGAAAACCAAAGATTTGACTGAAACTATTATAGTAAGTACTGAAAGGTCATAACGTTTGCATGGAGTGATATGGGAAAATAATTGGTAAGCTTTTTCCACTAACGTCAAACCGCACATCACCATGTTGTTTTGTGCGGACACGAGGTTGAGCGAGAAATCTTGGTTTTTCGGATCGCATTGTCCTCATAGGAACATATAATTGAGAAAGGTCTTGTATGTGAGATGGTGACGTCCCATGAAACGCCTTAAAAACAGTCACAAGCAACTTATGCTGGAATTGAAATTCCAATGGCAGCCAATGAAGAGACATCAGCACAGGGGTTATATGATCATGCTTCTCTGTCATCGTGTCTTTCCACAAATTTATTGAAAAATTAAAATTTGTTGTTATGACTACTAAGGTAGTCATAACATCAAAATTAATTTTTAATAAATTTGTGGACTTTTTGTTCAAAATTAAATTTGTTGTTATGACTACAAAGGTAGTATTAACGTCAAATTTAGTTTTTAAATAAATTTGTGTAATTTAGTAGTCATAACAACAAATTTAGATTTTAAAAAAATTTGTGGAAAGACAATTGTTATAATCCTGGCTGCTGTATTTTGAATCTCTGCAGTCTTGACAGGGAGCTCGAGCTCAACCCATACAGCAATGCATTTCTGTAATCCAGTCTAGAGGAACGAGTGAACACAATAAAGTCACACAAGTATTCCAAAATTATCTTTTTTCTGTCTTTTAAGAATAAAAATTCAAATTCAACTCATTAACTATGTAGAAATATAGTACCACATGTATAAATAGTATCTATAATTTGTTTATGTTACATGTGCTTATCTTAAGGAGGAATTGAAACAGCCAATGGTACCGTATATCAGGGTTTTTTCGCGTGTATCCAATTTCCGCTTTGTTCGCGACGATTTCCGAATCGCGAAAAATAAATCAACGTACATTTGATACAAAGTGTTGTTATTGTAATAGAGTTTAAGTAAACAGGTAAGTAAAAGTACGGTGAACTGTGTTCAGTTTGTTTAGTTAGAGGTAGCTATTGCGGGAACAAGGGACATGCGCCAGATAACAGGTATATAAAAGCCTCGTTGTTTATTTAATACTCTATTGACAGGCTAATTAAAACGATTACTTTCCTTTTATAAACCGATATATAATTATACCTGAGCTACTGGTATGTGTAACGGTACATGATCTTTTGATCTATGAATGTTTGCGTCTCTGAAACTAATTATCGGTAATTATTTCACATTAAGGAAATAGCGTACATGGTTTCATTGTCCATTTTTTGCATTATTAAAAGTGCCAATTTAGATACTTTTTCCCCTCTTACTTCAAATGTTTAAACAATCGTGGATTATATTTTTACTCTGACTTTGAAATAGTGAAAATTTGATTCGCTTAAATTATTGTATTCTGTTCTAGCTTCTGATTCGCGGAACAAAATATGACGTGGAAAAAAAACCATGATATACGGTATTATAGATTAACAAAGGCCTTAGTTATAAATCATTAAGAAGAATACCGTTATACAGAAATGACCAACAGACTTAAACCGGATATTTCGAATACCATCGGGACAAGTATCCAATCATCATCGCCTTTAAGTAAGTCTAGGAGATCATTATCTTTCCGTTTGCGCACCGTATTGTTAATTGATTGAGATGACAAATAGAATACAGCCAACATTTTACTTAATTATCTTTCATTTCTGACCGGATTTCGGCAATATATGGACTCTTTTTCTCAAATTTTTGTCTTATTTCTTAAATAATTGATAATTTGCATATAACCATGTTTTTGTCAAGAATGTACTTGCTAACATTGTGGACATTACACGTTAAAGCAGCTTTCACGCACAATGTGACTCCAAGCTGCAAAGCGAGTGATGAAGAATGTTCATTCGATTTCCATGTTAATTATATAATGAGCATGGTAGCGTACAACTGGACCTCAATTCAAGGATTTCCTGTCTACTTTAAAAATGGGACTATGTATAAAATCACAGAGGCATCTTTTGGAAATCAAAGATATTCTTTTGAAGAAACACCTCTGTCCGAGAAAGGAATTTAGAATGTTTACCAAGTGAGCATTTAATTTACAATACATTAATACTTCAGTGAAAAAAACGCGTAAATCTAGTTTAGTGCTAGATAAAGAAAGTGATATTTAACGAGGCCTAGTCTACACAATATTGTTTCTACCCTAGATAATTTGAATACCTGGTTAAACGATGTAACTGTCTAACGCTTTATTTAGTTTGCATCATAAAATCTGACTTGTTAGTTAATTTTTAGAGATATATATCAACTACCGTTTTATTAAATTTTTTATCCCTACCAAAGCGCAAAGTGCAGAGAGATCTAACGACGTTGCTGTGAGGGTCATGTTTTGTGACGTCAGAACGAAATTTGATTCAACAAATCAAAGGGCAAGCTACGCTTTTCTGATAGTGATATTGTGACACATTTTCAACAATGTTACAACTAGTCTTACAACTTTGTTACACTTAGTGTGACTGGTTGATACAATCTTAAATGTAAAAATTAACGCAATTACGTTACATGGTAATTTAATTTAGGTAACGTAATTGCGTCATAATTTAAACGACTGTAAAACGTCTGAAGATACGAAATGAAAGCGCTAACGTTTTACAATTGGTGTTGCTTTTTCTTCTTTTTTCATATATATATATATATATATATATATATATATATATATATATATATATATATATATATATATATTAACTTCAGGTTCATTGATTAAATTCCAACTATGCCAATTACATTTCGATTATCTACTTTTGCAAATATTTTACTGTAATATTTTACATTTGGTCAATTTTTGAGTTGTGATGAATTTAAGAAGATATATTCATCATACAAATAGTTTAAGTGAAAATGTTACCCCTATCATCAGTCAAATATGTATGAGTGTGTGCTGTAGATGACATGTCAAGTATATTACCAATAGCAGGGAAGTGGAAATAGACTATCAATTTCACGTTTTGAAGTTACCATTTTCGTACAAAACAGCTGCTAATCAATGTTAGGCGAAAGTTTGATTTACTAGCATAATCTTGACATATCTTAAAAACGTTTTGGTGATTTCATTTTTATCTCATCTTAATCGTAGAAAGAGTTCCATTAAACGTGTGTAGCTTTTTTGTGCCTCGATAGAATGGTATCAATCTGGAACAAAATGGGGTTTCAAACGGATGTCAGACATGTTGCGACGATGAAGCGATCCATTTTAAAAAATCAACGCACATTGCTTATATATAGATAATGGTTACTTGCACGTCAAGAGAGATAAATCATTTACATAGTGTGTTTTGTTTAAAGAAATAGAGGATGTATTAACGGTAGATGGAAACTACAAGTTCATGTTTGCAATCAACAATCAATTTCCAGGACCAACGATCGTCGTGTACGAAAACCAAAAGGTCAGCAATTATTTAGCCTAAAATATCTTCCTGGTAACCTTTTGAATTGATAAGTTCTATAACGCACAATATCTATTATGTTTTCAGTTTGGATTTCTTTCTTCTGTTATGATACTTGTTATTTAATAGTTGAATTTATGGCATAAACAAGAATAATGGACCATTTTACGCTTATCAAAATGTCAAATAGAGTGTGAAAAAATAACAATGTTTGATATGATAAAATAGTATATTATTTCCTACTAAAATTATCTACTTCATAGAGTTTGCATAATGCAATATTTTATATTTATCCTGCCTCATTTAGGTCAAAATCCGCGTGTACAATGACATGGCGAATGAAGCAGTCACGTTTCACTGGCATGGGATGTCCCAGACCGGAACACCGTGGATGGATGGCGCCTCTATGATATCCCAATGTCCTATACTTCCGGGACAAATGTTTACCTACAAGTATAATGATAATTTTATTTATGAAAAATTGAAAAGACAGACATATTTTTAAGTGAAATAAATTTCGTATATTAGAGCGATATTATTTATCTAAGTATTAAATCTCAAAGGAAAAGATTACACTGCAAAATGTGATTAAAAGCTTTAAAAAGTCTATAGGTATTCCACAACCTTTAATCCTTATCAACGAAATTATCCCCACATAATTGTATGCTTTTAGCCAAGATGAAATAATATAAAAGTGGATTTATTACATCAATGTACCTTAAACTATTTTTATAGATTCTTGTCCTGATTGTATCAGCATTAAAGATGTTAAATTTATTGTGTTGTTTGCAACGTTAATGCTTTCCTCATTGTATATAACAGATTCACTGCAGGTCCGACAGGTACACATTGGTACCACTCACATCACGGAGCCATGAGAAGAGAGGGTCTTAGTGGGGCATTCATAGTCCTTCCACAGATAGGAAAAGAAGTAAGTAAAGATTACAGTGCCGAATAATTATGTCAGATTAGTGTCAGGGTGGCATGTTTGCACCCGAGTATTATGTAATTTAAAGCAATATGAGCTGCAATTTTCATGTTGAAATTTTTTTTTACGAAAATGCTATTTTCTACTAAAATGACAAAAAATATCATGGTTTTTTTTAAATTTCTGTTACATGAAGCCATAATTTATGGAAAAGGCCACTAAGAAGCCTTAATTAGAGCAAAATTGAATTATTGTCGTCCTGTTCAAAAACTGATCTGCTATAATTATATTCCTTAGAAGAGAAATCTTTCCTTTGACTAAAATTAATGATTTTTTTAAATCTCATTTGTCATAAGAGTTTAAGTTACATGCAGGCTTATGATACTAGCAGGTTTTTGCAGCAAATAAAAATTCTAAAAAAATACAGCTCATATTGCTTTCAATTAAGTCAAATAATTATGTCATCTAATAAACAATTGCTTCAAAAGTACATAACTCGTTTTATTGTTGTTTCTCACTAGTTTATATACATGCATAAAATGAATTCCACAGGAAACAATTTATTTCATTTTGTAAGGATGAATATTTGCCATTTTGTTAAGGGTGTTGTTTAATCAGGGTTTGAGTTCTCAAATTCGGATTGTTATAAAGTTCAAAGTCATGAGTAAAATTGTTCTAAACACTAAAAGTATTTATGAAATGAATTATTATTGACATAACATTCGATTTTTCTACTATATTATGGAATTAGGCTCAAACAAAAATTGACTTTTTACCAAACAGAGGAAATTCGGACTTAATTTTGCAGATTTTGTTTTCCGCGTAAACATTTTTGGCAGTACTCGAATATTACAAGTTAAGATTTTATATTTTAGTCTTTAAAGTTTTGCATATTTTCTGTTGGGTTTACCTCACTTATTCATTAAAATTATCGTATGGCACGAAATGCAAAGATATTGAAAAACGCTTTAAAACGATAAAAGACACCATATCTCAAAATCTTGATCATTGACCTCATATAAATTTTATGCCAACAGAATAAGCTCACTATAAGTAGTTTAATACTATAAATGTTTTTGTGCTATCATCATTCAATTTTTTGTAAAATTTGATCAAAACTGGGTAGGGATTTAAAAACTGATTGAGGAAATTCGGACTGGAATATTTTTTAAAATTGTTGCTGAAATTTTAATGCTTTATATCTATTTTGTGCCACTACCATTCATAAACTGTATTTCATTTTTTAAAGTGTTTAATTATTTCTTATATTTTCACAATTAAGAAATTCTCAATCGTAGTGTAAAATGTTATTGGATTTGTCTTGATTTTTTGAAATATATTCAATAGCCATTAACTCAAAAACTAGGTCATTAACCTACTTTTTTGAAAGTGAAAAATAACACTACAATCAAAGGTCTATAACATACAATAGATGGGTTTTTATTATCATCAGTGGAATTTTTGCTCATTTTGAGTAAACGTCATCCTTAAATAAATGTTAACTAAAAAGGGTGCTGAATGTCAAAGCTACGGTGCACTGTAGTGAGTTTAGAAAACAGTATGTAATCTTACTGTTGACTTAGTAACATGGTTTTATCCTGCGTTTAAAAAACAATTGTTATGTCAAAGATTTATACCTTTTCAACGTAAGAATTTGTATTTCCTAAAGGTTTATAGGAAATATATTATTAATAGAATTCCTGTAGAAAATCATTTTTTAGCTGGAGGGATAACACAAATCTTTAAAAAATCTAATAAATTCCTACAGGATTCTATTTTCATAGACATGTATATTTTTAAGACAATAGTTCTCCCTTATGGTTCATTATTTGATCAGAAGGTATTACTTGCTAAAAATATATCTTGATTGTCTGGTGACCAATGGAACAAAAGTACTGTATACAGGGAAATATTCGCCCCCGTTTTATTTTCGCCCCCAAAAACCCTCGATGTCAGCGGGCGAATTTAAGAATCCAATGTTTCAAATTATCTCTCCTAAAACACAACTGTGTCTGGGCGAATTCAAGATGGTGCGAAACTGTTTGCAAGTGTAGAAGGTCGAAAATTGCAAGGGGCGAACATAACCCTGTACACAATATATATTTTGCTAACATCCAGAAGTTACATTCCCTTGATCATGCTTGTTTACGTCTACAAACATTAAAAGAATACTTTCGTAAGCGAGTGTTATTGCCATATTTTACACTAGTTTATCTCACATGATTTTCGTTGATCCTGATATAATTTTTTGCAAGAATGATAGCAAACAATGCGTAATGAAAATGGCTACTTAATTTGTCTTGATAATATTTGCCTAGAGAACAGATATTGCAAAAGTCGACAATGATGTCCTTTTTATTACACAAGACTGGGTCTACAAGAAAAGCGATGCACAAGCTGTCGCAGAACAAAACTGGTATATGTTACAGTAAGTATGTCAATTATATTACTGTAAGACAGGTTAGCTTTTGTTTGATTGAGGTTTGTTTTCCTATTATTTATTTCTTATTTTACCTAATTTAGATGTCATTTTATCATAAATGAACGAGTTATTGATAACAAACAGGAATTAAATAAGTGAAGGAATCCGCATTTACTATAAATGTTTAAATGTTATCTTTATAATGAGCCTTTTTTTATAGGTTTTCAAATAATTTGAACACGGCTGATTGCATAACGACAAAATTTACATACGATGATTCTATCTCGACGCTAGCCAGACCTTACACTAACGCTCTTATTAATGGCAAATCAAAGTCATGTAAGTACAACAATGGGCAATAAGTCTTGTCCATCATAGACATCATTTAAATGATCACTGGCAATATAGCATTTAGGAGATGTGCCTCAAAAAACAAGGATTGGTTCATTTCTCCGGTAGAAAATCAATAGATTTGGCATATACTACTTCAATTGGGTCGTTTTATTTGACTGTTAAAACATGAATATTGATAATTTTATTACATTGTACATTTTTGCCACATATCCATACATACGTCTTTGCCCAAACATTTTTTAATTATAAGAATTGAATATGACAATTGTTAATTATTGAATTTGTCCTTGAAAAAAGAAATAGTGTCCATGAACGCAGACCGAATATCTTTGATCTTGTCTTTTAAAATGTAAAAATGCATCATTTGAAAGTAAATGTAGAAGATCCTCCCTTTGTAATTTGATCACTATTTTGATATTTTGAATTGTCAAAAAATAATAAACGAAAGACAAAATTTGAAAGATTTAGGTAATTCGAGAAACTGTTACGTTTGGATTTCGTTACGTAAAAAAAGATGGGATTATTTCAGAAACAACAAAATTTAATTACGTCATACATGTGCACTAAGCTTTTCTTTCAAAAGATGTAAATTTTTGTATCAAAATCATTACTCAATGTTACCGCAGATTAATAGATAAATATGTTGTCTTGGAATTACTCTTCTTAATATCTGATTGATTTTTATATTTAACTGATCGAATATTAGTCATTTGTTTCTAGATGTATAATATTATATTTATTTTAAGGCGTTCCATAATACATGAATATTGCAATTTCAAAAAAGTCTAAGATTTTTTAATTATATGTATCTCATTGTTACCTTTCATTGTTGTTTTAATTTCACTGAGATTCGTGATTTCATGTAAAAACACTTAAGTTTTCAAATAATTATATGTCTTATAGGTAATGAAAATAACATTGTGTTCCATCTCTATGTTAACAGGAATCATCAAAAAATATAATTTGTTGAATTCAGTTATGTTCCCAAATTAGAAGTCTTAAAAAACACGCCTTTAACGATTTTTCATTTGTGAAATCAGATTACACACTAGTCACGAAGGCCAAATCTTTGTGAAACAAAATTCAATCGTGAAACACATGAAAATGAAAAACATTTCTTTGTATTTCACATCTACGGTAACGGTCACGTAAACTTTATTTTCAGTTTCAAATAGTAGTACTGAGAATCAGAAAACTGTTCCTTTGGAAATGTTTACTGTGACAACAAACAGTAGCATCCGGTTTCGGATGATTAACTCTGGGTCAACGTGGGAATTCAAAATATCTTTCGATGAGGTTTGAATAGATTATGTATATTGAAGATAAATACAATTAAAATTGATTTGATCTTCATAAAGTGAACATTGATAATGTTAAATGAAGAAGTATCTTGCTTTAATTTACTGTAATCAGAATTTCAAAGAAAATGTCAATTCTACTGATCGGTATGACAAACCAAAACTTAAACTTTATTTACAGCATTGTAAAATTGTATATGTTTTCAGCATAAAATGTAACTTATTGCTACGGATGGCTATGATCTATCTCCCCTTTGGATCGATTATCTTTTCATTAACCCTGGAGAAACCTATGACGTCATTGTATTCGCTAACAACACTCCTGGAAACTTCTGGATCCGAGTAGAGACAGACGAAGCCATGGATGCTATGAAGGCAATTTAAACATTCATTTAAATTATTTCAAATTCATTTATTTAGATCATACGAATTTATAGATCAATTGTAAATTCTTTATTAAATAAAGACCATTCAGTCAACTAAAATGTGACTGAAAAGTCTGGAAAAGAGGCTGAACGGCAAAGCGCTGTCATTTATTCATTTTTTAGAGACCTGAGAGCATATCTTTATTCTGTTTAACGTAGTTAGATAAGACTTACATCCTAATTATATGAAAATAACACAAATATGTCTGTTAAGCAATTGAACTTTCCAATTACTAATAACCTTTATGTAACACTCTTAATTTTAGATATAATTTTAATAGTGTTTCTTTTATATATAGAATCGTATTAAGCCGAATGTTAGTTTTGCGCAGCTCCATTATATGGAAGCCAAAATTGCCATTCCAGAATCTAAGAGGAGAGAATGCAGTAGCGCAGATCCTTGTCTGATGGCCAATTGTCATTGGGGGTGAGTAAAGATATCTTTTTAAATTTATTTAAAAAATATCAAACTATTAACAGAAATCTCGTAAAGAAACATAAATATTTGATTTCAAATTCCATAACAATATCAAATATCAACAGTTGTTTTAAACTCCATCATGATTTTATTATAAGTTCCCTAACTATGTCAAAATGGAATCCACACGCGCAGTGTCTGTCGGTGGCAGATCTAAAGGCGCTATCACATACAAACGTGGAATCACTTAAAGCCAATCAAGAATCAACGGAAGAATTCCAGGAAATCTTTTTGAATTTTCACTTCTCCGGGAGCTCTCAGCGACTAGAACGTCCATCGGTTAATACCATCCATTTCATAACCCCTCCTGAAGCTTTACAGGTAGAAACGTGTTCATTTAATGACAAGGATTCATTTATCTTTTCAATATGTTTTCTTTCAATTGGTTTTTTATATTTTTGATATTCTGTAAAACATGTTAGATAATTTAAAAAAATTGCATATCCTTTTTTTTTGCCTAAATATTTTTCTGTTTTTAAATGAACTTTTATAGGTTAACCTAGGAATAGTCAATAACCAGGCTGTTGTCTGCAACAATACCAACATGGATCAATGTGGAGAATTCTGCCAATGCACTCACGTGATCAAGTTGGCAACTAAGAAGGTCACACAGCTTGTACTAATGGCTGACGGTAAGGAAAATTTAATCATATATACATTGTATTTGGTAAAGTAATTAAGGTAACAGATTCAAAACTTAACATTTAACGGAAATGGAATATTTAGTGATTATAAAAACTTAATTATTATTATAGTAAGAGAGTTGATTAAATAAATTCAAATTGTGATAGATACATGAACATGGATTTAATTTTTAAATTAACTTTACTCCCTTTTTAACATATAATTATTTTCTTTACCTAACAAAACTGCAAAAGATGGCAAATATTTCTTAACAATGATTCTATAGCAAGGTAACATTAGTTTCTTTTAATACCTGCTCTCTAAAAGCTGTTTAAATTCCTGAAAATACATGTATGCATAACGTTCTAAACAAGTGTGTATAAAAATACCAAGTTTGCACTAGTTTGCACTTTTTCTGTATTTTTGGTGGTAGGTGGGGGAATAAACACTTCAACGCTATATCAAACTCTTGAGATATAGCAAAACACTTTCAAAATTGTTATGATTTTCAAAGTAATTGTAGTGATTTTTATTTATTCATGCAAATATTAATGATATATGTTTTAATTCTATGTGATACAGTGTATTCACTTTTTATTAAAATAAACTATGGTTGTACCTTGTCTTTTATCTGTACATTAGGAAAAAATAAGCAAAAAACATTTTTTTTTTAGATACATGATTAATTATAGTTTTCTTTCTTTTCTTTTTGTTAAACAGACGGACTAACAAAAGGGACATCGCACCCGGTTCATCTCCATGGTAACCGTTTTTATGTCCTGAAATACGGCACTGGTGAAATTAACGAAACCACGGGATTCACGCAAGATCCGAACCCAGACATTCAGTACTCCTCGGACTATAGGTCCGCACAATGGCGAAATTCTAGCTGGAACTATGGAAATGTTCCCGGTATCAATATTGATGGTCCACCTCAGAAAGACACTGTTATGGTTCCTTATAAAGGATATGTTGTTATACGACTTCTAGCAGATAACCCAGGTTCATACATAATCAAGTTATTAACTTACATACAAATCAAGTGTATTACAGAGTACAAAACTGTTTACCTTCACATTTTATGTTTTTATCATTTAAATCCTTTTGTGTCATGACTTTGCAGGATTCTGGCTGATGCATTGTCATCTTGAAACTCACATGGACATCGGTATGGCAGTTGTTTTGCAAGTTGGGGAGATTTGCGAACAGCCGAAACTTCCCAAAGACTTTCCCAAATGCTCAAACTTCAAAGGAACGAAATTTTCAGATAAATCACCATCAGAACAAAAATATCAGAATTTTGTTCAATTGTCAAGTTAGTACATATGTTTAAATAAACGGACATGGAAGACTTCTTCAAATAAGAGAATGAATATATTAAATAACACGTACAAATGCTTTTTAAGCCAACGAGCTTGTTTTAAAATTTTTATTATATACAAATTCTGTTTTACACAGATGTTTTACTTGTTTCTTCAGATGTTAAGGCAGCTACACAGGAATCAAAGGCCGATGGATCTAACTCATACGAAATGACGTCGTCATCCTACGTCATAATGGTTGTCGTTTTAGTGACATTCTTCGGTGGAATTGTTTTATTATCCACAATTTTAGTAATTAAACAGAATGTAAGACGAAATGGCTACCGGAGGATCGACAAAACAGATAAAATTGTGTTTGGTAACAAACATTAGTATTCATTTAAATAGTGGAATATTTTAGATACATGTGTGAACATTAAACAGGTGTTATACATTTAAGCAATGCTGAATACAGTAAAACACGCTTATAACGAAGTCCCAGGGACGGACAATTTTACTTCGTTATAAGCGTAATTCGTTATATCCGTCAAGTTTACAAAATGTAATAAAGTCACGGGGAATAAAATTCACTTCGCTATAAGCGTCAATTTATTATAAGCGTGATCGTTATAAGCGTGTTTTACTGTATACATATACTTTTACATCCAAATTTCCTATGAAGTTAATCGATATATTATAGAAATGTCTGTGTTTCCACAATTGTTTGCTATTTTTTTTTTTTAGAAATTACGTAAGTCAAACACTTTTAGTGTGTTTATATCTGTGTCTTTTTTTTAATGTATCCTTGTTTTGTTTTTCTTTAATAATATAAATCGTGATATATTGCAAAAAATGGAATTTGAATATTTGCTATAGGTAGTTCACTACACATTAAAATAGTTTCTCAAATCAGCAGAAAATTACTTAATTATGAAAAATAGTATGATAGCCAATTGGGCGATAAGCCATTTGGGCTAAAAAAAATATTATTTTTAAATTTTGTATTCAGTAAAAATGAACAAAGTTCCTTCCAGATTCGAACTCGGGATCTGTGGTTTACAAGCCCGAAATTTTGATTACTCAGCTATGATGCTATTCAACTATATAAATTGATACCAAAAATTGAACAACATATTAATTCGTTATCTTTTGACGGTGTGTCTTAAAACGTTTAAGTCTTAATGTACTGAACTACCTTAAGAAATTGAATTATACACATTTTCCTTTTCTCTTATAACCCACCTCCAAACTGTCCGACTGTATGTGCAATTATTATGTTCATATGTAATCATAATTGGTACATGTCATTATGCTCTAATTTAGGAAATAAATTTTATTCTTTGTTCCTTTCTGTTTTCTAGTCGTCTCTCTTCCTCTTGATTCTTGTTTGCTTGTCCAAATTTGAGAGAATGTAAAAACGATGCTAGATACACATGCCTGTCTACAGACTTTTGCATCTAGTGAAAAAGTTTTCGAGATGGACTTCTGCATTTTTGCAGTAACACGTCGCATATTAAATATACAATAACTCGGAACTTTATCCCGTATTGTTTGCTAAGAGATTTTTATATGAAATCGCAAAAAACCATCGATAAAGTTTTAAATTAAACCTTTTTTTCACGCAAATGAACATATTTACGATATGTTTTGGGGAATGAATTACCGGTTTTGCAATTCATTAAAAATTGATGTCGGTTTGGTTAGTTATATGATTCTGCGGGGAATATTCATGATAAGTAAAACATTTATTTGTAAGTTATTATTAATATTATTTATTATTATAAAATTTATATAGAGCTAAATATAATGAAAATTACGTTAAAGCGCTTTACATAAAATACTGATGTACAATTACATTACATGATTAAAACAGATAATTTACAGACATAAAACATGATTAAAATAGATAAAGCAGTAAGAATTACATTACAAAAAAATGTAAAATCAGAAGTCCTGTACACAGATACATGTATAAAAAATGGATTACCGTGTCAATTATAAAAAAGCTACTAAGATAGTCATAAAGTCAAATTTAGTTTTAAAATAAATTTGTGGAATTTAGTAGTCATAACAACAAATTTAAATTTTAAATAAATTTGTGGAAAGACAATTGTTATAATCCTGGCTGTTGTATTTTGAATCTCTGCAGTCTTGACAGGGAGCCCGAGCTCAACCCATACAGCAATGCATTCCGTAATCCAGTTTAGAGAAAAAGAGTGAACACACTAGGTCACACAATACGTATTCCAAAATTATATTTTTTCTGTCTTTTGAGAATAAAAATTCAATTTCAACCCATTAACTATGTAGAAATATAATTGTACTACATGTATAAATAGTATCTAAAATTTGTTTATGTTACATGTGCTTATCTTAAGGAGGAATTGAAACAGCCAATGGTACCGTATATCAGGGTTTTTTCGCGTGTATCCAATTTCCGCTTTGTTCGCGACGATTTCCGAATCGCGAAAAATAAATCAACGTACATTTGATACAAAGTGTTGTTCTTGTAATAGAGTTTAAGTAAACAGGTAAGTAAAAGTACGGTGAACTGTGTTCAGTTTGTTTAGTTAGAGGTAGCTATTGCGGGAACAAGGCACAAGCGCCCGATAACAGGTATATAAAAGCCTCGTTGTTTATTTAATACTCTATTGACAGGCTAATTAAAACGGTCACTCTCCTTGTATAAACCGATATATAATTATACCTGAGCTACTGGTATGTGTAATGGTACATGATTTATTGATCTATGAATGTTTTCGTCTCTGAAATTAATTATCAGTAATTATTTCACATTAAGGAAATCGCGTACATGGTTTCATTGTCCATTTTTTGCATTATTAAAAGTGACAATTTTGATACGTTTTTCCCTCTTACTTCAAATGTTTAAACAATCGTGAATTATATTTTCACTATGACTTTGAAATAGTGAAAATTTGATTCGCTTAAATTTTACATTCTGTTCTAGGTTCTGATTCGCGGAACAAAACATGACATGAAAAAAAAAAACATGACATACGGTTTTATATATTAACAAAGGCCTTAGTTATAAATCATAAAGAAGAATAAAGTTATACAGAAACGACCATCAGACATAAACCGGATATTTCGAACACCATCTGGACAAGTATCCGTTTATGCAGCATGAAGCTTGGGTGAAAATTAGTGGGTCACCGAGTGACGTTCTGTATTCATCCTCGCCTTTCAGTTAGTTAAGGACATCATGATTGTTCCGTTTGCGCACTGCATTGTTAATCGATTGAGATGACAAATAGAATGCAGCCAATATTTTTCTTAAGTATCTTTCATTTCCGACCGGATTTCGGCAATGCATGGACACTCTTTCTCAAAATGTTATCATATTGCTTAAATAGTTTATGAAAATTGATAATTTGCATATTACCATGTTTTTGTCAAGAATGTTCATGCTAACATTTTGGACATTACACGTTAAAGCAGCTTTCACGTACGATGTGACACCAAGCTGCAAAGCGAGTGATGAAGAATGTTCATTCGATTTCCATGTTAATTATATAATGAGTATGGTAGCGTACAACTGGACATCAATTCAAGGATTTCCTGTCTACTTTAAAAATGGGACTATGTATAAAATCACAGAGGCACCTTTTGGAAATCAAAGACATTCTTTTGAAGAAACACCTCTGTCCGAGAAAGGTATTTAGAATGTTTACTAAGTGAGCTTTTAATTTACAATGCATTAATACTTCAGTAAAAAAACCGCGTAAATCTAGTTTAGTGCTTGGTAAAGAAAGTGATATTTAACGAGGCCTAGTCTACACGATAATGTTTCTACCCTAGATAATCCAAATACCTGGTTAAACGATGAAACTGCCTAACGCTTTATTTAGTTTGCATCATAAAATCTGACTTGTTAGTAAATTTTTAGAGATATATATCAACTACCGTTTTATTAAAATGTTTATCCCTACCAAACCGCATAGTGCAGAGAGATCTAACGACGTCGCTTTGAGGGTCATGTTTTGTGACGTCAGAACGAAATTTGATTCAACAAATCGAAGGGCAAGCTACGCTTTTCAGATAGTGATATTGTGACACATATTCAACAATTATTACTAGTTTAACAACTTTATTACACTTTTTGTGAGGTTGATAAAATCCAAAATGTAAAACTTAACGTTCATTGTGACGTCATAGAACATGATCCTCAATGAGTCGTTGTCATAATTATCTCATTGCTACTTTGCAGAGATCTGTATTTTCATAAAATGTATTAGCGTTATTTTGAGATTTGTTTGTCACCGATACCTAAAACACTTTTACTTTATCAAATCATTTTTTCTGAAACTACAAAATATGAAAACTCAAACGAGAGAGAAAACATGTAGCGGTTGACAAGCTGGTTCCAATTGAATAACAAGAGTATTGTATATCTGCACAAAAGCATAAGAGAAGGAAGATTACATTTAACATTTTCTTACTTTAGAAAAAGAAGATGTACATACTGTAGATGGAAATTACAAATTCATGTATGCAATCAACAACCAATTTCCAGGACCCACGATCGTTGTGTACGAAAACCAAAAGGTCAGGAAATGTTTCGCTTTAATTGTTTTCATATTAAATCCGTGATAAAAACAATTGTTTTAAACAACTTAGTAATCATAGTAATATGTTTCCTTTAAGAACAATTTTAATATATTGTAAACAGGGGAATTCAAGTATAGGTTAGAGTTACAGTAAAAATGCCTAGAAGAGGGAGATGCATTTGCGTTGTTAATATTAACCACACATAAAGTTTTATTTAACTTTTGTTGCATGTAAATCATTTCTGATTCCTAATTGTAAAATTTAAACTTAAAAAACTCAAAAAGAAGGAAATATATATGCAAAGTAAATTATATTAACCATGCACCTTGGGTTTTTTAAAACTCTTATTACATGTATATTTTATTTGTCTTTGTTAGGGTATGTTACCAATAGAAAATGCCCCTCCCCCCCTCAAAAAATAAGGAAATTTATTTAATTATTATATGTCATACATAAAAAGTGCAAACAAACTATATGTACTATACCAAGTAATTAGCAAGCCGTTTAGATTGATAGCACATGTAGTTTACTTTGCAGGATAGCAATTCAAATGCATATAAGTGTAAACAAACTTATAAATATCAGTGTATCAAACAATAAAAATTAAATCTCAAGAATATTTGAATATTGAAAACAATTTAAACTACTTACAACCATAGACAACAAACTACTTATAAACCATAGCCAACACAATACTAACAAACGATAGGTAACAAATTACTAATGAAGCATGGGCACACACTAATAATAAACCATAAACAACAAGCTACTAACAAACGATAAGTAACAAGCTACAAATAAGCCATAGACAACACACTACTAATAAACCATAGGGAACACACTATTAATAAACCATAGGGAACACACTATTAATAAAATATAGGGAACACACTACTGATAAACCATAGGGAACACTCTACTAATAAACCATAGGGAACACACTAATAATAAACCATTGGGAACACACTACTGATAAACCATAAGGAACACACTACTGATAAACCATAGGTAACACACTATTAATAAACCATAGGGAACACACTATTAATAAACCATAGGGAACACACTACTGATAAACCATAGGGAACACACTACTGATAAACCATAGGGAACACACTACTGATAAACCATAGGGAACACACTACTGATAAACCATAAGGAACACACTTCTTATAAACAATAGGTAACACACTACTAATAAACCATAGGGAACACACTATTAATAAACCATAGGGAACAAACTACTGATAAACCATAGGGAACACACTACTAATAAACCATAGGGAACAAACTACTAATAAACCATAGAGAACACACTACTGAGAAACCATAGAGAATACACTACTGATAAACCATAGGAAACACACTACTAATAAACCATATGGTACACACTACTAATAAACCATAGGGAACACACTACTGATAAACCATAGGGAACACACTACTAACAAACCATAGGGAACACACTACTGATAAACCATAGGGAACACACTACTAATAAAGCATAGGGAACACACTACTATTAAACTATAGGGAACACACTACTAATAAACCAAAGGGAAAAATCTACTAATAAACCATAGGGAACACACTATTAATAAACCATAGGGAACACACTACTTACAAAATGTAGGTACAAACTATATACCATAGACAAATAGAAAACAAACTACTAATAAACCATTGATAACCAACTACTAATGAAGCATTGAAAACAAACGACTAATTATAGGTGACAAGCTAATATTAAATCATAGGTAACACAGTAATAATAAAACATAAGGCAACAACAATGTAGATTTTAAAGACGTGTAAGATTACTCGAGAACAAAGTAAACAGACACACAAGGCTTACAGTAGTCGCACAATTCGACACATGATTTATCATTCATATAGGTCAAAGTCCGTGTGTACAATGACTTGGCGAATGAAGTGCTCACGTTTCACTGGCATGGGATGTTCCAGACCGGAACTCCGTGGATGGATGGTGCCTCTATGATATCCCAATGCCCTATACTTCCGGGACAAATGTTTACCTACAAGTATGTTGCAATGTGTTAACATTATAAGTTATTACAACAATTAAAAAACTCAAAGAAAGAATATACGATTGGTTAATCAGAGTCAGTGAAGCTTTTGTGACAAGGAGCTAAATGTTGAATGTTTGCTATTCAGTCAACAAAGGATAAAGCCGTACCATTCAGTCAATTAAAATTTGACTGAAAGATTACTGAAGGATGACTAACTGGCAGAGCTCTACCATTTATTCACTTTCCCAGACCTTTCAGTCAACATTCATTCTCTGCAACTGTGATCGATAGGAAAGTAACAAAAATGCCCGTCACCTTTCCAAAAATTTTCAGCCTACGTTCAGTTGACTGAATGGCAAAGCTTCATCCTGTGGATTTATTTGTTTTATGATTTGCATAATTAGTGTATAAATCTTAATTGTTTAACTTAAGTTTGTCGGGGAGTTTCTTGTGTGTGTGGGTTTTTAAAAAAAATAATTGTACTGTTTCACAGATTTATAGCAAATCCGCCCGGTACACACTGGTACCACTCGCATAACGGGGCCATGAGGAGAGAAGGTCTTCATGGCGCATTCATTGTTCTCCCACGACAAGGAAAAGAAGTCAGGCTAATTCGAAAACACTTTTTTATTTATTATCACATTTAATTCAAATTAATAATTGTCAATTTTCACATATATTGTTTGCAGCCTAAAAATACGTAAATATGGAGGATCATCAGAGGTTTTATTATAGTTGTATGTTATTTAAACTAAAAAACACATTTGTGGTGAATTAAATATTCCATTACAGGTTCTCCATTACCAATTGCCAAATTTTAACATGCATTAACAACAATAAAACAAAGGTTTATTCTTTAATTATATTTATATTTGTCTACTAGAGAACAGATATTCCAAAAGTCGATAAAGACGTCCTTTTTCTTACACAAGACTGGGTGTACAATAAAAATGATGCACAGACCGTACAAGAACAGAATAGGTTTTTGTTGCAGTAAGTAAATGTGTAACGTGCTTGAAATCTAAGAAAAAGGTATGATTTCGGTGTGATTAAAACCACTACCCCCATTTTCCTTACACTTTTCAGGATCTGACATGTATCGATAGGAGGTCATTTTCACACGAAGAGAAGGGTTCTCACTGCTTAAGCAAATCTATTGGAACCCTTCAAAAGGAGAAAAAGAAAATAATTCAAGCTTTTTCTATATTGCGCCCAGTACTGAAGAGATACACCTTTCATAAAACAAATTAAAACATGTCTGTAATTTGTTGGTATATTTAGATTGTAAGCAAATGTTGAGGTCGTGTGACGATGACCTCTCACCAATACCTGTCAGACCCTAAGAATTGTAAAAAAGAAGGTTATGGTTTTAATCAAACTGGCATGATTTAAGTATTCAATAAACAGTTTATTCGCAAGTACACATGGCTATGACATTAAGTCGATATTTTGAAAACAATTGTAAATAGTTAACGTTAAATTTGTATTTTTACAGGTTTATAAATAATTTTGATACGGCAGATTGCACGACGTCAAGGTTTACCTATGATGGCTCTTTGTCAACCCTCTATAGGTCATACACCACTGCTCTTATTAACGGAAAATCCATGTCATGTGAGTCACTGTCAGGACACAGACACTTATTTCTGCGGTAAAGTTTACCCAATTGTATAATAATAATATTAGGTAACTAAATGAGAATTACATATAGTATCCCGGTCCGTCAATTGTAATCATTTTCGCTTTCCACAGTTTAGCAGCTGACATGTGTTATCAATGATCATTTATCTACAAAACCATGCTTGCCTATCTTTTAATATATCTGAATAAGGAGCGTCCAAGTATTGCTAGCCGACTGGAAGAAGTCATTTCACAGCATGAACATCTATGTACATGTACATGTACAAGTCTCTTGCTTTTACATTAATATTTGTTTCAATTTTTATTTTCATATGAAAAGAATTAAATAGTATGAGATAGGGTATTATTTCAGTATTACTTTTAATTTTTAACTTTTTATATAATGGCAATTCAGGGGAACGGAATACTGTAGTTTCAATATAGTTAATAAACCAGTTTGAAAGTTAAATAATGTTTTGCATGTACTGTTAATTTTGTTTTTAACAAAACAATATAATATTGGCATAAGAATTTAATAATTTTAATAAAATTGAAATCCAAATGAAACTTAAATTTATGTGTATCCACTATAACAATTCATGGAAGAGTGCTTGCTTAAAAATAGATATAGATTTCGACTAACTATAATTCATACTTTGGTTGAATAATAAATATAAGTTTATTAAATTTTTGTGTGTTACTGATCTTGTTATTTCATTATAAAGTAAACAGTTTTAACGCATCTGAATAAATCTCAATTTTAGTTGCGAATGATAGCTCTGAAAACCAACGGAGTGTTCCGTTGGAAATGTTTAATGTGACCAGCAACAGCAAAACTAGATTCCGGATAATAAACAGCGGGAGCACTGGAGAGTACAAAATATCTTTCGATGAAGTAAGAAAAATTTAGATTTTAACCTCGAAAGTTATCTTAAGAATCATACGTCTAACAAATCCATGGTGCAACAAATTTAAGAGGCTGGGGGGTGGGTGGGGGGTTAACAATTTTACTATCAGCTCTGTCTTAAACTTTTGACCTATAACTTCAGCAATAAATTATTTATTAATTAAAAGATTCAAATATTTTACAAGCTTTAATAAGTGAACAATGTTCATTTACTAGCTTTAATAAGTGAATAATATTCAAATATTTTACTAGCTTTAATAAGTGGACAATTTTCTGATACCTTTATGCGGAGGTCTTCGTCTTAAGGAAATGACATGTATTTTAGTAAAAAATGACGACGACTAAAAACCTTTTTAAAATTAAAACTGCTTTTTTCTGCCAAAAAACTGTATGATTTAATTCCACGAACAATATTAAGTATCATACTGAACTTATTTTACATAGTACGTGCATACATTAAAATGAATTATAATATATGTTTCATTTTTAGCATAAAATGTTGCTTATAGCTACTGACGGCTATGACTTATCTCCCATTTGGATCGACTACCTTTTCATAAATCCCGCGGAAACTTATGACGTCGTTATATTTGCCAATAACACTCCTGGAAACTATTGGATACGAGTACAAACAAATGAAGTTATGGATCAGAATTATGTAATATGACATTAAGTTCACATTTGTCTCCTGCACTGCTAATTTAAATAAACACAAACAGAGCTTATACTTATAATACGTAAAAGAATACCCATAACCAAAATGTTTAGAACCTTATTTAAAATGTTTTGATAAAAAATGCTATGACATTTTTGTTTTTGTTTTTGGGTAATATTTAAAACAATAAAGAAATTTTAAAAGATAAAATGCATGTTGAGTTAATCAAAGCCTAATAATAGGTTACAGAAATGATATTATAATATTAAAAAACCATTTCAAGTGTTAATTTTTTTTTCATACAGAATCGCATCGAACCAACTGTGAGCTTTGCACTGCTTCACTACCAGGAAGCCGAAGTAGATTATTCAGACTCTAAAAGAAAGGAATGTACTGCATCCGATTCTTGTGTGATTGCAAACTCCCACTGGAGGTGGGTGTGTTAATTACATACTGATTTCTTATTTTACGCGAGTACTTAATTCCGCGATTTAACCGTTTAGCAGCAAATTGCAGATTTTTTTTATTATAGTTTCATTTAGTTTACATCTGTTCTAAAAATAAATGCGAGATTTTAAAATCCGCGAGATGTGCTTCTCGCCATTTTACGCGGATATTAATACCTTGCGTTTAATTATGAAACTACAGTAAACACTGTTCTCAGATGAAGTTTTGCACAAACTGAGTATTTTTTTTAACTTCATTTCTTTATTCACAAAGTCATACAGATATCAAAAAGATGGACAAAAGTGTCGTTTGTTTTAAAAGACGATATAAAATTATACTAGATAGTTAAGTTAAATCCGAATCAGTTAAGAAGAGATCCTATTCTACAATATATTACTTCTTAAACGATAATACATTGATGGCCCCCTAGTGTATCAAATTAAACATATTCGTATTTTAAATAACCCAGTGTGATAATGAAAATAGTAAGCAAACAGGTGGTAAACAAAAACCTGCCGGAAGATGTACAAAATGGTTTAAAGTTTCTTTCATCATTGGAAAAGTAGATACATGTAACTTTGTAAGAACAATGAATCTTTTGACATCTACATGTATCTATTTACAAACCCCTATCCATTTTTCATCCCGTTAAAATTTGATTTCAAGTACGATAACGATGTCAAAATGGGAGCCACGTGCACAGTTTCTGTCAGTAGCGGACATGAGGGTGCCTGCCAATGACAAGAGGGATTCTCCTATAGCAGTTCCAGAATCCCTGGAGGACTTTCAGGAAGTATTCCTCAATTTTCACTTCAACGGTAGCGCTCTGTTATTTGTCCGCCCAGCAGTGAATGCTATTCATTTCAGAAACCCTCCAGTGCCTTTACAAGTAAGTTCGTTTATCATTAAGTCTATTGTGTACTCTTTCTCATTCTTCTCAAAGTCATGGTTATATACCGGTTTACATGTACCTGCATCATACAACTCAAGTATTTTAGTTAAGTTTTGTTTTATTGTATGCATATAATTAATCAAATATTCATGTTTTTTCTGATTTTTTTCCTTCTAATGTTAGATGTTCATTTTAGATACAAAGGACCATTCCATCATTTTCCGTATTTTTTTTTTTATTTTTTGTTATGTTCATTTTTTTGGTTTATGAAAAGTCATATAAAAAGTACGAGTATTGAAAAAAAATCATACTTGCCATATAATATTTCTTATAGATTTCCCCTGAAATTGTTAACGATAGAAATGTGGTATGTAACAACACGGACATGGATCAGTGTGGGGAATTTTGTAGATGTACTCACGTGATCAAGTTGGCCAGTAAAACAGTTACACAGATTGTTCTTCTTAGTGAAGGTAATAAATGTTGACAATTGCAAACATACATGTAAACAAAATATTTTACTGTATGCCAACCCCTAAAAAATAGGGTTAATTCAAAGTGAAAAAATTATCATGTTGATATGTTAAATTGTTATTTTAAGCAGTTAATTTTTTCCTTCTGTCTATATTAAAGACGGTATTTCTGAAGGGCCCTCACACCCAGTCCATCTCCATGGTAACCATTTTTATGTCCTGAAGTACAGCAGCGGTGAGATTAACGAGACTACGGGGTTTATACAAGGTCCGAATCCAGATATCCAGTATTCCTCTGACTATAGGTCCGCACAATGGCGTAATTCCAGCTGGAATTTTGGAAACGTTCCTGGCATCAATATTGAGAATCCACCAAAAAAGGACACCATCATGGTCCCGTTTAGGGGTTACGTTATCATCCGACTTCGAACAGATAATCCAGGTTCGTATTTTGTCACTTATTACGATAAGATATATGGTAATTTTTATACTGACAAGACTCGAAGTGGTGACAAAACAAACTTTTTAATGCAGAATGGGAATGTTTTTAAATGATACTAATTTCACAATACTGATTTAATTCAAAGTTGACCTGATTTTAAAAATTACAATTAACATAGCATATAGTTTTATATCGATTCAGTTGTACTTTTTATATGTACACGATAAGAAGGAAAAAAACCTAATTAGACGTGAAATTCATTTAAAATTAGTAAAAAGTTTTAGACTTAAATATCGCATTCAAAAATCATAAACTTCAGTTATTATAATACATATTACTATTGCATTGTTTCATAATAGATCTGTTTTTATATTTTTTTATTTATATATTGTTATTTTTATATATTTATTTTAAAGGGTTCTGGCTGATGCATTGCTATCTAGAAGCTCACATGGACATTGGTATGGCAGTTGTATTGCAAGTAGGGGAGATATCCGAACAACCAAAGCCTCCCAAGAATTTTCCTAAATGTTCTAACTTCAAAGGAGAACCCTTGTCTAAACCTGAGTCCAAAGACAACTATAAAAGTTTTCTACAATTTCCAGGTAGGCAAGTCATATTTATTCTACTACAATTGTCTTTTTTCATACTTGATGTAAAAAAAAGAAAATCGAATAAGTTAGTCTCAGGTTTTAAAAAAGTTACTTTTGTTGGATTCTATGTTGACATATACATGTATGTGTTAAGTGTTAAGTATCATCGGGGTCTGTTTTTTTATATTCCAGAGGTACAGAAAACTTCAACCAAAAGCAGTTCTACAAATGATTCAACAAACACTGAATCTGACACGCATGAAATGGGCTCTTCATCCTTCGTTACAATAATAGTATTTCTAGTGGCTTTTTTCGTTGGTATTGTTGTATTTGGTACATTGCTACTAATAAGACACTGTAAATGGCATAGAGGCTATGGTCATATAGATGAAAACGACAGAATGAGGATACTGAATAAAAACTAGTTTTCAATGAAATTATTGTAAATTTGTTTCTTAAATCAGCGATCATAATTTATTGGAATAAATTTTGACAATATTAATGGTTATTAAGTAATTCTTAGAACGCATATACAGCAGATTTAGACGGAATTGGACTGAAATTCAAAGTATTCATTTTACCATTGGCTCCTATCGGCAAGTTGACGACACGTGTTGTTTATCTTCTTATCTTTTTATTAACTATGATACCATATTTGGCAAATAAATAACTTATTATTGATTAGACCATCGTTATTTGATTTAAGGATTTTGTACATTGAATTATGACTCTAACGTAAATAAATTGACAAAGTCAAAGTCTGTTTTATTTCATACCTCTCATTTTTAGCTCACCTGAATTGAAGTAAGCTTTTCTGATCACCTGTTGTCCGTCGTCCGTCCGTCTGTCTCTCCGTCTGTCTGTAAACTTTTAACATTTTTGACTTCTACACAAGAACCGTTGGGCCAAAACTTGGTACAAAGCAAACTTCTTGGAAGGGGCTTCTTAATTGGTAAAATAAAGGGCAAACCCCTTTTTCAAAAGGAGACAATTGCGAAACAGTAAAAATAGGGTGTGTGTCTTAAAAATCTTCTTCTAAAGAATCACTGCGCCAGAAATGACAAGATTTACACCAAAGCGTGTATATATAGTGTAAATTCTAAATTGTTAAAATCTTTATCCCCGAACTAATACTGGGGCCCCAAGAGGGGTTTAAACGTTAACATAGAAATATACAGGAAAATGTTTAAAAATCTTCTTCTCAAGATCTACAAATGCTACAAATTGTGATATTATCATGCAATTATCCTAAGATAGTAAGAAATCAAAATTGTTAAAATTGTGACCCACGGTACTATAATGGAGCACCATGAAGGGTTCAAAGTTGGACATAGAAATATAGAGAGAAAATGTTTAATTTTTCTTCTGAAGAACTACACTGATACAAATATTGATATAACTATGCAAGCATTTTACGATAGTGAAGCTTCTAAATTGTTAAATACGTGACCCCCGGACCAATACCGGAGCACCCTTAAGGGTTGAAATTCAAACATAGAAATATATAGGAAAATGTTTTAAAACTTTTTTCTTAAGAACTTCAATACAACAATTTGTGCGATACAATGCATGCATCCTAAAAAAGTGTAGATTTTTAATTGTTAAAAGCATGCATGACCCCTAACTAATACTGAGTTCCTAAGATGGATTCAAATTTTAACATATAAATATATAGGGAAAATGAATAAAACTCTTCTTCTTTAGAACTACAATGCTACAATTTGTGAGATAACAATGAAAGCATCTCAAAATACTTGATTCTAAACTGTTAAAATCGTGGCAAGCGGTCCAATTCTGGTGCCCCAGGTGGGGTACGAATTTTAACATAGAAAGGTATAGGGAAAATCTTTAAAAATCGTCATCTCAAGAACTACAATGCTACAATGTGTGAGATTATGATGCAAGCATCTCAAGATAGTAAAGATTCTACATTTTTTAAAATTATGCATCCCAGACTAATACTAGGGTCCCAAGATTGGTTTAAAATCCAGTATAGAAATACATCTATATAGAGAAAATGTTTAAAAATATTCTTCTAAATCAAGAACTAAAATGCTACAATTTTAGAAAATAACAATGCAAGAATCCTAAGATAGTGTAGATTCTAAATTGTTTTAACCGTGAACATCCCCCACCGACCAATCTGGTGTCCCTGGAGGGTTATAAAGATCAAAATTCAGATATATATGTATAAGGAGACTGTTTAAAAATATTCTATTTTTAAAAATTACAATGCTACAATGTTTGAGATTACTATGCAAGAATCGTTAGATAGTGTAGATTTTTGTGGCTTAAAATGGCACGTGTCCTTTATCAAAATGCCCATCGATGTAGTTTTCTTAATGTTTCAAAACGCATTTTCAATAATAAACGTAAAGATATATATTAGGTTTTCCCTTCTTTTTCTTTCTAAATTTCAAATCGGTAGCGTTTAACACTTTTCAATTAATTTGGACAGGTTTTTTTCTTTCTTTTCTTTTATTCTTTCAAAACGCAGGTTAAACATGCGAAAGTCATCATAGAATAGAGCAGAAAATAAAGCTAATTCCTTCATTAAGATTTTTTCTATTTGCAGATCTTGCACATGCTAAAGGAATAAGACAAAAACTTGGATTTTTCGATCGATTAATATATGTCCTCCTACTTGAGAAGCGGAAATTCTTTTTTAAAATAGATTAATATGATTTACTGAATGAATAAATAATGAATAATACTGAAAAGCTTTTCCTTTTATCCAGGACATTTTGACTTATTGCGAAACATAACAAAATCTTCAATTTTCGAGTGGCTAGTTTATTTTAGTTCTCTTCCACTTGAATCACTTGTCCAACGTTAAATTTTAACGAACCGTTTTACAGTGAGTCAGTCGTCGTAAGAATGCATTATAATAAAAATGAGAGCTAAATATTCTATTAAGTTAATCTGATTCGTTGCAAAAAGTCTAAGAAAAACAAGTGAGGGACAAATTATCATAACTTATGTTAAGAGCTTGTCTTTTTCAGTGCAAGGCCATCAAAACATATTAGAGATAGCATAGGAATGACCTTTTCTTTCATTGATATTGTAAACTATCCTTCTAATTTATAAGAGCGTTTTCCTCTTTTTAAAATGTAGCCTTTGTTTACTGAACTAGATAGTAGAAGTACTAAACTTCTTGTGCCTTTCCGGCAGAGCTCGTTAAAGCAACTCAAATGTATTAGCATTACCGGATGTATACATTTTATACACAATAGAGTCGCTTAACATCGATCTAAGTATTGGCTAGACAGCCTTTTAAGTCCCTTCAGTGGTATATTTTAGGGAATATCATTGAATTAATGAAGTCTAGCTTACATCTCAACAAGTCGTAAAATGGGTTATATTTATACATGTATCAAGTTTTATAAGAAGGGGGGATTGTCATGGACGCCTATGTAATATATTCTAGGTGTTTTTCCGAGCCCTGCCCGAAAGGCCCGAGATGTTGCGATTAATAACTTATACTAAGGAGGATAGAAGGGGTGGAGGTGGCCAAAACTTCGGAGCACACCGATTTGGAGCCAAATTAGATTTATTTAGGATCAGGCTAATAGCCTGAACAAGAGTGTAAAAACCTTAAAAGAACCTTCGCGGTCTCATACTCTTCAACTATAAGATTGTGTGTTTTTATATATCCTGATTTGAATCCGTTGCAATAATCATTTTCGCTGTTAGGATTTTATATAGGAAAATCATATAACTTTACATTTAAGAATGTATACGTGTACTGTAAAGATAAATGCATGCAATTAATGAGTTCACTTCAGGGCTATGGTTTAGAATCTTTAGATAAAAATTACAAATTACATCCAAATTAATGAATGTTTATTACTTGATGTGTCAATATAATGGCAAAACTTATAGTAATAAACAATAAATAGCACTGAAAGAATGGTTATATATTTTAGTTTTCATTTTGTAAACTATTCTATGAAACTGAAATATTAACGGCCTGTGAATTTTTTTATAGGTCGCAGACAATAATAGGAGCTACATCTACCTACACGCTTGGGGGAAGGGGGGGTGGAGGGGTCTTCTTTGAGTTCAAGTTTTATAATTGCTCACAAATGGTCAAAATTTCGTATCTTGCTTGAGAAAAACAATCAAGACAAACAAGTGGATTGCCAAAATAATTAAAGCAGTGTTTTTTAATTACAACGTAGAAACATTCCACTGGGTGTTTATTTCCTCCTGCTAATAAACATTCAAAATCATAAAAAAACACTTTTTTTCTTCAAAGGTCCAGTAAAAAAAAATAAACCTAGATTTAAAAGAGATAATATGCAAATATTTAATTGATAGTCTGAGCCAATCGACGGAAGATTGCACTGCACTCATCGAAGAACATTACAATTGTAAACAAATACACATTCATTTGCATAATTGTTTATTTTTATTTTTGTTTCTTAAAACATATACAGATTCATGGCTTCCCAGAATATCTGATACCATAAACTCTTTAAATAACTTTTGATTAATTTTTTTTAACAAAAATCAAAGGCATTTTCACAACAAACTTCACAAGCATTCATAAGTTTTCAAAAAAATTAAGCATTGTTTTTAAAATCACAACAACAAAAAAGTGCCTCAACATGACATCTTTTTTAGTCCTTGACAACATCAAAGAGATGAGTAAAATTCCTCATAACAACCACTGTACGGATCCCATTTCCTCAACTTTTCTCACTTTTTAAAGAATCTGTTGCTTTTTGAGTTGTTTTTCCCTAGGGTATTCTTATTTCATAATTCGTACAACTATACCTGAGGTTTGTGTTTGAAAATACAGTTTTAAAACGGAAGATATATTTCTGCTCTTTTGTCCTATTTAATTCAAACAAAGAAATATGATGCAAGTTTGTAACATCATAACTAATTGAAAGGCACGGTTTTCGCCTAACCTTTTTGGAAAATTGCAGTATTATACTTTTATTTGGGTCACAACGTTCATGTTTTGGCTAATCATTATATAATTTAAATGCATTAGATGGTAACATATATTATAGGACACACTGTACTATGCACATGAACGTTGAAGCGAGGGACTATCATAAGTAGTTCCGACCGGAAGTAATTGATCAAGTGTTACGTAAACGAAAACATGCTGACTTCTTTAATCTAATATATTTTGAACGATGGATAACGACAGCTATTACCATTTACTCTTGGAAAACAAGAATTATGACATTGCTCTGGGTAGCACTTTTCTGATTATCATTGGTGGAGTAGTTGGAGTGACTGGAAACTCCATCATTATCTATTTCTACTTCTTTCGTGTCAAGGAGAGAGGCGAGAGATACTTCATTCCTGTTCTTGGTGTGGTGGATCTGTTAGGTTGCTTAACAGGTGCCCCTTTTTACATTATGGACAATACCTTTCTTTTCAACTACCCAAGTACAGTGGCTTGCAATGTCCTGTCCTTTTTACAGGTTTGCATCCCTGGAATATCCATGCATATGCTTCTTGTGATATCACTGCAAAGGTACCTTTTGGTTTGTAAACCTTTTGGACCGAAGATGACACTTTTCTGGAAGAGGATCTCAATTGCAGTCGTATGTTTCGTCTCCATTGTCTTCTCGGCGCCTCTTTTGAAAACTGCTGGCGTCTCAGAAGAAATGAATGTGTTCATGGGTTACAACCTCACTACATACATTTGCAGGTTTTCGGATGGATCTACACCGGGCATGTTCGTGTATTTTGCGATACTGTTTCTGGTTATGTTTGCGAATCTCGTCGTTACTGTTGGACTTTATATTCCTGTTCTTAAAAGAATTAACTTATCATTCAGTTTCAAAAGTAATACGTATGAAATCCATAACGAAAACAATTTATCTTCACAAACAGACACGGTCAATGCAAGCGAGACTGAAGAAAATGTTAGTCATACATCTATTAAATTTCATACCTGGAACAAAGTACATTTTGCTGTTTCCGAAAATCGATTTCAGGAGAAGTCAACAGAAAACGTTACAGAGGAGCATCCCAAAAGTCAACAAACTCCACAGGAAAGTAATAATAGTGGTAAAAAGTTAGGATCCGAAACCGAATCCGCTAAAAGGCGAATTACCATCATGTTCTTTGTTATCATTGTTGCTTACGTAATATCGTACACTCCTCCTTTAATTATTTCCATTCTTCTTTATGTCTTAGATGATTTCACGTTCATTTCTATGACAAGGGCTCAATTGGCTGTGTGTTCGTATTTGACAAGATTGGTTTTCCTCAATCACATTGTTAATCCCTTCGTTTACGGCTATTTTGATACAAAGTTTAGAAAACAGCTGATGACTTTGTGCAAAAGAGGCAAATAGTATAGGGGACATTTTTTAAAAAGGAAATACTCGAATATTTTCTTGCATCACCGGAAATTGTTTTTAATTTTCCGTTGAGTTGAAGGGTTTATGAAAACATGTACATATTTTTTCTCCATGATCAAATACTAAATAGAAATATTTTTACGGAAAGATTATATAACTTTTTTTTAAGAATGTATACGTGTAATGTAAATATCTTTCCATGCAATTCACGAATGCAATTCAGGGCTATGGTTTATAAGCCCTAAGGAGATTGGTACCTGAAATAATAGTAATGTCAATCATCCGAAACCACTTGGATATAAAGATGGAAACTTAAAATGTTCATTTATTTTATATGTGACAAATGTCACATGCCATTTTTTTGGAAATATAGGGCCCCAAACAGAAATGATAATTTTCCTGAAATTTTTGCTTAAATTTGACATAGAAATTCATAATTTGAAGAAATCAAACAAATATTTATAGTTTGAACTATCATTTAGTCATGATTTTAATACAGTATGAAGTTGAACACATGTAGTGACTTTAAAAGTAAAATCTAAGTCAAAGTTTAAAAAATCTTGCTTTACTGGTGGCTTCAAAGGCCTATACATAATGAACACAACTGTACAATAGAATGATGTTACAAAATTTTGGAGTTATCAAATTATAACGCAAGTAAACAAAATTATAGTAATGTCATCTTTTTCAAAACTTTGCATACAAATAGACATGCATTTAATGTCTCATTTAAAAGTAAAACAAGTAGGGCTCAAATCTAAAAAAATTGAGATATAGCATGAAATAAGATATTTTTAGGCCAAAATTGGAGTTAATTTTTTCTTAACTTCTGTGAAATATAAGCTAAATACGCCAAAATATATCCATAGAAATATCAAAATATTGATTAAATATGTTTTTTAGAACATCATGAATATATCCTAATACACAAACTATCTAGAAGTTTGGTCTGCGCTGAAAATGAGGAAGCTAAAGAAAGAGTATTCTAAAACTAGTGAGTTATGAATATTGTTCCTTTCCTTCCTGAAAACCTTCCGCCACAAAGTTCCTTACAAAACTCTGTAAAAATATATTTTTTTTAAAAACAATTTTATTCAATATAGTTTATTTGGCATTGTAAAATATAAATATACTACTAGAATTAATATGTGATGCAGAATTTTCAGACTAGAGGTGACCCAAAATGGCTACCCAAAACCTAAGGAGCGAACCTCTTTAAGAGAAAATCACTTACACTTAAATTAATGACTGCTTATTACTCAATATTTCAATATAATGGCAAAACTTATATTTATAGTAATAAAAATGTATACATATGCTTCTTTATATTTGGTTTTTATTGTGTTTAATAATCTTTGAAACTGAAATATTAACGACTTGTGCAGCCAAAAATAGGAACTACATCAAACTGCACGCGCGGGGGTAGGGGGCTCTAATTTATTGTTTTAAACTTCGTCAATAATTAATAATACATGAATCTCGTCTTTGTTTTGATGTTTATTATTACTAAATCTGTGCAAAATTTCTTGAGTACCATTACCTCGCTTGAGAAAGAAAAAAACAGGAAAAACAAAATAAAGCAGTTTTGTTATCCATAGCGTAGAAAAATGTGGTTTTATCTCCTCCAAATAATAAACATACAAGATCAGAAAAACAAATTTTTCTTTAAAGGTGCCGCATGAAAAGTGTTACCTAAATTTAAAAGAGAATATACTGAAAAATTAGATTAATTTTAGTGTGAGCCAACTGACGAAACACTGCAGGGCAAAGTATTGCACTCATCGAAGAACAGTAAATGTGAAATCAAATACACAGTTATTCTTTTAATATATAATTCATTGCACGCATCAAAATATTCTCGATAAAAACTAGTGCTGTGCAAAAGTAAAGTTTTTTAACTAAATAATTTTAATGACATGTATATTCTATAAATATACCTTCTTTTGTTCTCGATGTACATATCAAAAGTTTTCATATTGTGTTTAATCCAACGGTTTAGTCGTTTTAATTCTTATTTTTAGTTTACTTTATAATTGTTTATCAAAAGATATACATATACTCAAAAAGTTCGACCGGAACTAACTGATAAAGTAATACTAGCTGAGAAAGCAAAGGTTTATCAAACAGGGTGTGTATTCCGTGAGTACAAATTCATTATATGGAACTTTTTCTAACAGTCATGTTCTAATACTAAGTACTCGTAGTAATTATTAAACTTGCACGGATCGGGGATGGGGGTGGGGTGGGTGGTTTGGAAATTAAAATTTCTTAAAGTAACTTAGTGAATTTACCCAAAATAAGCCTCGGAACAACCCCCCCCCCCGCAAACTCTAATATCACTCGGACCCCCCCCCCCCCGAAAAAAAATTATAGATTCGCACATTGTATATAATCCCGAGAAAATATATGAAATTACTAGTTACATTCATATGACATTGTTTAAATTGTATAAGTTTTCTGTTGTGAGCAAATAAATTTGAAAAATAAAACATTTCTATAATGCACTTCGTGTGTGCATTCCAGGGCTTTTTGTTTAGAACAACGCATTATTACGGTTCCTGGTGGTGTTGTGTAGGATGAAAAAATGACAATAATAATAAACCGTCAACCATCTCAAAATTCCATAAAACGAAATACAAATTCAAAGCAGAGCAACACGGACCTCCAAAAAGATAGAGGTAGGATCGGGTGGCTAATTAATCACCTAATTGTCTACGGACTTGTCCCGATTACGACAAAGATCACACGGCGGGTGTGACCGGTCAGCAGAGGATGCTCACTCCTCCATGGCACCTGATCCTACCTCTGTCTTATTGGATGTCTGTGTTGCTCTGCTTTGAATTTGTATTTCGTTTTCTGGATTTTTGAGATGGTTGACGGTTTGTTATTGTCATTTTTTCATTTATATCATTTTAAGCCATTGCACGATTAAATAGTTATATATGAATAAGCAAACCCCTCTGGCGCCCCAATTATACTTCATATGAAGTTATTGGTTATATAGTACAAAATCGATACGTAGTGTTATCACAGGCAAATACTCTGGAAAATGTAAATATAAACTGTTCATACGAAGAGCATGCCCTTGCGTATCAAATTAACTGAGAGACAAAAACACCAAATGCAGGTGATGAAGGTATATTGATACATAAGTAATGAAAGTTGACTATAGACAAATTGAATTCATCGCGTTTATCATAAAGTTTTGTTGTTAGGTTACCATTTATGTCCATATTAATCCAACCATGTTCCTGATCAACTTCTTTTTATTTAAAAAAAACGCTTTGAGATCATACCTCGTAGTTATTTTATGTTAAATTTTTGTTCAAACATCGTATCGAATAATAATATTTTGCTTGTAATTTAACTCCAAAAGAAACATCGAATTGGGCATATATCTACCTCGGAGTCCTTATAAAATAAATGCATGTTTTTAAAAGTATGATCTAAATAAATAAAATATATTTGCTACCAATAGTCTACTCGCAGTTAATTTTTAAGGTCTTCCGTTTCCAACGGAAGACCTTACTATTATTGTGCTTGTAAGATTATTAAGGTCTTCCGTTTCCAACGGAAGACCTTTATATTATTGTGCAGATTAAGATTATTCTTATTTTTTTTTTTTTTTCTTCCTAGACGCGAACTTTGAGGCTTCATATGTTGCTCATTTCTGAACGGTTTTTGCTCAAATTTTCAGGGCTTATAAACTTTACAAAACACTATCTAAACCATTTCATAAATTTTAAAAATCCTCTTCCGTTAACGAGTTATTCCCCTTTTTAAAAAATTTAGGGCCTTTCGTTTCCAGACAAAGGCTCCGAGACTATGATAGCAGGGAATGGGAATCCAACGAATTTGAATAACAGAGACATTGAAGTTTTGCACATCGGTTTTTGTTTTTGGATTACTTTCTTTATTTAGAAAAAGGTAGGGGGTCAAAAAACAGGGTTCCAAAAAGTGTGAAAATTTAGACATATTTTCCTTTGTATCTTTTAAACGAAAATTATTTTGTTAAGACATGTAGAATAAAAGTTGTGCAGAATGTCAAGGACTTTCATTTGACACCAATAAAAAAGGGCTGGCCCCTTAAATTAAGGGCCAAGGGCCCTTGAAAGTTTTTGCTAAATAACTAAAAAAACGGCTAGGATTTTGATATAGCTGTCGCTAAAAAAGTTGTTTGTTGGGATCCTATAAATGTCGTTACAATGTTATTTTGTTGGTGAGTTGTGTAGTATGAGTGTAAAAAGCTTTACATGTTAACATGTACCTGTGTTTATTTGGCAAGTTAACGAAAGTCATTGTGCGTACAACTGACATTAAGTTACGACAGACAGTATGCCTGTTTAAAAAGGAGGCTTTAATTCACACTCAAAAAAAAAAAAAAAAAAAAAAAAAAAAAAAATTTAGGATACATGCTTTTATGTGAGGAGTTTAAGTCATCTTCGTAAATTCTGCACAATCCTAAAAAACGAGAAACAGAAAATATAAACATTCTTTTTCTTTTCTAGTAAATCACACAAACTACCTGAACAAAAATAAATCTATGTGATACATTTTAGTTATCATGCTGCGTGCATTTAAAATATATCTGGAATCAGAGCTTTGTGTGTGAACCATTACGTAAGCTATCCCTCGCTTGCGGCCGAGAAAGTCGGTCGCCATGGTCGCGGCTGGACTACCTAGCGGTCAGCGGTTATCTAATACACCGGAGTCACGTCTCTCAATTTATGAGTTCATTTAGCCGAAAACAAGAATTGTTTTAATTTTGATCACACATAGACGTTTATTCTTCTCAAATTGAATTAAATGATAGAGTGTCAATTGAGAAAACGTTCTGTTAATTAATAAAAGAAATGTAATTCTCAATCGGAAGGAATATCAGGCATAGATCAATTGTGGATTTTAAGTAAAAAAAAAAATAACAACTTCTATTTGGTAGATTTTAGTCATTATTATACTGCAAACATTTCAAATCTTCCTGGGTTCTGAGCTGTGTGTGTTGTAACTTTACGTAACCTATTCCTCGCCCGCGGCCGAGGAGATCGCGGGCTCCTTGGCCGCGGGTGCACTACCAAGCGGTCAGCGGTTATCTAATACACCAGATTCGCGTCTTTCATGTACTTGTTTTGAGTTTATATAGCCGCAAATACAGGAACTGTTTTAATTTTAAGTTATTAATGTTTTATTTAAAATGAAAATTAAGAAGTCATTCTGAAAATTATAAAATCCGATATTATTCCTAATCCAAAACATCGTCAGACATAAATCAATGGTGGGTTTGTATAAGAACTGTACTAATAATGTTTTAGATCAACAACAAAAACCCACAAAGATTACCCCTTTAAATGATGATCATCCCTCGCACGCTCGCACATGGCCGAGAAGATCGCGCGCGAGGGGACATCTACATGTACATGTACCTTATCACACGTGTATGTTTATTGATATTTTGTACGAACACAAAACTATTTGTTTATTTTATTTTCATTTATATTGGTTTTAGATGAAAGATGAATTTATCTCCCTTATTCAGTTCATTTAGCGTTGATTTAAACGTCAGGGCGAAAAATCTTATAAAAACCTATCATTAATTGAATAAAAGTAATCTATCAATTCGATTCTAAATATGCAAGGCCGATTGTATAAATAAAAGATTAAATATAATGAAATTCCGAGATATTTACCGGCATATGTAAAATTGATATGTGTTTAACTTACATGTAAGATTAATATACTGCATCGTCGGAACCCACGGGTTTTCTATCCGTTACACTGATTTCAAGCAATTTAACGGATGGAAAACCCGTGGGGTCCGACGATGAATAGACTGTAGTTACTCATGATCATTTCCGTTAATTATTGCTTTTTTTTTTACTTTTTACAGATTTTAACACTTTTAAGACAATATTCAAACTTTCCTGGCCATCGAGTCATATATGCACATATACTGGTGTAAGAATTAATATTCGACCAACACAAAAATTAAATAGTGTAGAAAGTAAAATAAGTTTTTTTAAGAGTTGTACTAAATTTTAAGAGGGTTGACATAGTAAAAAAAATCATTAATTTTCGAAGCGTTCTAGGAAGTTTAAAAACAGTCATCTCTGTGCTGCTCCCCCCCCCCCCCCCCCCCCCCCCAGTGATTGGCGAAAATCAATTTTTGGTGACTCCTTATTTGTTAACGTACTTCCGCCTTCAAATTTACCTGGTCAGTGTAACCCTTGTTAATCAACTAAATCGAGGCCCCAGTTTGGATGTTAGAAAATGATTGGCATTTGTTTACTCGTCCTGTGTATACCATGCCCAGCGCTCGCGACGACGGTGCAATAAACTTTTTTCTTTTGATTTGATGCATACCGTGACGATAAATCGCTATCTTTTAGCACTTTAAACAAAAGAAATATTAAAAGATATGAATTAAAAATTTACTCGTACTTGGTTATGTGCCACACTAAATGCGCTGATCACCAATCATGTGGTGCCGATCATGTATCCATGAAAGACGTCGTTTATCAATAAAGATGTTTGTGAATAATTGAGAATAAATAATTAAATGAAATCAAATATTGCGTTCACGATTTATATCGTTAGTTATCACATTTCTTTGAGAAATTTCACGAGCTGAAACCGGAATAGAAACAAGTACAGACAGCTCTGGTGCATGCGCAGCTGGTATAATTATTGTGCACTTTAATTTAGCAGCTGATCGGAAAAGATTTACAAGCATTGGTTGCAAAGTTGCATTAGTATTTGAGTACGGTGGGGTAATTGTATAATTCACAAAACATCAGGATATATTCTCAGTTAATCCCAAAAGAAACTTGTTCAATCAAACGAAAGATTTTGCACATGTCGCACGCGGTTTTTCATGCGTTTATATTCATTTCAACGAAGAACAATTTGTTTTATAAGTACATATACATGTAAATACGATATTCTTTTTAAATAAACGGAAAAACTCTTTTGAGAGCACTTTAATACTCCGTGTATATAGACATGTATGTACACAAGCGAGCGTGTTTCCCTCGGGGTTTCACACCTCTTTCAATATAGGCTCCACCCCCACCTGAACTTACCTAAGGTAAACAGACCGGTTAAAAACCTCGGCCTTTAAGTGCACACAACCCTGGACACAGATAGCCATAGGTAATTTATGGATGCAGATCATCAATTGTTATGTAATTAAAATACACTTGGAAGTGAGCTATCACTGTAGTGGTCAATTGTTGAATATAAGTTTAAAGTTTTAAGTCAAAGATGTTAAATAATAATTATTTGTTCTCACGTTTAGAAGTTATGAAATACGTTATTCAATGCAGTCAGTCGCCATAGAAATCATCAGAGTACTGCAAGTGTTGACAGTTTCTTATTTCTTTAAAAGACCTTAGGACATAATTCACTTGACTTACAGACTAGCGACACAGTTGCCTCCCAAAAATGTATGCACTTCTCAAAGTTACAATTAAATGGTATAGATATGTGTTGTTCAACGGATTTTATTAATTGTTGCATGCGGTCCACCCCCCCCCCCCCCCCGAAAAATGAGAAGTTATTAAATTTACATAGTGAAATTATCGCAAATACGACTCGGACCCCCCCCCCCTGGAAAACACCTATATGTTTTGGAAAGGCGTCGGAAGCGGAAATATTGAGAGTGATATTGAAAAAAATGCAGTTATAAGCATATTCGCAGCCCCACCTCCCCACGGAATAGGCATATCATGAATCGGATTAGGCATATCATGAATATGGGAGAAAACAATTTTGACAGGTACAATTTCTTCAAGTTATAGGCATATAACTATTTGAAAAAAAATGAAGTTAGAGATGCCTCACAACCCCTACCACTGCCGCGGATTATGATTTTGAAGATTTGTGAATTTCTTTTACTTGCTTGTGAAGATTTCAGATAAATATACTCTTCCTTTAAAAAACAAAACTGAGGCCTGTATGGCCAAACATTATACGGATAGTTATCCCTACCACTGAGCACCTCAGTCTCGTATACTAATAGCGCACCCTCAGATGGGAGAAGGCATTATTGTTTATTTACAATTGGTGTTCTTTTAACACTGCACTTTACATAAACTATTCCATGTTTTAGCGGTAGAGGTTTAAGTATGAATATAGGGAATCAAAATGTTTATGAAACATAACACTTTTTTCCATGCATCAGCGCAGTGGATTTTGTGTTTTTACACTATGATATAGGCATACCAGTAGTTTGAATCCTGTCATCAGTTGTACATACATGTAAACGTATTTATCAATTTTCTGGTTGGAATAATTAAATACATGTACATATAAGTGATGTGTTTTAAGTTATCATAAATTGATATAACCGTGAAATGAGTTAAAAGGAGAGTTTGTCTGGTAGGAAAATAATACTTTGAAAGCGAGCCTCGTTTTCTGAACTTACTATTATCATATTGACAATCCAGTTTAATGACAGCCCACCCTTTTTTCCTTACACTCAACGGGGTCGGATAGGTATCAATAAGAGGTCACCTTTCTATGACCTTTAAATTTGCATACAATCTAAATATATACCCCTAGCTTATTACAGACATGCCTTTATCTGTTTTATGAGAAGTGTAACTCTTCAATACTATGCAGTCTGGAGGTTGCAGTAATATATAGAAAATAGGCATGAATTAATTTTTCTGTCTCCTTTTGAAGAGTTCAAATTGATTTTCTAAAGCCCTGATTGGTCAGAAGTTAAGGTAGTGTGAAGATGACCTCATATCAATAACTGTCAGACCCTGACAAGTGTAAGAAGAAGAGGGGTGGTTTTATTAAGACTGAATGACAATCCTTTCTTGACTTGCAATCTGATTAAAATTTCTATAGTCGCTATACGATGATTTGAAGAAACCCCACTTGAGGTCACCTCCTGGATAACTTTGCTTTGACCAATGAAATCGTCGGTTCCATTCCTCAGTTACATGATTTAGAAGTTATGCCAATACATTTTTTAGATTCCCTAAGGGCGTCTAATATCAACTTATGCTCCATCTCTTACTTGCTGATACCGAAAGATTCACGAACATGTGACATCATTTCGTCGTACAACTCCATTTTTGTTTGTAACCCGAAATTACCGTTTCTAACACTTGCTCTGATTGCTAGAATAACTCATGTATATTTATAAACAAACGTTCAACAGGGGGTGATCTCAAGAGGGGTTTCTTCAGATCCTCTTGTAGCGAAAATAGAAAAACAAGGAGGGGATCAAGGATATGGTTTTAATCAGATTGCCTCGACTTGAAGCTGTAACGGAAGACCTTCTCGTTGCTTGCAACGAGCTCGGCTCTAGTTCTTATTTTTCTTCTTTTTTTTTTTTTCTTCCTAGACGCGAACTTTGAGGCTTCATATCTTGCTCATTTCTGAACGGTTTTTGCTCAAATTTTCAGGGCTTATAGACATTACAAAACACTATCTAAAACATTTCATAAACTTTAAAATTCCTCTTCCGTTAACGAGTTATTCCCCTTTTAAAATTTTTTAGGGCCTTTGGTTTCCAGACAAAGGCTCCGAGACTATGATAGCAGGGAATGGGAATCCAGCGAATTTGAATAACAGAGACATTGAAGTTGTGCACATCGATTTTTGTTTTTCGATTACGTTTGTTATTTAGAAAAAGGTAGGGGGTCAAAAAATAGGATTCCAAAAAGTGCGAAAATTTAGACATATTTTGCTTTGTATCTTTTAAACGAAAAATATTTTGTTAAAACATGTAGAATAAAAGTTGTGCAGAATGTTAAGGGCTTTCATTTGACACCAATAAAAAAGGACTGGCCCCTAAAATTAAGGGCCAATAGCGCTTGAAAGTCTTTGCTTAATAACTCAAAAACGGTTAGGATTTCGATATGGCTGTCGCTGGAAAAGTTGTTTGTTGGAATCTCATAAAGGTCGTTACAATGTTATTTTGTTGGTGATTTGTGTTGTATGAGTGTAAAAAGCTGTACATGTTAACATGTACCTCGTTTAATTTGGCAAGTTAACGAAAGTCTATGTGCGTGCAACTGGCATAAAGTTACCATAGAAAGTATGCTGGTTTATACAGGAAATTTTTTTTTAGAATAGATTTTTTTTGGGGAGTTTATGTCAGTTTTGTTAAGTTCTTATAGTGCACAATCCCTAAAACGAGAATCGGAAAACAAAACATTCTTCTTCCTTTGTAGTAAAACACAAACTACGGATTTAAAATAAATCTATGTATTACAATTGAGTTTTCATACTGCATGCATTTAAAATCTACCTTGAATAAGAGCTGTGTGTGTACCGTTACGTAAGCTATCCCTCACCCGCGGCCTAGAAAATCGGTCACCATGGTCGCGACGGGGCTTACTAGCGGTCAGCGGTTATCTAATACACGAGAAATGCGTCTCTCATACATGAGTTTATTTAGCCGCGCACTCTAGAATTGTTTTAGTTTACATACCCGTAAATAAAATACAAGATCTGTTTTAATTTATTCATGTTATAAGAGTTTGTCCATCTTGTTTTTATTTAATTAAACATTAGAGTGTAAGAAGATGTTCTGAAAATTTATAAAGGCGATATTACTACAAATCGGAAACTTCGTCAGTCTTAAATTAATGGTTGGTTTGTAGGTCTAAAATGTTTATAAATCTGTACAAATATTGTTTTAAATCAACAAACAACCCACAAATATTAAAACTTTTAAATGATGATCATCCCTCGCACATGGCCGAGGAGATCCCGCGCGAGTGCATGTTTCAGACTTTTGTACGAACACAACTATTTTCTTTTATGATTTCAACTATGATATTGGTTTAAGATGAAAAGATAAATTTATTTTACATGTACAGTTGATTTAGCAATGATTAATACGATTGCGCACAAGGTAGTTTATTATAATAAAAGTTCCATGTTTCATGTTTGCGGTAGGTGCTGGCACGATAAAAGGTGTCCTGAATTGAGGCATTCGGATTTTTTTTAATTGGCAAAAAGATAATCAGATTTGACGAAAATCATTTTTTGGCGACTTCTTCATATGTGTAACATTTTCACTTTCCCACCCGTTTGTTTATTCGGTCAGTCTGTGTTAATTCAATCGCAGCGTGCGACCGAAAATATTGTGTCGCTTTGAACAGCGCACACAGCTGAGAACATCTATAGCCCCAGTCGGGTTATGTTTATATGGCTGCAGATCATCAATTGTTATATAATTGAGTAACAATGTATCGAAGGTTATCGAATATTATTGAGTATCGAAGTGTGCTTTCACTACAGTGGTCAATTGTTAAACAATAAGGCTATTATTCGAAGTCAATCATCTTCACATTATACCTGTAGGTGCGAAATCGTAATCGGATAATGTTGCTAATAAATCTACCTGTTGAACACGCTAAACTTCTACAGATATGTACGGAATAATATATTATACTTAAAAGTTTTAAGTCAAAGGAAAATTGTTCTCGGATTAAGAAGTTATGAAATACGACTACATTATGCAACGCAGTCGGTCGCCATAGAAATCATCAAAGTACTGCATGTGTCGACAGATTTCTTGTTTCTTTGAAATACATGTACCATGATAGCTCACTACCAGAGTAAAGCTAGCCAGCACTAACTCCAACGCACTAACAAAAAACAAGTATTCCTTTTAAAGGAATGATCGGCAATAATGATATATTGATAGCTAGAAGCAATCAACATGATCAGTTTGATGTAAAATAATAAAATAAGTACTGTATTTTTACAAAATATAGAATATTTTGAATCTGTACACCATAATTTCATTATTATAAACCGTCAACAAATTTAATTTTTAAATAAATTTGGGAAAAGCCGTTTGTTAACTCCTTGTCTAATTTTATATTTTTAACGTAATTATTAAATGTTAATGTATCTTCTTCTTCTTCTTCAGAATACTGAGTAGGGCTCTTCAAAGAGCATTAACACGTATACAAAGAAAGAGTTGTATTAAAATAATTTAATGCGACTGAAAAACATTGAATGCCATCATAACTTGCTATTGAGGTCGCATTATTATAAATCAAGCTGTCTTCCTAGCTACTATTATGCAACATCAATAGATCGAGGTCAGTTCATGGAGCATCTTCTTATGATTGAGGTCAGTTCATCGAGGTCAACTGCATTACTGAATTAATCTTTCGATCGAAATTCTTACGCGTGAGACAAAATGTGCATTCTTGAATTAACAGGTCACTATTTTTCAAGCGTTTTCCGATCCCGATGTTAAACAACTGAAATTATTAGGCCGCCTTGCACCCACACTAGGACTTGTGCTCATAAGGTGAGCCCGGATTCCTCGAGAACGGGTGTACCCTCGAGGATTCCGGCCCCAAATTAGGCACTAGTGACAACGATTTCCGGCGCCAGGGCGCGGAGTAGACCTTAAGAAAACAAATTATTTCTGTAATGTAGCGTTCTAAACAAGGCGCCCTGTCCCCAAACAAGGACTTCTGCTCATTAGGTGAGCCCGAATTCCTCGGGGTACGGGTAATCCCTTGAGGATTCCGGCGCCAAATTAGGCACTAGTGACACCGATTTCCGGCGCCAGGGCGCTGAGTAGACCTTAAATGAACAAATTATTTCTGTAATGTAGCGTTCTAAACATGGCGCCCTGCGCCCAAACTAGGACTTGTGCTCATTAGATGAACCCGGATTCCTCGGGGGACGGGTAATCCCTTGAGGATTCCGGCGTCAAATTAGTCACTAATGACACCGATTTCCGGCGCAATGGCGCAGAGTAGACCTTAAGTGAACAAATTATTTCTGAAATGTAGCGTTCTAAACAAGACGTCCTCCAAATATTGAAAGTTCTTACTTCACACAATGATTGCTTATGACCTAAGTGTTGACTTGTGCTCATTAGGTGAGCCCGGATTTCTCGGGGGACGGGTAATCCCTTAAGGATTCCGGCGCCAAATTAAGCACTAATGACACCGATTTCCGGCGGCAGGGCGCGGCGTAGACCTAAAGTGAACAAATTATTTCTGTAATGTAGCTTTCTAAACAAGGCGCCCTCCAAACATTGAAAGATCTTATTTTACACAAAGATTGCCTATGACCTAAGTGTGTGTTATGATTTTGTTTCAAGGTTATTTTGTGAAGTTCAAGGTCATTGAAGGAAATTTCATAAGTTGTGTCTGTAGATAAATACTTTAGTTAATATGATTTTGTGTTTTTCTTAGTGGGGAGGGGGGGGGAATTATTTGTGAGGTTGCTCACAGAACCGCCAGTTAGTCCACTGAGAGCACTCTCCCCCTTTCTCGCAACCAAAATTCACCTTAAATTAACTTAAAGGAAATTGAATTTTGGGGCATTGTTCCCCCCTCCCCCAACCCACATTTTAGTAGAAGGCAATATAAATTTTTATGGCAAATTGAAAACAAATTATATTAAACAAAATAAGTTATAGCTGCCTCACAACTCCCCCCCCCCTCCCCTACCACTACCACGGATTAGATTTTGAAGATTAATTTTTTCTTTTATTGGCTTGTTAATACATTTCGGATGAATTTGTTCCCCGAAGCAAAAACGATGCTGAGTGCTTGCATGGCCAAACATTATACGGAGAGTTGTCCCTCCCACTGAGCACCTCTCGTACAGCGCACCCTCAGGTTGGAGAAGCCGTCATCATTTATTTTTGATTTTCTGAACTTACTTTTATCATATTGACAATCCTGTCTGATTAAAATCACCACCCTTCTGCCTACACCCATCAGGGTCTGATAGGTATCGATAACAATTCATCTTCATTTAACCTCTATATTTGCACACAACCTAAATATATATCTCATTTACCAAATACATGACTTTATCTGTTAATGAGAGGTGCAACTCTTCAATACTCAGTCTGGGGGTTACATAGAAAGCAGGATTAAAATAATTTGCCTGTCTCCATTTTAAAAATTCCAATAATTTTCTAAAGCCCTGATTGGTCAGAATTTTAGGTCGGGTGAAGATGACCCCCTATCAATACCTGTCAGACCCTGTAAGAAGAGGGTGCTTTTAATCAGACTGATTGACAATCCTTTTCCGACAGGAAGCTGCAACGGAAGACCTCTTCGTTGCTTTGCAACGAGCTCGTTTCTAGTTTTTCTTTCTGTTTGTATGATAGACGGCATTTCGGGGGGGGGGGGGGGCTCACACCCAGTCCATCTCCATGGTAACCATTTTCCTGTCCTGAAGTACAGGAGCGGTAAGATTAACGATACAACGGAATTTACGCAAAGTCCAATCCAGGACATCCAGTTTTCTTCTGACTTCAGGTCAGCTCAATTCCAGATGGAATTTTAGAAACCTCCTGGTATCAATATTGAGAATCCACCAAAGAAGGACACAATCATGGTCCCGTTAACATTTAAGTTATTTAAGAATAATAGTTACAGAATATGATAATTTCATAATATAATATGAAACATGTTATTGCAGCATTTAAGAAGTTGGAATTCATGCAGGATTAAAAACAGAGAAAGAAAATAAAAAAAACAAAAACAAAAACAAAAAACAAAGAAACCAAAAAAAAAAAAACAAAGAACAAAAAGACAAGAAATATGGGGAAAAAATAATGTCAAAAGTTAGGGCCATATAAACAACTGAAAATAAGAAAAATTGTAATGATGGTGAATATTTTATATGAAGTATATAATAAAAATAAGAGGACACAAAGTTTACTTTGACCGTAAACATAGTGAAAGGGGGTTTCTACTGGAGTAATATTTCCTTATTACGTTTCGGCTTAAAATACTCTTTAATTCAGTGAAATATACTCAAGTCACAAGCATTATAAACTTAAAACATTTTATTTGCGTTCAAAACAACTACTTCACTGTAAACAAGGACGAATGGTATTACACGTACCTAAGGTGTGTTTGTATCTATGTTGTAAAAAGACTTGAAAGGAAAAACAATGTAAAGAGTAACGTTATGAATTCACATCAATGGACAAGGACACATTTCAAGCGAAAAAAGGGAAGGGTAATAAATTTAAAAACCTATACGTGGATATGCTCACTCGTTAAATTTAATATATTTTGAACGATGGATAACAACAGCTATTACCATTTACTCCTGGAAAACAAGACCGCTGACATTGCTCTGGGTAGCACTATTCTGATTATCATTGGTGGAGTAATTGGAGTGATCGGGAATTCCATTATCATCTACTTCTACTTCTTTCGTGTCAAGGAGAGGGGCGAGAGATACTTTATTCCTGTTCTTGCTGTGGTGGATCTTTTAGGTTGCTTAACAGGTGCCCCTTTTTACATTATGGACAATACTTTTCTTTTCAACTACCCAAGAACAGTGGCTTGTAGTGTCCTGTCCTTTTTACAGGTTTGCATCCCTGGGATATCCATGCATATGCTTCTTGTGATATCACTACAAAGGTACCTATTGGTTTGTAAGCCTTTTGGACCTAAGATGACGCTTTTCTGGAAGAGGATCTCAATTGCAGTCGTATGTTTCGTCTCAATTGTCTTCTCGGCGCCTCTTTTGAAAACTGCTGGCGTCTCTGAGGAGATGAATGTGTTCATGGGCTACAACCTCACTACATACATTTGCAGGTTTTCGGATGGGTCTACACCGGGCATGTTCGTGTATTTTGCGATACTGTTTCTGGTTATGGTGACAAATCTCGTTGTTACGGTCGGACTCTATATCCCCGTTTTAAGGAGGATTAACTTATCATTCAGTTTCAAAAGTAAAACGTATGAAGTCCATAACGAAAACAATGTTTCTTCGCAAACAGACACGACTAATGCAAGCGAGACTGATGGTCACCAAAGTACAGAAAGCGATGTTGATCAGAAGGCAAACACGTCTATTGAATTGCATTTCGCCAAAAAAGTACGTTTCGTTGTTTCCGAAAATCAATCTAAGGACAAATCAAAAGAAAACATTACAGATGAGCATCCAAATCGTCAACATATTCCCAAGGAAGGTAATAATAGTGGTATAAAGTTGGGATCCAAAACAGAATCCGCTCAAAGACGCATCACAATCATGTTCTTTGTCATCATTGTTGCTTACGTAATATCCTACACTCCTCCCTTGATTATTTCCATTCTTCTTTATGCACTGGATGATTTCACGTTCATTTCTATGACAAGAGCTCAGTTGGCGGTGTGCTTCTACCTGACAAGATTAGTTTTTCTCAATCACATTGTTAATCCTTTTGTTTACGGGTATTTCGATACAAAATTTAGAAAACAGCTTATGATTTGGTGCAAAAGAGCCAAATAGAAATGGCGACATTTTGAAAAGGAAAAATTCGAACATTTTCTAGTATCACTGGAAAAAAAAGTTTAATTTCCGTTGAGTTGCAATATTTATGAGTACTTGTATTTTTATCTCGTGGTCAAATACTCTGCAACAATAAAATTGTGAGCTCTTATAAATGCTGATTTTAATCCGTTGCTAAAATCATTTAAGCTGTTAGAAATTTAGATGGTAAAATCATATAACTTTAAATTTATGTATGTATACAATTACTTTACTATAATGATCTGTGCATGCAATTAACGAATTCACTTCAGGGCTATGGTTAATAAGCATCAGCGAAAATCAAGACTTACTGAATTAATGAATGCTTATTATTCAATATTTCAATATAATCGCAAAACTCATAATAAACAGAATTTAAAAAATAGCTGTGAATGAGTGGTTTCATACATTTAGTTTTCATTGTTTATGCTATGCCATTCTATGAAACTGAAAAGTTTACGACCTGTATAAGGTGGGATTTTTTTCCTCAGACAATAATATGAATTACATCTAACTGCACGAGCCGGGGGGGGGGGGGGGCTTCTAACTGATTGTCATGTTTTAAATCACGTAACTGATTAAAAATACATAAATCTCTTCTTTGATTTGAAGTTTATAGTTACATAGTCAAAATATCTTGAGTATCTTGCTTGAGAAAAACAATCAAGACAAACAAATGGATAAGTCAAAATAAAGCAGTGTCGCTATTCACAGCGTATAAAAATGGGGGTTTACATGTATCTAATCCAAGTAATAAACATTCAAGATCATAAAAACACCTTTTTCATCAAGATTTAAAAGACAGTTATACAGAAATATTTGATTGATTGTAGTGTAAACCAACTGACGTAACACTGCAGGACAAAGTACGGCACTGATTTAAGAACAGTATTAATATTTGTTTAATCCAACGGTTTACTTGCTATTTTTATTTTTCGCAAATAAAGATCAAAATAGTTTTTAAAGATATACAGACACTATGAACATGAACGTTGAAGTAAGGGACTGTTATAAGTAGTTCCGACCGGAAGTAATTGATAAAGATACTAACTGATAAAGTAAATGTTAATCAAACAGGAAGTGTTTTCCGTGTGAACAAATTCATTATATGAAACTTTTTCTGACAGTCATGCGCTATTACTGAAGTAATCGTAGAAAGTAGTATACCCCCCACCTCCAAAAAAAAAAATAATAAATATTGATTTAAATGACATTGTTTAAATGTTTGTGTGAAACTGAATTATAAGTTATCTGTTATGACCAAATCAGTTTGAAAAATAAAACATTATAATATTTCACTTCGTAAGTTCATCCCTTGGCATTTTTTAAGAACAACGCATAATTATGCTTCCTGGTAGTGTTGGATGTGGTATTTATCCAACCCTTTGCCAGATCAACTTCTTACGGGAAAAACCACTTTGAGATACCTAGTAGTAATTTCAAATTTTTGTACAAACATCTTATAAAATAGTAATAATTTGATTTGTTGTACTTAAAAAGAAACATCGCATTGGTCACAGTGTCATATCAACCTTCTCAATGAAATATGTGCATATTTCAAAAATATAATTTAACTGTCACCAGGTTAACAGGTGTGTGATTGTCAGTTAAAACACCAGTCTCAGTAGTACAGTGGTTAGAGCGCTGGCACGGTACATGTACGCCAGAGGCCCTGGGTTCTCGGTTGAGACTGGGCATTACACCACCTGTTACATAATCTTAAAAATCGTTGATACCAACAGACTAGCCACTTAAAAACATTTCAGTCACCGGTACCTTGAACTGTTCAACAGAGTGTAATATTGAGACTGGAATTAAAAAAAACAAAACAAAACAAAACCAAACCGGAAAGGCTTAGTTTATTATTTCGGTTGCGGTTTTAACACATGCATAAAAAAGCAAGATTCGTTTCAAACTTTGTTAACTTCCTGGCAAGTAATCAACCCACTTTTGTATGAAATTACAAGATAAAGTGAAGTGGATATAATGAAGGAGTTTTTTAAAGGGGCATGTTCACGATTTTGGTCAAATTATATTTTCTGTTTTTATTATTTACGATGCTTTAGGAATGCATTTCTAATGATCAAATGAAATTTGAGAGTCAGTCGTAGAGTTATAAACAAGATACAGGGCTCACAGTTCTATGTCATGTAATCAAGGCTCGTGCCCTGTTTTTGTTTACATAGGTTCAATATACCAGTAAAATTTCTTTTTCAAGCTGATCTGTCTATCTTCTTATTCATTTTAAGCATAAATAAACAGATCAAAACGTTTAACACATTCATTTGGGTCTGAAACGGGAATTTTCACTTCAACATTCAAAATGTAAACAAAAGCTTTGTTTACATAGCAAAGAACTGTAAGCTTTGTAACTCGCTTATAACTCAACGAAGGACAATCAAATTTTAGTTACCTATCAAAAATGTCTTACTGAAACATTGTAAGCATTAAAATCGGAAAAATAATTCTTGACCAAAATCGTGACCATGCCTCTTTAAGAACCCAGCAGGAAAGACCCGGAGAGGTGCGCGATTGTCTGTTACAGCTGCTCTCTTCTATGGTACGATGTGCCACTTACCCATGCGAGGATCCATAAAATTTCCCCGGGGTGGCGGGGCGATGAATATTTTGGTTTACAAGGGGGTGGGTGTGTTGGGGGGGGGGGTTGGACCTCCTCTCTCCCCCTCCCATTCTAGATCCGCGCATGCTTACCCTGGTAGTTTTATGATAACTACTCTAGACTTGTTTATGTACTTTGTTATGCCTGACTATTTAAATAAATTCTGATCAATGTTGTGGTTATTATTTTTACATACATAGATATTGAACCTTTAGAAATAATATTCTATTTCTTGTTCGTCTTTAAAAATTGATTTTTAATTTCATTTATAATACCAAATTTTGTACATGTATATTGTGCTTAAAATGGGTATTATTATGTATGTAATATTATTATTATGTGCGTGTAGTTCATTGTCATTTATTCTGTACTATTCAAATATCAATGCCATTTCCTGAGATAATGTTTGGTACATGTATAAAAAATAACATTAATGCAAAATGGCTGCAACATGTACTAGCGTATTTAAAGAAAACACGATTATAGTTGTACATTTACAATATTAAGGACTCTGGAAAGTAAATATTTTATCCGCACCATGCGCGGATCTAGGGGGTGGGTCGGGGGGTCTGGACACCCTTGAAAATTAGTATTTCTTTGATTGAAATATGTAAACTTTCTAGATCCGCGCATGCGCACCACTTACATGTACTTTGTTTACTTAACTAGTAACAAATCTTATTAATATTTTTACTGTTATGAGTGATTTTTTTCTTTGATAATTGGTATCGACAGAAAATCACATAGTTATCAAACTTTAACAATTGAAACTCTTCTTTGATTTGTCATATTTTGAATTTACCGGGTGGCAGTAAATACAAAATTTACAACATGCATGACAACGGTGACAGATAAAATGTCCTAAAATTTAATGCAGCCAGTTTTCCCCCGTCATTTAGAATGTTACACAAGTTGAAAAATTATCTTCGTATTATTAATGAAAAGTTTTGTCCTAAAATAAAACAGTTTTGTCCTAAAATATTGACACATGTTGAATAGGAAGTCAATGGTAAACTAATACGCCTTTGTTGAATACAATATACAAATGAAAATTCGTTTGAGTGACAATAATAATGGTTGGCATTGTACTTTACGATGATTAACCATACTTGTATCCTGTTTTTGTTTCTGTGATCATACGACTGTCGAATCGTGTGTAAATCAAACGTGATAGAAGCATAATGAATGATTATTTGAGATATTTCAATAATTTCTTGTTTTTCATAACCCCTTATTTCGACTACTTTATTATTTTTCAAACGGTGTGTATGTACCGAGTACGGTTCTTTCCTAGTTTTTTCTCGAATTAAATCACTGGGTTTAGCTTATTCAGTAATTTCACTACAAAAATGAACTCCGTAGGCTCTCTATGTAAAAAGTATATAGTTGTAAATTTTATTTTAATGACATTTTTCGCGGTAAGTGAAATTCAAGCAGCATTTAAGCATGATGTAACTCCATCATGCCCTGCGTCGGAGGAAGTGTGTAATATAGAGCTCCGTGTTGATTACGTCATGAGTATGATGTCATACAACTGGTCAGCATTCCAGGCATTCCCCGTGGACTACAATAACGGGACGTTTTATAAGAAGATCTCCAAACAGGTGGGACTCGTGGGCCATATTTGCGATCAGAAACCTTTAAAGGAAGACGGTAAGAGGACAACATCAAATACAGTTAAACTTCGATATTTCGAACACAATGTATATGTCAAAGTGATTTGTTAGTCGCAACCACTTATTTTCCAAGTATTGTATCCTCGATAACTCGAAAACTCGAATATCTCGAAGTTTTTAAACAGCCCCATCTAGTTCGAGATAACGAAGTTTGACTGTACATGTAGCTGATCATAATTCGACTGAGCAAGATAGCTATATGTACCTGTAGTTATTAAGATCAGTTTGATGTTTACATGTATCAATGACATATTTTTCATTTCCTTGATTTATTGAAGATGATAAGAGAACAATTTCAAAGTAGTAGCTATGTGTACCTGTAGTTATTAAGATCAGTTTGATGTTTACATGTATCAATGACATATTTTTCATTTCCTTGATTTATTGAAGATGATAAGAGAACAATTTCAAAGTAGGAAACATGGAAGTCAATTAAATAGATTCTGATGTACGGTATCTTCAATTATTTTCCACGCCATAGTCGCTGTGTATAATGCAACCAAAAGCCGCCTCTAAAAGCGACTTTTGTTTTTAATTTATTGATCTCTGAGACATTTAGAATACTATGTGAATCGACATCGTTTATCGATTAATATCTCTAAAGAATAGTTTTACTTATTTTAATGAGAAGTTTCGTTTTAAAAAACACGCACGAAGATAAGCAATGGGGTTCATGAAATGCATCCGCGTTATATTACTAGCTACAATATATAAGTAAAATATTTAAGGTTTTTGAATGAAATCTGTCAAACCTACATTTCACAACTTAAACAGTTTATTTTTTTATTATTTGCTCTGCTAATTCAGGTTTTTTTCACCCATTTAATAAAATGATTTATAATTTTCATTTTTTTTTTTTGGAAAAGCAAACTGAAAAGTATAATTACATGACAATACGTACTAACCAACTATGTTACAATTCAATTTAAAAGAAATATTGCTTTTCTTTTTATTACGTGATGCACATATTCAAGAATAATTCATTCATAAATGATATATACGATCAAATGACTTTATATATGCCCATGCATAATGAAAGTTATTAAATGACCGGCTGTGACAGCCGAGGCATAGTAAACAAACAATGTAGAATGAAGAGGAAAACGTCCGTTGTGGTTAATTGATGTACTTCCGTTTTGTTTTGTTCGCTTCTAATAATGCTACAAAGATGTCATTACCATCAAGAATAAGGAACACAATTTATACAAGAGGTCCATGGGCCACATAGCTCACCTGTGGAACAATAGCTATGATAAACTCAGCTTACTTGAATCATAATACAAACTATCTGGATAATCTAGTATAATACATGTAGATCCTGTATAAAAAAAATACATTTTTCCTCCTGAATATTCTAATGTTTATTATCATTAGTCCCTTTTCGAACATGATGATTTTATAGTTATATCACATGTTGAGCATTGCAGTTCTCAAAAGGATCCTAAACAATTGTTTATATATATGATATAAACCTACATCAAATTCTGAACCCCTTGAGAGGCCCAATAATCGTCCAGGGGCCAAAGTCTAAACAATTTTAAAGAATCACCTGGCTGATTAGTTTCTGAGAAGAAGATTTTTAAAGATTTACTCTATATATTCCAATGTAAAATTTCGACCCCCCCCCCCATTGTGGCACCACCCTACCCCCTGGGATCATGATTTTCACAACTTTAAATCTACACTACTAGAAGATGCTTCCATACACGTTTCAGCTTTCCGGGTTGATAGTTTCTGAGAAGAAGATTTTTAAAGATTTATTCTATATATTCCTATGTAAAAATTCGACCCCCCCCCCCATTGTGGCCCCACCCTAACCGGGGTAATGAGGATTTTCACAACTTTTAATCTACACTACCTGAGGATGCCTCTACACTACTTTCAATTTTTCTGGCTGATAAGGTTTTGAGAAGAAGATTTATAAAGATTTAGTCTATATATTATTATTATTATGTAGAATTTCGCCCCCCCCCCATTGTGGCCCCACCCCACCCCCTTGGATCATGATTTTCACACCTCATGAAGATGCTTCCACACAAGTTTCAGTTTTTCTGGCCAAATAGTTCTTGAGGAGAAGATCTTTGAAAATTTCTCATGTTTTGAGAAGATGTTGAATATGTAAGAAAATGACAGACAAACAGACGGAGAGACACGACAGACAAAATGTGATCAGAAAAGCTCACTTGAGATTTCAGCTCATGTGAGCTAAAAACGAAAACTACGAATGCAACCCTCAACTGGTATTGACACAGTTCCTATTTTTTTTAATTTTTTTATTTTTTTTTTTTGGTTATTCTAATTAGAAAGATGCAAAAATGTTTCAATAGATTTAAAGACAATAGAATGCATATTATTTAAGAATATATTTAAAGCTCTACTAAAACTTTCTGGGTTTTTTTTAGAATTGGAGGAAGTACTGACGGTTGATGGGAATTACAAATTCATGTTCGCCATCAACAACCAGTTTCCGGCACCTACACTTGTCTTCCATGATCAACAAGTGGTAAGAATCTTCAATAATAGTGTTCCTGTTATAATGTTCAATGAATCTAAAACTAAACAAAAATAATTTAACATGACACATTTGACATAAATTGTAATATTTCTTAACTTTAGATTGAAAACTACATGTAGTAAAAGTAGTAACAGATATTAATATTATTATTGCATTAAATGTAGCTGGGATTTTTTTTCCTTACCAAAATTTTCTACGAATACAGTTTTTTCCTTTGCAAAAACGTGAATGAAAAAAGGAAAGGGAGCAATTGAGACAGGTTTTTTCTCTATGTTGTGCCTTGTTCTTTGAAAATAAAGAAAAGAAAGTGAGAGCAAATGGGCTAAATTTACTCTCATTATGCTTTGTTCTTTGTCATCAGGTTAGCATACGGGTTTACAATAACATGGCCAATGAAGCAGTTTCTTTCCACTGGCACGGGATGTTCCAGACCGGAACTCCGTGGATGGACGGCGTTTCCATGATATCGCAATGTCCCATTTTACCGGGAGAATTCTTCACCTATCAGTAAGTAACATTTTTGTCTTAAAGATATGGGGATTAATAATGTCATTGTTATCATAAGGTGCGAAAACAATGCATCGTGATTGAGCGGTTCTTGTTTTACATCATTTCGAGACTATTTTGTACATTATCACATTCATCCGTCAACATACATGTATACTTTTAAAAGACCAACATTTAGGCTCATAGGCTCATCAAGCAAGTAGTATATATTCTAAAAGCCAACATGAGGGGTTGTCTAACATGTAGACGTCTAAAAAACAAAGAATATGCCGACGTTTTAAGAGAATACAATTTTTTACTGTTACATCAATTCATTATTAGAACTACATGTGTGAATGTATTATATTGATTCCAGATTCGTGGCTAGTCCCCCTGGCACCCATTGGTATCATTCCCACCATGGAGCAATGAGAAGATCAGGCCTAGCGGGTGCCTTCATTGTGCTACCAAAAGAGGGGAATGAAGTAATATACTAATGAATAAAAAATTATTGTTCTTGCGCGAATTTATGTCGTCGCCATTTTCCAATATTATCAGTTTCTTAAACTTTGTTTCCCCAAAAATACATCTTTTTGGAGTTTATCTTAATTTTCCATTTCCATTCTTTTTTTTATTATGTTTAAAGTGTTTAAGAAACCAACAATATATTACTTTTCCCTACTCCTGCAAATGTCCACGGACTACATTTAATTTGTTTAATGAAATATTTTACAGAGAGTTGATATTCCACCAGTGGACAAGGATACGGTGCTTTTAGCCCAGGACTGGCAAGCTGCTGTCAGTGATATAGAAGTCGTGAAGGAAATGGGGTGGCTCATGGAGTCGTATGTACATTTCTTTAACAATTAAAATTGTTTAAATGCTCAAAGTATAACTGTTAAGTACATGATCATGAATATAAACTTCTGCAATGTACTTCTAACCTTAATTATTACATTCCCAAAGAAAATCAGATATTGGTAAAGTTGTAGAGCATTTTTTGTACAATAAGGGTCGAAATCGTCTATTCAAGATACGCTTCTGTTTTTCAGATTTTTTTTTTCTTTTTGATAAATAAAAAAAATTGTAAAACATGTAAACATAATAATTATTATTTGTTGTTTAGGTTCTCAAAAAGAACCGGGAGATTGGGAACACAAATGAGAACGTATGATGGCTCCGTGTCAAGCCTGGCTCATCCAGTCAGTAGGGCTCTTGTAAACGGAAAAACTAAATCATGTAAGTTTTCGGGCCTTTCCGGCAGGTTCGAAAAAAACAACTCGAATGTATTACATAGGCGTCTATGACAACCCCCCTTTTTATAAAACTTGATATAAACACGACACATTTTACGATCTGTTGAGTTGTGAGCTAGTCATCATTAAAGTCAATGATATACCCTAAAATATATCCCAGAAGCGATGTAGAAGGCTGTCTAGCCGATATTTATTTTAATGGGAAGCGACTCCATTTTGTATAAAATTCTAACATCGGGGAATGTTAATACATTCAAGGTGTTTTTCCGAGCCCGCCGGAAAGGCCTGAGAAGTTGCAATTGGTAAGTTGTGGCTGTTCTTAAGCTGTTGCGATCGAGGCTTAACTAACCCAAAACCGGGGTTCTTAAGAAATGCAAAATTAAAATATGCGGTTTTGGAATCTGCATGTTTGTTGTCTTGACAAGTCAATAGGGGAAGTAGTTTTTAGCTATTTCAAGTGCTTTGTTGCGGTCTAGCCAAGCCATTTAGCAATTTGTGTGTTTGTAATAGTATTTCTTTTTTTTTCAATGAGCAAGTCAACAGGGGTCTTCTACTCAGTAAGAAAAATGCTTCACATAGCCACCTCTGTGGATATACACATTTTAAATTAACATACTAGACATAACGAATTAAACATTTGTTTTCTCATATAATATTTAATATACATGTAGTTTAACTTACCTTATTTTCATGGCAACGTTACTGTTTTGCTTTTAAATTTATTTTTGACATCTTCATACACTTTCTTTGCAGTTTCTGCAAACGGCACTGCAAACGAGAAAGCAGTTCCAATGGAAATCTTCAGTGTGAGTCAGAACGGCTCTTTACTTCTCCGGATAATTGAAACAGGAATGACGGGGGAATACAAAGTCTCAATCGACCAGGTATAGTTATGTTCATTTATACATGTATATCATCAATCATAACTTCGAGGGTTTATTTTTCGCCTTTTGAGAAAAGTAGACTGATTAACATTATAAAGCAGTATTACAACAAGAGGCCCATGGGCCACATCGCTCACCTGAGGAAGAATAGGTATGATAAAATCAGCTTAATGGAGTCATAATAAAAACTATCTGGACAATGTAGTATAATACATGTAGATCCTGTATAAATAAAAATCAATTTTTTCCACTGGATATTCTTATTTTTATTATCATTAGTCCCTTTTCTAACAGGATGATTTTATAGTAATGTCACGTGTTGAGCATTGTAGCTCTCAAAAAGATCCTAAACAATTGTTTATAAATGGGATATAAACCTACATCAAACTCTGAACCCCTTGTGAGACCCAATCGTCCAGGAATCATCCAGAAGCCGAAATCTAAACAATATTAAATAATCACCTGGTTGATTAGTTTCTGAGAAGAAGATTCTTAAAGATTTTCTCTTAATATTCCTATGTAAAATTTCCACCTACATTGTGGCCCCACTCTACCCCCCAGGAATCATGATTTTTACAACTTTGAATCTACACTACCTGAGGATGCTTCCAAACAAGTTTCAGCTTTCCTAGCTTATTAGTTTCTGAGAAGACGATTTTTAAAGATTTACTATATATATTCCTATGTAGAATTTCGATCCCCAATTGTGGCCACACTCTACCCCTGGGGGAAATGATTTTCACAACTTTAAATATACACTATCTGAGAATGCTTCCACACAAATTTTAGCTTTCCTGGCTTATTAGTTTCTGAGAAGAAGATTTTTAAAGATTTACTCTATATATTCCTATGTAAAAAGTTGACCCCCCCCAAATTCTGGCCCACCCTACCCTCGGGAGTCATGATTTTCACAACTCTGAATCTACACTACCTTAGGATGCTTCCACACAAGTTTCAGCTTCCCTGGCCTAACGGGTTTTGAGAAGAAGATTTTTAAAGATTTACTCTATATATTCCTATGTTAAAATTGACCCTCCGTTGTAGCCCCACCCTACCCCCGGGGGTCATGATTTTCACAGCTTTGAATTTACACTACCTGAGGATGCTTCCACACAAGTTGCAGCTTTCCTGGCCAAATGGTTCTTGAGAAGAAGATTTTTAAAGATTTACTCTATATATTCCTATGTTAAAAATCGACCCTCCCCAGTGTGGCCCTACCCTACCCTACCCCCCAAAGGTCATGATTTTCACAACTTTAAATCTACACTACCTGAGGATGATTCCACATAAGTTTCAGCTCTTCTGGCCAAATGGTTCTTGAGAAGAAGATTTTTAAAGATTTACTCTATATATTCCTATGCAAAAAGTTGACCCCCCCCCCATTTTGGCCCCACCCTACCCCAGGGGGTCTTGATTTTCACAACTTTGAATCTACACTACCTGAAGATGCTTCCACACAAGTTTCAACTTTCCTTGCCTAACGCTTTTTTAGAACAAGATTTTTAAAGATTTACTCTATATATTCCTATGTAAAAAGTCGACCCCCCATTGTGGCCCGACCCTATCCCCAGGGGTCATGATTTTCACAACTTTGAATCTACACTACCTGAGGATGCTTCCACATAAGTTTCAGCTTTCCTGGCCTAACTGTTTTTGAGTACAAGATTTTTAAAGATTTACTCTATATATTCCTTTGTAAAAAGTCGATCCCCCATTATGGCCCGACCCTACTCACGGGGGTCATGATTTTCACAACTTTGAATCTACACTACCTGAGGATGCTTTCACATAAGTTTCAGCTTTCCTGGCCTAACGGTTTTTGAGGAGAAGATTTTTAAAGATTTACTCAATATTTTCCTATGTAAAAAGTCGACCCCCTATTGTGGCCCCATCCTACCCCCGGGGGTCATGATTTTCACAACTTTAAATTTACACTACCTGAGCATGGTTCCACATAAGTTTCAGCTTTCCTAGCCATATGGTTCTTTAGAAGAAGATTTTTGAAAATTTCTCGAAAATTTTCATAATTCCTAATTATTTCCACTTGTAAGAGGGCTTGGTCCTTAATTTTCACAACTTTGAATCCCCTTAGTCTAAGGATGCTATGTGCCACGTTTGGTTGAAATCGGCCCAGTGGTTCTTGAGAAGATGTTGAAAATGTGAAAAGTTTACAGACGGACAGACAGACAGACGGACGGACGGACAGACAGACGACAGACAAAATGTGATCAGAATAGCTCACTTGAGCTTTCAGCTCTGGTGAGCTAAAAAAAGCTGAGGCATAATTACTAGTAATCCATCGTTCATAAGTGTACAGCGCAGAACCAATAACAGTTGAAAGGTTCAAAACTAGATTCATTAGAATTTATTTCTAAGATTTTTTTTACAGAAGCTGATTTAGATAAGTTAATTATGCGAAAGTTTGTTGGTTCTTGTAAATCTTTCACTTAAAATCCCTTAGAATTTTTTTGGTAAAATAAATAATAGAAAACATTAGTTGATACATGTACCACTTTTTATATGACCTGTCATGCGATGTTATCTGAATTTTTTAAGCAAATTTCTGACTTTAAAATGTTCAATACATGTTCATAGCACAGACTTCTTCTCGTGGGCTCTGACGGGGGTGATCTGATTCCAACATGGATTGATTACCTCATCATCAACCCGGGAGAAACCTATGACGTAATGGTTTTTGGGAACAACACCCCGGGCAACTATTGGATTCGCCTCGAGACAACAGAAGTTCTCGATTTCTTTTATGTAAGAGAGGTTATTTAGACGTGTAAAAAACAGGCGATATTTACAAACCCAGTAAAGATTAAATTGAGAGAATTTCCAATGTTTACAATGTTTTCATGTAACCAAAACAAGCCAATTCGTCGGACAATAATTCTCAGTGCTTATAAGTTTATCAACATCCCACCATAAAACAATTAAAACCTGTACATGTATGTATTCAATAATGAAAAACATCGTTTTATTATACACGTAGACTCATTTGTAACATCACATACATGTAGCTAGTACAACTTTCAGTTTATACCCTTATATCTATTATCATATGCCACATAGAATCCAATCCAACCAAACGTGAGTTTTGCGCAGCTTCACTATCAGGAAGCGGAAGTAGCTCTTCCGGACTCAGAGAAAAGGGAGTGCACTGAGTCGGAACCGTGCGTGATGGCTAACTGTCACTGGAGGTAGGGGAAAATCTCAAAATATTAAAAAAAACACACCGAAGGTAGGGGAAATCTTAAAATATTAGAAACACACTGGGTAAAGATGACATAATTATTATTTTTATAAGCGAAACAGACAATCATGATAGCAGAAACATTGTCTTTAGATGAGAAATTGAAAGTCGATTTGAATATTCCAGCCCCACGTGGTAGATTTTTTGACAAGTAAAGCATCACTAATTTAAATGCTATTCACTATGTACATTGTAAAGCAATTTTATTTATTGAATATATAAAGAGGCTATCCTTGTCATAATTTTACAACATGTAAATATGGTCCTAATGATTTTCTTTTTCATTTTCTGACCAGCCCCGATGTTGTAAAACGCTGGGAGCCAAATACAGAATGTTTGCCGATCAACGAATTGAAATCAACTCCGAACAGCATTTCCCAAGAACCCGTTCCCATACCAACTTCGGAAGACGACTTTCAAGAAGTTTTTTTAAACTTCCATTTTTCCGGAAGTGACCTAATTAGCCCTCGACCGGCCGTAAACACCATCCACTACAAAGGCCCTACTGTACCTCTTCAGGTAAAGTTTATTTGAAAGTTAAAGGGGGTATTTTTGTATACTTTTTATGATTTAATTAGTAATTAATCAAATTTGATTACGTATTAATAGACATCAGATACTTTTAAAATAGTATTATTTTTACCAACCGTTAAGAATATAATGCAGACAGTCATATCATTTATTTTTAATATACATTTACATTATTTACACTTAATATCACAAATCAAAAACAAATAACGTTCTTGCACTTAGTAAAAAAATGAATTTCCTTCTTCATTAAGATATGCACTAAAAGCTTTTTTATTTATCTTCGTCTTTTAGTTATCTCCAAATATTATAAATGATGTGATGTGCAACAACCAGAATATGGATAACTGTGGGGACTACTGTCAGTGTACTCACGTCGTCAAATTGTCCACCTCCAAAGTCACACAGATCGTTCTCATGGCTGAAGGTAAGAGCCGCGATTCAGTCAAACACTAACACCATGTTCATATTTTTCGTTTTCATTTTAACACTCCTTATTTAAATTTTTAAAGAATTCCTAAAGATATTTTTACCATAGCCTACTGCAAAGCAAGAATTTTCAGAGTGTCTAATTGAAGCAAAATTTGACAGAATCCGTGTTTTTAATTAACCTGGCAGCATAATTATTTTAAGTGCGATTTATCTATCATTCTGGAATAAGGGTATATTGTAGTTACATTTCATTAATTGTTTTGGTCATAAAATATTCCGTTTTGTGAGAGTTTAATAATCATTGAAATGTACAGCATGAACATCATGGCTGAGAATCCATTTGTTTTATATGTTGAAGCGTGTCAGTTAATTTTATGAATATATGACTATCTTGATTTTTAAAGGATTAGATATTTTTTTTTCAAAAGAGAAATGTTACAGCAACTGTAAAATTTATTTTAAATCTGTATTTCTTGTCACATTGTATTAGACGGTTTATCGACGGGAACAGCACACCCGGTTCATCTCCATGGCAACCGTTACTACGTTGTTAAATATGGATTAGGTGTCATCAATGAGACAAGTGGATTGCTACAAGGCCCAAATCAGGACATCGAATATTCTCCAGATTATAGAACTGCAAAATGGCGCAACTCTAGTTGGAATAATGGAAATATTCCTGATATGAACGTGAAAGATCCGCCCCTGAAGGATACGGTTGTGATTCCATATAAAGGATATGTTGTTCTTCGGCTAAAAACAGAAAATCCAGGTATTTGTTCTACTCTTGATTATTTATTTGATGATATTAATTGGGTGGGGGTTTTTTTGCGTATATGTCACATAAAAACCCTTTTGAATATGATAAGTAACGTTTCTTTATCTGAAATCGAGATTTATTAGTTATGCCTTTTTTGTTTATTAAAGAAATAAACAGCAATTTAAAAAGATCACTGGGGTATGAAGTTGGTTGGTCACGTGATCAAATCCTGTGAAGCCCGAAGGGCTTCTCAGTAGATTTGATCACGTACCAACCAACTTCATATCCCGGTGAACTTTTTAACATTGCTGTTTATAACTTATCTTTTCGTTTGAAAAAGACCAATTGTTCAGAACTGTTAAAATAACCGAGATTTTATGTTTACAATAATCCAAGCGACAAGCGATTAGCGCGTGCTACGATCATTGTGACGTCCTGAAAAAGTTCATACAGAATTGAACGTTTTCGCTATTCTATAGGTTCATATAAGAAAACATATTTTGCAAATGTAAAATTTAATATAGACAAATGGTTGTTTTTATATTTTATCTTAAAACTCGCTGTCTCGGCTTTAAATATTCAATGTGTAGAAACTTCGAGAATTTACGCTTTACGTTTTAAAGCTCAACGCATTATGAAAAATATAATTATATATTTAATTTGGAAAAATGTATTATTTAGTTATCATAATGATTATATTCCAATAAAGGAGTATATTGGAATAATTTCGCTGGATGTTTTTTCTTACACAAAACACGATGCACGTGTGAGACTCAATTAAATTTTATAATATTTCCATATAATAATTATATAGAAATGAATCTTCTTTCAATCAAAGAAATATAAATACCCTAATTTATAAAATTGTAAACTTCAACAACGTATTTTGGTTTCTTTGTCAAATATTGTTTTCATGGTTATTTTAAAAGGTTTCTGGCTAATGCATTGCCATTTGGAAACCCATATGAGTGTTGGTATGGCTGTCGTTCTTCAAGTTGGAAATCCTCATGAAATGCCCAAGCATCCAGACAACTTTCCAATGTGTTCCAATTATCCTGCTGATACCGAGCCCGATTCCAAATCAATGTCGGGCTCGGGTGAAAAGTCAAGATCCGATATGGGGGATGATGCTTTTTTACAGCTTCCAAGTACAGGTAAACTGATTGCAACACACTGTAGCTAATTAATATGTAGAAGTGAAAAGAAATAAACACCAATGAGTTTAAACTCGAGAATAAATTGAGGAATTATATTTAAAATACAAATTACACAATTATATTTCACATGGTCTATCATTGATATCCTGCATATCTTGTTTTCTGACCAACTCTTTCCTGAATTTCCTTTTATTCTCAGTCGCTTTAAATTTCCAATGTAAACCATTTATAATAAATCGTACGTATTGAGGTTTTTTTTTTCCAGATGGCGGTAGTACCAAATCACAAAGTGTTGGCAATAGTTACCATGAATACGACTCAAGCATGATGAAAATCAACGTGGGTTGGTTTGTGTTGATGATGATTTTAATGGTCTTGTTTGTGTTTGGTTTATTCGTTCTTTCCCTGATGTACATAAGCCGACATTGCACCTGGACTTTTCCGGCTCGTAGTCGGCGTGGATATCAGGACATTGAAACAGAAGAACGAGTCGTATTTTCAAAATAACCTTGGCTTTGTTTCTAGTATTTTGGAATTATTGTGAATGGGTTTTCCCTCCCTGACATTTCCGGTTTTCAAAGCTATAAAGAGTGTTATTTACGCAAATAGAATATCGTTTAGTTTTTTTGTTTCTCAAAAATTTTTTTTACAAGTATAATGCACTGATGCGCTGATCCAGAAAATCTTAAATTTAAAAATTGAGTTTCTTAAATTTGCAATGTGCCAGTAATTGACAATGCAGAGGTGCCTGATAAATTATCGATTCATCGGTTTTTTAGCTTTCTAGCTTTATCATGCTTTTCATGTAAATTACTTTACCTGTAAGAAAAAAAAACAATCATCTTATCGATTGGAGTTTTTTTTTTATCTAGAGAGGTGCTTGCCCCAAGTGTTTGCTTTATTTTGGGATCATGGTATTTTATTTTACTTTTTCATACACAGTGTACTTGGTATATTGTAATGTGCTTGTTTTATCATACACAATATCATAGTTTGTTATATTAAAGGGCTTGATTCGACTGATATCATTTACTTTTTGGCTCTCGACTTTGCATTTCAATAAGTAAACGCAGTGAAATGTATATTATAAATGCATTCATGTTTACCATGTATTTATTCAATCGATGGGATTTTGGGCATTGACATTACAAAAATCATGCAATGTATATATATCACGGAGAATAACGCAAGTGTTATTTGTGTGTATATGTATGTACAATTGATGAGTTTCATTAAAATAATTATCATGAATGTTAAATGCTGTATGTTTTTATTAAGAATGATACGTGTTTTTCTTAATGATGAATACATAAATTAAATACTAAAGGTTATCGTTGGAACGCTATGTGTTTGCAAAGTCTATGGAAAATTTAAGAATGTATGCTTTAAATATCAGTGGCTGTACAACTGTACAGATGTACGTGTTACATTTACATGTAGGAAGATTCACGGATTTTTTTTAGCGTTTTTACAACGATAAGAACCACAGACATTCAGATGTCACGTATAATCACGAAAATGAATTAGATCAAAAGCCAATGGAAGGGTGCTTTGATTTTGGAATTACAAAACCTTACGGTGCATGGTACAATAATAATGTCTTTTATTATTATATCTTTAAAATAATTTTACCAATATAGTAGCTGATCATGATAAATCTACAAATATCGTGTAATTTAAGATTTATTCGGGTAACTACTTTGTATCAGTGCCTATTACACTCTTTGTCCAGTTTCGAGTTTATAAATTCTAATACGTTGAGAAAAACTCAATAACGAAAAAATAATAGTTGATTTCATATAAAAAACCAAATATAAATGCCTTAATTTCAAAAGAATGAGATGATTTCTTTACTTTGTCGTCGGAAAAAAACACAGATGCTTGTGTACTGGACCGTGCACATCATTTTCCTCTCAATTGTTTGTTTGTTTGGGAAAAAATAAAACAAAATTAGGGGAAAAAAGGGGGAGTGCACGGTCCAGTCCACAAGAACCTGTAGTTTCACATACAAACGTTTCATCAAATTAGAGTATAAAATTAAATATGAGAGAGAAAGAGATAACTAGCACACAGTCTGTATCTGCATTGTGTGATCTACTTTTTCCGTGTCATCATATTTCTTCTGAGTAAACCGTGAACTATCCGGATAACACACAGTTTCTTCAAATCCAAGAGCCGCCATTTTGTGCATCACTTCTAACCTGTAAATGACGTCAACAATGATGGAAATGTCGATCCGGAAAAATCCGGAAAATGGCGAGTCGAGGTCGGAGACGATGTAACACAGCATGCTGATGGAGAAAAGCGTCAGGACGCACATCATTAGCTCCATGCGGTAAGAGGAGGCCTGGATCATTAACACTCCGTACAGCGAGAAAAAGCCAAGTGATATTAGGAACACCCACCTATAAGATACATAAAACAAAAATGGAATGTAAATGTTTTTATTAAACTATATAGTACAGTGTACTAATATTCAATTATGTACATGTACTACGTGCATTGCTCTGTGATAGCAAAACCAATACAAAACACAAATTTGAATAAGTAGTTGGTGTTGTGTTAGGGTTTTTTACCTCCATACAAAGAAGAGTTTTGTGTGAACATGGAGTGCAAGCTATTAAAGGCTTAAAGTCGTTAAAGTAACCTCTAAACTACATTAGGTTATTAAAGAAAAGACTGAAATATTTCGCGTTTTCCTACGTAGCATGCATGCGGAACTTTTTCAAATGGACTTTTAAGGGTGTGTGCCATAAGTTGAAAAACCGTAATAATCCGAATCCTCGAATGTACATGAATAAGATAGGCATCCAAGCCACGCGAAGACTGTAAATTATTTCAACTCTATATGCCGTCTTCCTTGATAATGATGCGATTAGATGTCAGTATATAGGAAATTTTATATAGCAAGTTTCAAGATGGTCCACTACTCTAACTACATGTACTTTGGTACGGCAGTCCAACAATTTCCTAACAAGAATATATTCCATAATTAGGTAAATAAGCCCAAAACCGCGCGCAACCTTTGTGCGCAATACATATACAGTTTTTTTTTTATATTAATGGACCTACAGCTCCACGGTCTGTCAACCCGAATATGTCGTGGAGATACAGTTCTGCAGCTGGGGGGGGGGGCGCCTTCCTGAAAAATTCAACTTGTTAAATTTACAAATATAATCACTTAAACTCGGACCCCCCCCCCCCCCCGTCTTATAAAAAAAAATAATTCTGGAGTAACAAGTAATCGAACGTGTCTTCGGTCCTGTCACAATCAATTCACTAGGCTGCAACGCATCCTGGACAAAACCACTTACTATTTCGATTGCCCTACAAGTTATGTTTGATCTCCAATAAGACATAAACCTGATTTTTCTTGGAAGTCAACATTTAAACAGCTTGTTTGTACAGGTAAGCTACAATTGCGTAAATGGTCTAATTATGGGGTTTGTGAATTGAACAGCTGCGGCTGTTGTGTTATTATTGAATAGATCAATAGGACCATTGTTCTTATAACTTACAAGTTCTCGTAAAGTTTTACAAAGAGCCCTACAAACCTAAGACAAATTCAGTGACAAGTAATTAATCCTTAATTCTTGATTATACATTCATATGTTAAACAGAATAAGTAAACATTATTAAATCTGAAATTTCTGGGTTTTAATTTATAAACTGTCGAAAGCAACAATATGATTGATGTAACTTGTAAAGGCAGTATGTCTAAACAATTTGTTTAATATGTCTTTCATTTATAGGAAACGAACGTCGTTATTATATACATTTACTTGAAACTTAGAAACCAAAACACGCACCGGTGCAAACCAGCGCTATTTGCTTTTCGTGCAAAAATCCATTTCTTTGATGACGTTGATTAAATAGTTCAACAAATGAAATTAGTATAGTGACACTCCTACTGATTGATTTATTGAGTTTCAGTATTCTCTGTTCGTAGTAAGACATTCATATTACGACACCAAGGCATAGAAAGGTTAATAAAGATAATTAGACATTTAACTTTTAAATATTTACACTTTAATTAAGCATGAGTATGTCTTTGATTCTTGATTTGTTGTGTACCTGGTAAGTTTAATGTACATTTACGTGTACGTGTATCACGTACATTCTCATTTCTTAGATTAAAACTGCTAGGAAAGGGTTATATACATGGATTTTCTTTGGATTACTATTCTTATTAGTTTTGAGATTCACGAAACATGAAAAGCTATAAGATAGTTGAACATGCTCTGGAAAAATGCTGAACATAGCTTAAAATCTATGTCAAAACTGCTGAGTATACATGTATTTTAGTAAAAAGAAGAAGAAAGAAAGGAATATCGAATAAACTGAGAGAAATACTCACATCAGCCAATGGGTTCTTGAATGAAGAACACTGAGGTCATCCGAACAAATGTTGTTGAGTCGGGATATATAGTCTATTAGATGGCGTTTCATTACGTCATCAATATGGTGAGCATCCGGGTTATCTTCCCCTTGAAGTAAATCCAAAACCTTCCAAATAGCAGCTGTTCAAAAAAATGTGTTTAATTTAAGTAACAATGTAGTGTTAATTTATCATTTGTTTTACACAAAGTGTAAGATGTTGTAAATAAAATCGTTGACAACATTTTTTTCATGTACATTCTAAATATTTCGTTTGATATACACAATTAAATATTTTTTTCTGAAAGGAAGATTAAAAAATAGTAGTATGTTTTCTTTAAATATTGTAAATAGGTAAAATTTGAAAATAAAAATATTCTTCTAACTTTTTACGTCAACTGTCGTCTTGTGGGTAAAAATGGACGCCTTCCGATTTTCAATCTGAAGTATCATATAGATGGCTTCACATTTAATGGCTTTATAAATATTCATTCGGATTTTATGATCCGTTAATTTGAGTTTGCTGGTAAGAGTGGCGGCTTGATCTATGAAGCTAATTTCCTCGGTCACTTTGGTAAGAATTTCGCTTTGTTTTCCAAGGGCAGAGGAAAAGGCGAATCCAAAGGATATTGCATATACTAGTCCCGCAGGCGTTAGAAAGCACGATATACATTGGTTGTTGTTGGGAAGTTCAGGATACGTTTCCTTTGGCCAGAAGAACTCAGTTGTGGAATGGTAAAACAAGATGGCGAACGGTCCCAATATTATTGTAATTAACGCCGGAGCGCCTATTTTTAGCAACTCTACGGGTTTGTTCGAAAAGTGTTGTAGGAAGTTTATTACTTCTAAGTCGAACTGCGAGAGGAAAGCCAAGTCGTTTGAACTTTTGCTATGCTTGAAAGTTTTGGGTTTCTGTTTATCGCTGGAGAATGTTTCCATGTGGTATATCTCGAAATCTACATTGTGAACACGCTTACGGGATTGCAATTTCCTGACAAATTTCTGAACACGACAGATCAGTAGAATGCAAATACCTACAAAATATTTTTTTAAAAATATTTATAAATCATGTATTATAATAATTATCATAATCAACAATTTCGAGTTGAAAAGAAAAACAACAAAATTATTCATTTGATAATTAATTTGTTTTCACGAAGACTTTGAATACTGTATTTGATAATTGTACTAATAACAAATCAAGAACATCAACAATGTTCATGATTTGACATTTAGTTTATTTGTTACCATAAAGAAAAACATTTTCAAAAATAATTCTGTGTCTGATTTGGTTTGCGGTATTGCAAAGTTTTTTCAAAATGTTCTCAAGTAGACCATTTAAATACTATATGAACATGTATGTATAAATAGAAAATGTTGTCTTTCTGCATTTCGTGATTTCCAGTCGCATTTTTACTCATTCATAACAAAAACGTACGTATTTGCTTATATCGTTTTGCAGGATGTTGTTTCTTTTGAACTACGGTTATAGATTATTTCAAAAAGTATGCATAGCGATTTTTTGTATTGAAAATGTTAATGTTGCAATAATGATTTCATTGATTTGTTCAAATGGTAATTGATTTGGTAGGTTTCATTCAATCTTGAAACATATGAAACTAAATGTATTTTTCGTTGGCTTAGGGACGTGAAAGAAAATTAAATAGAGCATACAGTAAAAATCGTTTGTGTCACTTCTTTTTTTTTTTTAATATCATAAAACATATACATGTAAGTTAACAAAAAGTAAAAGAGATTTTTAAAATGTTTACTTTTGGGAGACGAATGCTACGGAAAATTGAGACTAAAATATTGTTAAAACCCATGCAACATTGCATTATGATAAAATCCTTAATAAAAATGTATATATTTTTTCATGTTATAAAAATATTACCCTGTCTCATATGTTGAAATAGAAAATGTCATTCTTTTTTTTCTATTTTTTCTGGCCGGGAAGGATCGGTCTGTTTATTTAGCTGAGTTTATTTTCAATTTACACCAAAGGCTTCGACCACGGGCACTTAATTGGCTCTGCGATAAAGTTTACCCCCTATAATAATAGCACTATATATTATAATGAAGATGGGTGGGTTTTTTTTACAGAAATAAGCGACTTTGGCGTAGTATTTGATATCTTAATTAAATACATGTACATCGGTATATTTTTTTTAAACAAATGTCGGTTATTATTCCATCATTGACATTCAAATGGTGAGAACAAATGCATACCATAAATGTCGAATGCGGTTAATTGGGAAATGTTAAAATAAAGTTCTAAGGTAAAAGTTAGATCTAATTATAGTTATTTGTTTACAAGCAAATAAAAAAATCCGAACAAACATGGTTAATTGGAAAAAAAATTAATAAGAAATAAATTGAATGGTAATGAACAAAACAAGCCACAGAACAAAAGCATGTGGCTGTTTTTGTTCCCCAGAAGTATTGTTCTCGCTCTAAACTGTCGAAGTACAGTTCTGTGAAGAATTCGATATCTGAAACATAGTTTTGTATGTAGCGTACCTTTAGATTGAAGACTTAATGTGGTTGATATATTTGAAGATAAATAATTCAATGTGATATGTGTGATACCATTGATTGTGGGTGTTTGGGATAAAAATGGTACATGCATATAATGTATTACAGTGGCAGACATAGCTCACGAATTTGTTTATAAAACAGGCAAATCAACCAAAGATTATCTCTACTGATTAGAATAATTCAACATCATTGATTACATGATAATTAAAAAGCAAAATGAATTATTTAACATAAAAAATTGTTTAGATAAATCAAACTATCTTTATCTTGTTTTGTACTTAAATGCGGATTAAATATTACATGAATAATTTCCAATTAAAATTTATACAAAATCTTACAATCGCTGTTTTATCATTTTTGTTACATTTTAAAATGAAATAAATTTTCCATTCCCTTAATTGCAGATACATGTATCCGGAAAACGGTGAAACGGGCAATTTTCACTTTCAACCATAATGCAAATAAAAGATAAAAAAAAAAACTTACCTAAGGTACATAATACCAAGAGAATCAGTGGAGGTAAAAATATTTCTGTCAAACTGGGAATATGTCGTAGTTTTCCCAACACCAGTACAGAGAAATTTCCCGCAAAAGTCTCAGGAATTTGGCAACCTAGCACCAACACTGAAGGAACAATTATGATTCTTTGTAGTCCAACGGACATAGCTCTGCTTTCATTGCACGCAGAAATATAACGTCTGTGGCGCTTTTTGGTATAAGGTTTTTAAAAGAGATACACGCACACCCCAAAAAGTTAATACCAGTAGGGATCACCTTTTAACACCCGGTTGGATTGATTGAACACAGTAATAGTGTAGGGTCACGTGACATTGATTCTACACGCCTTCGTTGGTCCATCATTTATAACCTTAACTGGTTTCGATGGAAAAAAGGAATTTCTTTTGACATATTGGGCCGTTTCTGTTGAAAGGTTCAATATTTCTAAGGACAGGTCGTTAGAAGAACATTAATTAGCCAATAATTATCGATTTTCCTGAACCGGATTGAATCGGGTTTAGACTTTGTTTTAAGTAATTATTTGAGTTAACCGTTTCGCTCATTGCGTAGCATTAATGCACTTAATGACAACTTTCAGATTTTATTTTTCAGAAAATATCGACTTCATTCGAACGATATGGACACCTTTTGTTAGTAAATGCTTATTTGCCCTCTCTCGGCTTCGTATTTGATTTCGTTCGGTAGGTTGGAAAATTATTTCTTTTAGAGTTAATTTCAAACATTTTCGTTTGTACACAAAATCAATTAGCTAATTACCTGTACGGGTTGACTCCAAGAGGAGAGTAAACGGGAGACGATTTCTAAAAAAGGGTTTTCCATACATGTGCAGTTACATGCATATCAAAACACGCACTCTCTTAAGTAGAAATAGACCATTGATTCTACACAGGCAGCTTCGCCTCATATGATCTTATATGCGTATCGTATGTACATGCATATAATTGCTTTTTATATTCGACATAAGAGTGTTCCTATAATTCCCATATGCTATGCTGCATATGATACTGATTTGATTTCATGTTGATTCTCATATGAAATTTAAAGCAATGCGTAAGATAAACGTACATGTACTTATCCGGACGCAGGACATTGTATGATCAGATACTGGGAAATTAAAAATAAAATGAAATACTTTTCATAAATGTTAATAAACAAATCAAAGTATCACATATAATTTAATGTTTATTCATTTAATAATATAAATAGTTTGTAAAATGCATACAGTCAGTCATGCATATTACATGTATGCAATAATAAAACAAAGTTTAAATTTTAGGATGATTGTATGTGATGTTATGCAACATGAATACAACTAATATACTAGTCGTAGTATAGTACACGTGTACTTGTTCATAAACGGGGTAATGTTGTACATTCTGTAAAATGGTTGTCGTAAAATAACAACACAGATCATTTGGAGTGTACATTGAACAAGATATTAACATTTTCTTAGAAATACATAACTTCATGTATTAAATGCATATTAAAAGGGTTTGGTTTGCATGACTATCAAATGTTCTTTAAACAATGGTAATATTGCATGGTACGATAGTGTAATTGACTGACTTTTAGGTGGTACCGTACTATTAATAGTCCTTCCTGTACTTTGTTTGGTACTGGACCTGTAAACTTGTAAATTCAAATATGCAATCGTGTTGGTGTGTAAGTCTGAGTATGAATGTATGTGATTCTGATCGTGTAACCTATAAAAACTCGAGCATAAACACTTTAAGATTTGACTCAGTTCCTTTGTATGATGCACATTTTGCTGCTTAATTGTTTTTGTTTGTTAACTTAACCTTCAATTTGCACATTTTAAATTCATAGTTTCGGCATTTGTATCTTCACCCTCGGATATAGCACAGTTGACATGTTACAAATCGACAAATGTAAAGTCTACAAGTTTGTCGAATTTTGACATGACCTTATATGGCAAATGCTCGCTGCGGGAAAAGGGATGCCGTAATCGCCGGAATGGACTGAAATAAACATACAAACCAATTAAACTGTTCTAATGAACGATACTTTTCTTTGGATCAAAAATATTTTTTTTTTTATTTTTTACAAAAGAAGATTTTGAGGTATCCAAAGAAGAAGAGGTGAATATTTGTAAAAATCGGTGCCGGTGTGACGAATGCGCTGGTTTCTGTAATATAATTACCATGGACACTGGTACATGTAATATACGATAAGGGTTAACTTTTTAAATTACTTAAAAAAAAAATTCCCAGGGGGTGAGTATCTTTTGTGCAGCATGGGGTTTGGAGACCGCCGTGAAGCCCATATAGCTTCATTGCTTACCTAAATGCTAAGAATTTTGAGAGTGAATTTTATATGTCTTATTTCTTTAAAATTAAACGACTTGCAAAAAATTTGGTTATTTTTCGCGGAAAAATGTATGTATCTATATATTTTTTTCAAATATAAAAATGACTAAATGAATAATAAAACAATCTGAAACTGTTATGAAAGAAGTTTCATAATCATTAATTAAAGTACAAAATGTTTTCAGGAATTGAAAGGTTCTGAAGAAATAAAAAAGGGATACTAGTATGTTTTTATAATTATATTTTTTTTCCGAAAATCAAATTTCTGAAATTAAGGAGCAGGTGGATTAAACAGATTTGATTCTATATGAAATGGTAGAGTTTTGATTTTAAAATCTTATTAATATATACTGTAATAACAGTAATTTTAAAAAACCAAGTAGCTGCTTTATGGAAATCAGTACATGTTTTTCATTTAAAAGAGAGGGGGTGCCGCTACTCATGTTTCATCTAAATCAAAATCTTAAAACTACTGTTTTCAGGTAGATAGTTTTTCTTATCGATAATTCAGTTCTTTAATTAATCAGCAGGCCGACCCCCTCCCCACCCCATGATTTTTTCTTCTACGTGGGGGGGGGGGGGCTGGGGGGCCTCTTGTCTCAACGTTGTGGTAGCGATAAGGATGCTTTTGGTGATATTTTCTTTATTCAGCCGAACTCTAAGTATACTTACACGATTTGTTAAATGTAATTTAAGACATTAGACATGCGTGTATACATTTAAACAGAGCATGATATTTAAAATTTTTCGGATCTAAGACATCTGATGCCGATTGAATTCTTCGCTCGCATCTTTTTTGGATTCTCTTGATATAATGGACACCGAGCCTATAATCTATTCTATGAAAAACCGTACTTCCTAAAAAAAAATGTTGTTATCCAGAAATAATATGATATGTAATATTTTCTTTGTTCATTCTGTGCCCATTCCGGCGATTACGGCAGGCCTTTTCCTGCAGCTATCTGTGACGTCACTGTTTCCATATATGGTCATGTCAAAATTCGACAAACTTGTAGACTTTACATTTGTCGATTTGTAACATGTCAACTGTGCTATTTCCGGAAAACGGAGATATAAATGCAGAGACTGCCGATGGAAAATGTGTAGTATAGTGACACGTTACATGTAAATGACAAACAGCATTTTAAAGTTGCAAATGTACATCTGTGGGAAGAATTACATTGAAGGTCTCCGGAGTCAACTTTAGAGTGTTTTTATAGATTACCCGATCAGAATTACACACATTCATACTCAGGCTTACACACCAACACGATTGCATAATCGAATTTACAAGTTAACATGACTGGATTTTTGAACACGATTACCCTCCATACTGGAGCACACGTCGTTATTTCAATTTTAGCGCACTTGTTGTATCAACGGGCAAACTGAATTGAAAGAAATATTCAATCATGTCCCTTCTTTTATTAAATGAAACTGCAAAATATCCTGTAATGTATCAATGATGAAAAAATTGTATATTATGCTAAACAGATTGAATAAGACACATAACATTTGATATCTAACTTCTCACTTCACTGATAGTGTACCATTAAAAAACGATAACGAATATAGTTTAATTGCAGTGTAATAAAGTATAACGGATATATTAGCTGCAAAATACCAAAAATAGATCACCACAGAGAAATCTAGGCTAATGTCTTTCATTTAATTCTTTCAGAATGAGCGCTATTCTAAAGTGTGTGGCTCTCTGTATTTTGTGCCATGGATCTTGCCTCAGTGACTGTTCATAAGACCGTAACGCCCCGTGTAGGTCCCCCAACACGTGCTGACAGATCCCTAGTATCTGCCTTGAGATGTCTCTAGTGTCCAAATCTACATATCCCCCGTCATCATAGAGCAACAGTGTCTGTAGGTCTGTCAGTGACTGTAGACACTGGGACCGGTTACCTAGTCTGTAATTACATAACACACACAACATGTCTGTCATTACATAGGTTGAAATATACAAAACTGGTTCATCGTTTTCTTTGCTTACTTTCTGTTCTAAAACAAGTTCTTGGATTTTATATACATATACAAAATTAGGAAAACGTAAAATATCTGCCCAAGTTTTCTTCAGACGTTTAGACAGAGACCACCCAACCACAATTTCATTACATACCTTTCTTTGTGTACTGAGTTATACATGATATAGGGTTGTGCTAGTCTTGCTTTAGCTACAGTTGTAACATGAAGCGCCTCTCTAAATCTGGATGTTACATAGTAATACAGAGCAAGATACAACAAGCAAGACACATCGCCCACTCTAGCTGCCAGCTTCAACGTGTTGTGTTACATATTATAAGTCTGTCTGACTTGTACACGGCCTTATATGCACAATCTGATGAATTTCTAAGATGCAAGAACCATGATTTTGAATTTACAAGAGCATCCGCCATACGCTTCTGCAACGTTAATTTCTGATACAGTGAATTTGTTGAATGTAATAAAATTATCATGGTTTTCAGACAAAGATAATTGCCCCCCGTAATATTTTGATCGTCAGCAGCGATTCTAAATATTTCGATTCTGATAATTTCATCTGCATCAGCAGTATTTCTTACATGGCCCTGAAATGGTATTATTCTAACCAGACTGTTACATATTTAAGGAATAAGAAATCATTCTTTGATTATTATGAGGTGATAATTTCGGTCGGGGCGTGATCAAATCCAATAAAGCCCGAAGGGCTTTAAGATAGATTTGATCACGCCCCGACCGAAATTATCACCTCATAATATTCAAAGAATGATTCCTTATTACTTATATTTGCATAATTTTATGCCATTGTATGATTAAATATTTAAATATAAATAAGCAAACCCCGCTGGCGCCTCAATTTGGCGTCATTTGAAGTTATTGGGGTTATATAGTACAAAATCGATACGTAGTGTTATCACAAGCAAAGACACTGGAAAATGTAAATATTACTGGTTCAATGATCTTTCTGATCGTCGGACTTAGTAACAAACAAGTCACGCCTTTTTCGTAATACATGTTAAGTTGTTCTAACAGACACTCTCTGGTGCGTGCACCTTTGACTGTGGACAATTTGCTGGAAAACATGTTGTTCTGTGGGATGAAAAAATTTGGCATTATGTACACAATGGACTAGGTATTTGAAACATTTCCAGAAACAATCAAGCAAGTTACTAGTATCTGGACACCAGGTAATATGCCCTATTTGTATTAACCAGAACATCGTTGTCTTCGCAAAATATGAACACAGGAATGGTCCTTCTATAGTGTGATTGATTACTTCCTTTAGAAATATTTTCAAAAGCCCATAGTATGGAACGCCGGGACTGTCTTATATGAGGATTAAACATTATACGCAGTGTTCTCCTCATTATATTTGGTAGTATATTCATTATATAAAGTCTTTTTTACATTATATCGCGTGCATTTTCCATTATATACAGTACTTCTTTCATTATATGATGTAGTTATATCACTATATTATGTACATTTATCATTATATGAGGTGCTTCCAACATTATATGAGGTGCTTCTAACATTACATGCGGTCGTTCTAACAATATACGCGGTAAACACAACATTATATTATGTACTTCTCACATTACATACAGTATATTCATTATTATATGTAGTATTTCTGTTATTATGATGATGACGAGCGTTAAATATTATGTCCGGTCCTGTTAGCATTCCGTGCGGTAGATTTTGCATTTCGTTGTGATGTAGATACAGTATTATATGCTGTGCTTTCATCTTTATGATGATAATTTTCGGAAGCTTATTTTCGGAATCTCTCTGGAATATAAACGCAGAGTTTTAAGTATGACGGATCATTTGATTAAGTCGGTTTAGGTACGACTCGGTTTGGGTACCACTTCACTGTAAATCTATCATTGGAGACCATTCAGGCAGATGAATAATTTCATATTGACAATTTACAATTTGGTACTATTGAAGTAACATAATTTCCATTTTATTTATTGAAACGACAGATGACAGACAGATACAATATGCCGGGGGGAGAGGGGGCATCTCGTGTGAAAACAGAAATATGTACATTTATAGTCCATTTTCATCACAGGAGAGTTGTACATGCACACTTTTTTGGTTCGCTTAAAAAATTAAATTAAATGCAAGTAGAGATGTGAAACTGAATTCTCGTACTTGTGTGCATGAGCTCCAAACCGGACACGTGAACATAAAATCCATAAAAAAAATAGTTTTACTAAATATGAATTATCGAAATATAAAAATACAATAGGAACAGAACATATAAGTTGTCAACATTTTCGTCTGTATGTATGCGCGAATACAGGTCTTATTTCTTTATGAATTCAATATGCCAATTATACATTATGCAGACATAACCGCTGATTTTTCAAGCTCGAATGGCGTGCATTGAGAGACGAATGGAAGGGGGAGGGGGTGTCTTAAAATTTCAGAAACTGCTCATTCATCTTCATTTAATGCAGATGTAAAGTTTACTATTTGGGATAAATATAATCTAAATTACTAATTTTAAGTAAACGGTATTTATTAATTTGGCGGTACTTTAAGAAAATTTTTGTCACAAAGAATACATCTGTTAAATATGAAAGCAATTGCCCCACCAACTCAAAAGTTAAGGCCAAGGTTTAAATTTTTGCGGACAAACAGATGGACGAACAGGGAAAAAACTTTATACTCCCGAATCTTCGATTACGGGGGCATAAAAAAAGCTTAAACTTAAAAACTTAAATTTATGTCTCTGCGCTAACTAACGAATCGTATACCTTTGGCAAGCGAACATGTACATCACGGGAAGGCACAACAGTGAATATTGTATTAAGTATTCAGGAACAGGTCGAATGTTTATTTCCACCCCACCCCTTTTCCAAAACCAAGAAATAAGAATTCCTTTAACGCTGAATGGGTATTTCTAAGAGAATAATTTAAAATTTTGGCAAGGTCCTAGAAATATGGATAGAAAAGTTAACTTTAAATTATGAATTGTGATTTGTGTAGTATTGAAATAATTTCTTTAAACTTATCAGGTGAAAAACTTAAATAGACAATGTGCAGATCTATTTTCATGCCTTATAAATTGGAAAGATATACTTTAATTCTCATCAAGTATTTTAAGAATGTTTAAGCAGGGCTAGACAAATAGCATTGCCCGGCAATGGGTACATCCATCTATAAATTGAGCCATTTTAAGGTCCCGTAAAATATCATCCATTTTTTTCATAGCACGACTTCCGAAAATAAGCTTCCGAAAGATCATCATCATAAAGATGAAAGCACAGCGTATAATACTGTGTCTACATCACAACGAAATGCAAAATCTACCGCACGGAATTAATGGACCGGACATAATATTTAAACCTCGTCATCATCATAATAACAGAAATACTACATATAATAATGAATATACTGTATGTAATGTGAGAAGTACATAATATAATGTTGTGTTTACCGCGTATATTGTTAGAACGACCGCATATAATGTTAGAAGCACCTCATATACTGTTAATAGCACCTCATATAATGTTGGAAGCACCTCATATAATGATAAATGTACATAATATAGAGATATAACTACATCATATAATGAAAGAAGTACTGTATATAATGGAAAATGCACACGATATAATGTAAAAAAAGACTTTATATAATGAATATACTACCAAATATAATGAGGAGAACACTGCGTACAATGTTTAATCCTCATATAAGACAGTCCCGGCGTTCCATACCATAGCACATAAATTGCGTGTGGTTCATGGAACAGACTAGTTTTTGTTCTGCATGAGAAAATGACAATCTCCATTCCAGTTCATTTTCAGCGGCTGCCATTTTACTTCCGACATGCATTTACATGACTTGACCATGGAAATGATAAAAAAACTAGAGTATACCTAAGGTACATATGTACTACGTACTTTTGGTCAACATTAAGACCTCCGTGTATGCTTAATAGGAAATCAGTGTGTTCAAACACAAATTAAATGAAACAACACGGCGTTTTATGGTCATTAAAGCCCTATGTTTGACTAAAGTAAGTAGTAGTACGTTAATTTTTTAAGTAAACTGGTTGGTTACTTTTGCCAGCCTTTGTTTGGCACAGGTGTCCAATTCACAGTCACAGGTGATTCTTTTCGAATACATTTTCGTACCTGCAAGTCAGATGCAAAGAGGGTAGGCATATACCTGTACCTGGGATAAATGGCAACAGGTATCCGGTACATTGAATGAAGAGACGTTTCTTGTGGCCCAGGGCTAATCAAAGTACACCTTTGGAAAGCTCCTAGCTCCAAAAAATGTCAAAATATAGAATTTAATCTACATGTTGATTGTAGAATGCATGCGCGGATCTAGAAGAGGTGTCGGGGGGGGGGGGGGGGTCCCAACCCCCTGGTAAATGAAAAATTGTTAAATTTACATAGTAAAATATGCCTCGGACCCCCCCCCCCGCAAACACAATTATCCTTCGGACTACCCCTTCCCCCTGGACAAATTTTTTCTGGATCCGCGCATGGAAGGTACCTGCACTAAAATGCACACAATATGGACGATGAAGTATAGATGAATAAAACCGGTTTATTCAACAGCTTTCTAGCGAGCCTGAAATGTAACGTTTTCTACTTGATTAAGCCCCCCTCCACCTTTGAAATCATTTTCTATTTGTTCATCAACCTGTGTTTAAGGAGGCTGAGTGGTAAACAAATAAACCATCAGATCTTACTTAATCTTTAAGATATCATGTCTTTAGCTATTATATATAAAAATCTATTAATATATAATACTGAAAAATCCCTTAAATTTAGCTTTGATTATTTGCTATTAATATATTTATACAGAGCTCTTCTTTTTACGGAGGTTAATATAGTGTAAAAATGACAACGATCATCCAGTTCTTAATTAAAGGATTCGAGGACACTCTTTGAAAATTTTTGAAATTCTTTTTAAACTTTTATTTCATTCAAGGCTTCACATGAAACATAAGAGTACAAACATAAAACAATTAAATTTTAAGCAAATATAACCGGTTTACATAGTAGGAATGTAAGAACTAAAATATATACATGAGTTTACATGTGTATGAAGATAATTATTAAATATTGTTGTATTGACTTTTTAAAACTTTTCTTGAAACTTTGAAAATTTGAAACTTTTATTTCACTTAAGGCCTTACATGAGGCGTAAGAGTACTTAACATAAAACACATTTTAAAACATATAAAACTGGTTTACATAGTACGCGTAGACTCGTTGTCCAATAAACTTGCAGGAGTTATCTATCGTGGCTCGGAACCCTAGACATGTTTCATCAAATAGGGCCTAAATAATACGTTAAAATTCGAGCAACAAATTACGGTAAATGAATATTAGGAAAAACGGTATTCTTCATAAATTGAAAGCACATTTTCTGAGATCATTGCACATGTTGCCGAGTCAATTTTACAGTCAACGATATATGTCATTGGCGAGTGGGGTGGGGGGGGGGGCAGACTTATCCAAAATCTTGACAAGCAAATACAAAAGTAATTTAAAAATAAAATAAAAATAAAAAAAAAACAAGAAGAAAAAAGGAAAATCAATCTCGTTTATCCTCAAAATCCCAATCCATGGGGGTGGGGGTAGGGTTGGGGGTTGGAGGGGGCGAGTTTAACCCGAGATACATTCACTTGGTAAAATTGTAAGTAGCTAATAAAATGCTATACTGCTCAGGTTAGATTGTATACCAGTGGTGTATGTTTTTTTAATACATAGCCTTTTTCGCGTTACTTTTTTTTAGTGTAGCATACATAAAAATATAATTAAAATAATAAATGATGAAAAAAATAACTCGGAAATGGGTGTGTGTGTGTGGGGTGAATATTGTGTTGGGGGGGGGGGGTCCCGTCCCCAAGCACCTGTGGACTAGCGAAGAAGTGACAGACACTGTATTTTAATAAGCCTTATGGTTGTTTTGTAAAGCCGGTAACCATTCGTAAAGTGTGTAAACAGTTTTTAAAAGATAAACGCGGTTTTTTCGTCTATTTATTGATAACGAGATACTGTAAGAACGGGAAAAAGGATAAGAAAGGTGTTTAAAACATTGAAAACAGTTTTATTAATATGTAAAGCGAATAATAATTATTATCAACTTGAGTCAAAGTTCAGCATTGTTATACAAGTGACAGACATAATGTGATTGAGAAAGACAAATAAAGACAGTGAAAGAAAGAAAGAAAGAAAGAAAGAAAGAAAGAAAGAAAGAAAGAAAGAAAGAAAGAAAGAAAGAAAGAAAGAAAGAAAGAAAGAAAGAAAGAAAGAAAAACACAGAAAGAAAAAATTATATCTATGGGGAATATCTTTCTCCGCATCCTCACGCCTATTCTCATTATAGTTTTAATACCGAAGCTCAACAAATATCCCACAAAAAACATTTTATTTGAATAAAGACAATACAAATGTCCGTACCATTTTGTATTATGCCGAGTGTATGTAAACAAAGGGCATTTGCAGGATCTTTAAAATTAGAGTGTTTATCTTCAGATAACTAGTGCGATATTAGCAGCATTTAAATCTAACGGTCCTATCGGCGCAGCCGTTGTGGCCTGTCCTCATTGTTATCATATAGAAACAACCCCCCAGGAGAGCATGATGATCCCCCTTATGAATGGAAACGGAGCAACACTCGGGGAGGAGCGTGCAAATACACTGTAAGATCTGGTTTCCAACAACACCCCGTGGTGTTGTGAGGGTAAAGCCATATCTGACGCGGAAATGACACTTTGTGATCTCAATTGTCCGATACTGCAAAGTGTAAACTATGGTGTCCGGATAGGGCCATTTGCGTTAGCGCGACATTGCGTTCAGATAAACAAGACATCGCGCTAACACACAACACGCCATCGCGCTAACGCAACGTTGCATGTTTCACAGTCTAGTAGGAAGTCGTGTCCGGAATTATAAAGACTGCGCATGCTGAAATATGTAGGCCTGCATGCAAGCATGAATGAAAAATAAATTAAATGTTCTATGAAATATTTATTTATTTTTTCCATTTATTATCAATACATGTGAATTAAAATATAGATACTTGTATGTCACTGCATAAGGATAATGCTAGCATGCATGTAAAATATTAATTAATAAATCTACCAATTGATAAATTTACTTTAGATATTTAATATAATTCATAAATTCAACAATAATATATTCATGACATGTTATATACCTGTAATTGTACATTTTAAAATGTCTTTGTTTTGGTAATATACAGAGCACCTTATTTGAATTTGTAACATGTACATGTAATAATGTTATGAACACTGTATATTTTTGTGAATTAAGAATTTGATTTACACGTGAATTACAATCAACATGCGCAGTCTGATATTTCCGAACTCGACTTCCTACTAGACTGTGAAACTTGCAAAATTGCGTTAGCGCGACGGGTGTAGTGCAAAGTTGTGTTAGCGCGACGGCGTGTATTTTTGTTAGCGCGACGGCGTGTTGTGTGTTAGCACTACGGCGTGTTGTGCAAAGTTGCGTTAGCGCGACGACGTGTTGTGTGTTAGCGCGACAGCGTGTTGTGCAAAGTTGCGTTAGCGCGACGGCGTGTTGTGCAAAGTTGCGTTAGCGCGACGGCTTGTTGTGTGTTAGCGCAATATCTCGTTTATCTGAACGCGATGTCGCGCTAGAAAAATGGCCCTATCCGGACACCATAGTAAACGGACTTCTCTGGCGTGAATTTATGCATGACTTTTGTAGGCTTCATTAAATGCAGCGTCTCTTAAAGAAATTAAAAAGAATAGTGGGATTATTTCCGTTAACATCTATATAATTTCATCCATTTATAATTGATATTGAATATGAATATGGTTTTTGTTGGGGGAGGTCCTAGGGATAATTTGTTTACCTGGAGGGGGAGGGGGTCTGATGCCTTTTTCCGGATATCCTAAGTAATGTAAGTAAGTAAGTAAGTAAGTAAGAAAGTAATAAGTAAGTTAGTAAATACTTTCGTAAGTAAGTCATAAGGAAGTCAGTAAGTACAAGTAAGCAAGTAAGTTCAGTGAGTAAGTAAGTAAGTTCAGTGAGTAAGTAACTAAGTGAGTGAGTGAGTAAGTGAGTGGGTGAGTGAGTGAGTGAGTAATTTATTTATTATTGTGACATTTGCATATTATGTACAATTGTGCCGTATAATACATTTTTTAGTCAATTACTTGTACATTAATATTGGGCGCCCGGCCCATTGGACCTATAGGTCACCTTTGAATATATCAACAGTTACATGGTTAGTTCATCACGTTATACAAGTGTATTTATTTAATTAATCAAAGCGAATGTCAACTGATAAAAAATTATCTATAAAAAAATTGTGTTCGAATTCGAAATGCTTTTAAAACGAGTTTTGATAACTGACTTTAAAGATTTACAGCTCATTAAATATGTAAGCACATATTGTCTATCACAGTCCAATAGTTTTGGTGATAGCAGCTGCTCGCCGAGGATCTCAAAAGGTGGCTGAAAAACGCATGGGCATCGCGACCTCTGATGGAATTTTCTGGTGGCAGATATCATGAATAAACTAAGAATTCAGATAACTATTATGTGAATCTAATAGGTGTAAATATTTATCCCCTGTTCTCCCAAGAAATTTGCACTAATTAAATTCACGCTGTTAATTACCGAAAATGAGCCTCAGAACCCCCCCCCCCTTTTTTTTTTAAGATCCGTATATGAACTATATTGATTTATATTGATATAGTAAAATCAAACTCGATGAATGAGGGATTCCCAGATAAAACCAAGTAGAAGTTATTTAAAGAAATGATAATTTTAAAAGCAAAATCATACATCTTTTGAAGCTTGGAGAGGATCGGGTGTTATGTGCAACAGTTTTTTTTAGAATCAGACGCAATCCTTTTCTTTTGTTCGTACAGTTCCAAATCTCAAACTTATCTCATATTCCAGAACTAGTTACATATGCATGTGGATGGGATTTTTTATTCAAATATATCATGAATATTTTTTCTAAATCTTCTCTATATGTAATGCGGTGGTAAATTGTTTGTAATATTATATTGCGTAATATTATAATGCTAATTTGATAATTAATATTCAAACATGCATCAAATCAAGAAATAATCATCAAAAGGTCACTTGACTCACGAACTGAGAGTTCGTTATAACAAGCTGGATTGTCTGATTTTGTAATTATGTTTGGTTCGGCGCCATCTATGAGCATGCTTAGTGAACTAGTTTTCAAGGTTTTCGTTTATCAATTAATCAATAACAATACATGACTTATATCACGGTTTATTCAATTATTTTATATAATAAACAGAACAACATTCCATATCTAGTACACAGATTTTGATCTTTTTTCCGATATAACCAAACTGAGTGAAGTCTAGAAACAGAAGAAGACCAGTAAAAATGTGAATCATTAAGACTATCTGGGTGAAGCATGCAAAATGAACACGTTTTTATATCCCCAACCTCTGCTGTGGTTTAATTAGATTAAAAATCTCATTTTTTTTTCGCGCCATTAATTGATGTGTCCTACATCGCCATGTGTATGTATTTTCACCGGTAACGAACAAAAAAATCATTTAAGAAGGATTTAAAAAATGCATAAAGTTCTGATAAGATCTCAAATATCCCTGCAGAAGATTGACAAATCTGGCAATGTGGTTGTTTAAATTCATCCCGAATTTCATTGTATTTATATCTTGAAAATCACCTCGGGTGATTGAAATGGGTCCTTTTTTATCTCCAAGGTGGACCTGATTTTTTAAACGTTGTCCCTCTGTGTTGTGTATTGACAGCTCAAAACTTCGTTGTTTCTATAGCAGGACAAGTGTATAAACACGTTGTTTTTCTAATTGGATTTACGTGTTTTAATTAAGAACCTTTCAAATTCTTAAGACTTGTTCGTGTAAAGTCGTAGTTCAATTACAAAGAGATTTTTTTTTGAATTCTCGTAGATTTGTACTTGGTACTTTCCTTGTTTGTATGTGGATTGAATATATAAGATGCGAAGCATGGAGACCAATGCTGAAAAATTGGAAAACAAGGAAAACGTCGACATGTTTACAACTCTTCATGAACATGAGCTCAAAGTTAAGGTAAGAGAGAGAGAGAGAGAGAGAGAGAGAGAGAGAGAGAGAGAGAGAGAGAGAGAGAGAGAGACAGAGAGAGAGACAGACAGAGAGAGAGAGAGAACCTTTTGTATATTTTAGAGAGTCAATTCACGGACTCCATGCCAAAATCAAGAAACGTCACTACACATATATCACATTTAATACTTATATACATCTGACGTGGAAAGAAAAAAAAAACTAAATTAATTTTCTTCAAAGCAACAGATTATGTGTAAGTACTATCAAATTTATACTCCCTGTAAATCAAAATGAGCCGAAATATGCTTTTATCCTGTTGCGTTTGATCTTCTTTTATACATACAGCACTTCTTTGAGAAAAAAAAGTATTTTTTCTCTGTTACAAATTTGTCTATGGTATAAATCTACATAATTGATGCAAATCTAATTAGATGATTTTCCCTGAAAACGATTTAGAGTAATTTTATGCAAATTTGCAAAAACGGTAGCAAAAGGTATAATGTAATAATGTTAAAATGAGTTTTAAAGTAAGAAGGCTGGTTGGTAAACATAATGGAGTCTATTTAAGAGTTAAGAAAAAAATCATTTAATTTAGGTATTATTTCGTAAACAGAATCAAAAGCCTCAATCTCTTTTTTTTCCCCCTTTTTTTAAGGGTGTGAGTGGTTGAGGATCGACCATTAAGCCTTTTAACTGATACATGTACATGTAATATCCAAGGATTGAAATAATTTCGTAATTAGCTGTGCAAATAAAACCAATTTACTAGTAGTTATCAGCATTGCGACATTCATTATTACAATAGAGGTCTGTGAGAATGATACATTTAGTTTAAGAAATATTTTATTAAAAAAATATACAAGTATATTAGTGAACATGGATTGAACAGCAGTCAAAAATAGCCTATATTAGTTTTCTCCATTAGAATGATACATTTATGCTGGTACACGTAATTCTTTGATTCATTGTGCCAAATGTGTAAACTGTTTAATTTGTCAAGGTTATCAAAAATAGATTAAACAACCGTGCCATCAAAACATGAAATATATCTACATCTTGATAATTGTAACCCGAAACCAGTGTTTTTCCCAAAATGGATTGATGGTAATTTATAACAAAAGAGGTCTCGTTTTGGTTTACATGTACTCAATGAGTTGGTCGATTGTTCGTTGCCAAAGGAAATTCTACACCGAATGTCAAAGGTCAAACCCACGCCAATTTCAAAGACATCGACTTATAAGTACAGAATAATAATTATACGCCAAATTGTCTGTAGATTAATGAATTGATAACACTTCACACAATTAATTATTAGCTGTGATATTTAAATATTAATCAGATCTCGATCTTTTGTGTAGTATTCTGCATGGTATAATTTTTTATCAAAGATATGTCTTTGAACGATCAATGTGTAGGCCAACAATTGTAAAATATTTCTTTAAACCTAACCTATGTACATGTAGCAATGCGAAATTTAATAACAAAGCAAAATGTAATAATGTGAGTTTATTACATTTGGCGTTATTACGTTATGCGTCGAGATTAACGAAAAAGTTACAACTCAAAATGTAATAAACTTTCATTATTATATTTTGCGTAATTACATTTTGCGTCGAGATCAACACAAAATGTAACAACGCAAAATGCAATAATAGGGGTTTATTACATTTTGCGTTGTTATTACATTTTGCGTTGCTATAATAACCTATCATAATTATAATTTTGTATCTTAATATATTGCATGCGCACGGATTTATTTAAAGGGATGTCCGGACCCCCCCTTTTTTTTTGTAAAATTTAAACTTATCAAATTTACATTAGCCCCCCTCCCCTCCAAGGGAAATTTTCTGGATCCGTGCATATATATACATGTATATATATATTTCAGTGTAAAGACTTATGTTTGATCTTAGAACAAGAAATCAACATTTTTACTTCCTGGTTAAAGTTCAGATAAAAAAGGAAACTTTATTGAATTCAGTCGACGTGGGGAACAAATTTATTGATATCTTGTCATCTTTATCTATCACCTGAAATACCTCTACAAACACACATTAGTCCCCTGTTTGTGCTAAACTTGTCTGCCAACGGAAACCATAATATAAGACCATCAAACTTTTGTTTACATGTATTTTTATTTTTGGTCTTTTTTTCCGCCTTAGTGCTTATGTGTTTTTCCATAACAATGAATGGGTAAAATAAATTTAAGGCATTATCCTACAAAAAAGAAAAGAACAAAACCAACAATACATTTTTGAAAAAAAACAACAAAACTATATCCATATCAAACTCGTAATTTTCAGTTACTATGACAGAAAAATGTTCAAGTGTCCAATTTCTTCAACTTACTGTATCAAATATTTTAAACTTGTTAATTTAAACGGCAATTCGTTAAACAAACGACAATTCTGACACTAATAAAAAAACAATGTTTTTTCACATTCAGCATTTATGTGTACTTAATACATGTATTAAATCAATGAGACACGATATATAACTTAAGAGGGATGGATTCGTTTTTAGACTGTATTAATCTCCTTTAGAAGAAGAGTTTTGTATAAAGATATAGGAATATACTCAAATCTAAAAGCTAAAGTATATGGGATTTGTCTTTAATGAATAATAGTTTTTTTGCTACACAAATCATAAATAATGTTTGTAGGTAGATCTGATGGTTAATTTGTTTACCATCCAACCTACTGAATACATGTATATAAAGTCATTTTCCATTTAATCTTTTTCGGTCGGTGCACTAACTTAAATGAATTCGTATGCATTCCATTATTTGTATAGTTTGTTTAGTTACCCATGTCAATGAATACAGGGGAAAGACGTATTGTAGAAACACATTTTCATACCTTTTTATCAGTTTAAGGGTGTTCTGTCCGATATTGTTATAAGCATGCGGTCTTTAAAATGAACTACACAATACTGTTCATTATAAGATAAGTGTTCGTGTAAATGGCTACTAGGGTGAATGACCTTGATGAACTGAAAGAAACTGTTGTCAAGACAGATCTATACAATTCTCTCCCCGCCAAGCGTTCCATTAAAAGACCTTTAATTCTACAATCAGTACCGCACCATTAGACCATGAGGATGAATCTTTAGTTCATCTAAATAAAATATTCAATCCATTTATATTTACATATTACGGCAAAGATAAGTTTTTAAAGATGTAAATACCCGCTGTAAATTTGATTTATACGTACTATTCAAAGAAAAAATATACCCCCTGGGTTAAAATGCGCTCAACGCTCCATGGCCCAATTTGTCAATTGCAGAACATTCCCGCATCTCTTATTTATGATTCCTTTGCATAGCTTGCTAATAATAATTCTTTGATTTGTTTGTTTGGGGGAAAAAAACATTTAAATCCAGACTTGTCGAGGAATTTTGTTTATTTCGTGGATTGTTTTGAAGTTTTATAATGAACAAATAATTGATTCAAGTTAAAGATAATAAAGGGCAGCGCGGTACACGTAAAATCAGCACATGCACGTCACATTTGCTTGGTAAATGTCTTTTAAAACATTTTCACCGATTTTTTATAGTGTGATGACGTATTCATCTGAGAGACATATTATGTTTTTCTTGAGTCCTTCATCTCAATACAGGCCAGTAGTGCATGTACATGTGTATAGTCATCACCAATTCACGCAATATTTGCATGGTATAAATCGTTAAATTTTATAAAAATGATATTTTTTTATGATCGAAGACAGGTGATTGTCTCACGGACAGCTATATATTTCTGTAATACCCTCTCCTCAATGCCTGCCCCCTACAGTTTTCGGTCGACTCTATTTATCAATATTAGGCTTTATATTTGACAACACAGATACTCAATTCCCTGGCATTATCAACCTTCAGTTGGAAGTTCGCCTTTTCAGGTATCAGAGTATCAGGTATTTATTGTTGAAGAATCGCATCGGAATACCTGTCTTCCCAGTGTACATAACTCAATCGTTAAACTGTCAAAGTTTCTAGTTTTCTAGAGTCTATGATTTAAAAAAGTGAGAAATTTGTTTTTTCTTAAGTGTGTTTACGCATAGCATACTTAATAAGATCCCGATTCCCTTTTATCAACGAGGATTAAACATTGATACATTTGTTTTTTGTGATGTCTTTGTGTAAAATTGTTTCAATTTGGTACTCAACTTGATTAATTGATGTCGCTTAAATATTTTGCTCTCATTTTTTGCCTGAGAGAAATAGATATACAAGGTATAGAAAGGGAGAGAGAGGCTATTTCGTTGTTATAAAAAAAAACCCACCTAGTTTTATTTATTTTAAACAAGACAAATAAACGGTTTACATGTAAATGAACTAAAATTATAAAAAAAATGTTGGATACCAACACAGATTTTTACTAAATGAGACTCCAAAAGAAATAGTTTCAATGCCATTAAAAATCATACATTAGTTTTAGTTATTGCAATCGAGACAAATAAACGATTCACATGTAAATGATCGACAGAACAAAAATGAAAATTTCGTTGGATAGCAACTCAAATCACATTTCTCAATACACACTACGTAACGGCATAACGTCACACAATGTAGAACATACATGTACTCATGACTAAGCTAGGTCTATTGGTTGGATTTAAAAACCCAAAGTTTACTTAATTCATTGAAATACAAACAAGACGCGATCAACACAAACACACACATACATAATAAAGCACATCATAATTAGGAAGAGTTTTCCCGAACATTACAAGCGTCAAATGACAGCGAGTGTCGTCTGCTCGGTCCCAGAAATTGGTCAGACATCATGGAGATGAGTGGTTGGATATGATACAAGTTTCATTCATTTTGTTTGTAGGAGCTTAGAAGTGTCTTTGTGGATCCACCAAAAGATATGGAGTCCCAATCTAGGACAACTAAAGAGAAAATACAAGCTGGCTTCCAAGGGGTACGTTTATTTCCTTAATATAAAATTTGATTTCAGATTTAGATGAATAGACAAATTTTGGTTAAAAAAATTGTTTTTAAAAAATTCTGAGATGAGATATACATAAATGAACATTTATATCCTCATGAATGGGAATTAAACAAAACTTATAATTGATTTTCGGGGTATCAAGACATATTCATGAGGAAATTGTTAAACTAGATATTCCCTTTGACGTGTAAAATGTATCATTTTGTGTAAAATGTATAATTTCATGTACTTACAAACATCAGACTATATCAGATTATATAGATGAATACAGTATTGATTAGTTAGCCAGTCTGTTATCAATTCAACCAAAAACAAATAACAAAATACAACAATTAATATATATTAGTTACATTAACAGTGAATAAACAAAACCAACCTCTTTGTGGCAAACGTTTTTTAAAATAATTATGTTCTTCTGCAAAACAATTATGATATTAGAGAATCTATAAAATATAAATATATTTGTTTTTCTAATATTCAATAGGTAAAGAATAACTCCAGGCGATTAGTAAAGTTTGTCAAAAGCAAAATTCGACGGAAGGAAAAGGAGACCATTGTTCAAGACATTCAGATCACGCCGGAAGATGACGACGAGACTTGGGCGAGACGATCCGTGGGCAGTGCCGCATCCCGGTCAAGTATAGAATCAAAATTATCGTCTGGTTCTACCAAAAAAGAGGATGATAACATTTTGAGTGATATGGATTGTGATAACGTAGAAGAATGAAAATCACGTGGTGTACAATTTCTGAAAACGGTATTTTTATACGAACTGGTGCTGCTAAGTGCAATTAAGAAGAATGCAAACATTGTTTTAAATCATCAAGAAAATAGCGTCAATAGATTAGAGACACTAAACGAGTAAGAAATTAGAAATTGAAAACTTGCTCACTGTGCACAGTCATCGAGCGAGTGCAAAAACAACATAACAAGCTATAACTGAACAAAATTGATTCCACGTGAATGTTTGTAAAGTTCATTTACCAATGGACGACAAAGGAAACTCTTTTTTTTTTCTTCTCTTTTCTTTTTCTTTTTGACATATATAAAAATTATTCCTTTAAACAACGTCACAACTAAAATCGATTTGTGAGAGATTTTGGCTCCCAAGAAATGCTAAAAAAATTAAATACGGATAAGATTTCCGTTGCAATTCTATGATAATATTAAAGTAAGTTAAAATTTCATACTGTGAAATAGACGGATAATAAGTCTTAACAAATATGAATTGTCCTCTGACCCTTATAAGGAAATCAGTATATGTATACATTGTATTTACTATTGACTCCCAATGTTAATTTTTTCTGATAATGATTTTGTTACTGATTACAAACCCAGTAAAATGTTAATTATAACATTTTGTAGAATGGTACAAGTTAATGGTCATATCATTTTTTGTAATAATAAAATATTGAATAAGAAGACTATCGTAAAAAAGAAAAAAAGTGTCTTTTTGAAATTTTTTAAATTAAGGAGGCTGGATGGTCAACAATTAACTCATCGGATCAACCTTAGGCTACACTTTTAACTATAAAGATATTATTTGTTTAGCTATACATAAACTATATTTAAGTAATAAAAGAAAAAAATCTATATCTACCTTTTAGATTTGGATTTTTGTTCTTATATTTTTGGAGCTCTTTTTCTAAAGAAGATCATTACAGTCTAAAATTGACCACGACCATGCGCGGATCTAGAGGCGAGGGGGGGGGGGCTAGGGAGGTTTTGGGCCCCACTCCCTGCAAATTCAAATTTCTTTAAATTTACATTATAAAATTACCAAAAATTTGCCCCAGACCCCCCCCCCCTCCTGAAAAACTCACATAACCGTCGGACCGCCCTGGAAAAGGTTTCTAGATCCGCGCATGACGACCATCAAACCCTCTAAGTTTATTGTGAAATCAAATAAGTACTTAATAACAGAATAAACAGGCCAATGAATATGCCATTTTTTTCTGAGTACTGCATGTAAATACTACCTTTGAGTGTTATGTTACTGTCTTCGTGTACCATATGTTTAAAATAGCGTTGAGAGAACAAACTGTAATCTGAACTGAGTGTAAATCATAGTTAGAGGATACAAGAAAGTGGTTTGTTATTACCTGAATAAGTTGTACATGTTGTAATTATTTAATTTAATTTAGTTAATTTATGTGTGCTGTGTACATAACGTTTGCATACCTAACATATAAAGAATGGGGCTGTTATAAGCCACCATTACATGTAGTTTATTCTGCTACCAATGAAAGCTATTGAACATGCTACAAAATACATATGTAAATATTCATGATATTTATAAATTTTGTTTAATTTTATTATGTGTGTACTGTTATTCTAATACGATGATAACCCAATTGCTTTGTGACCCGTAAAATAATTATGCTTACGTGTGAATATTCTATTTCGAGTTATGATTTGTTGTGTAATAAATGTATTTTTGGTCAATTGGCGGTATACCTCAAACAATAATAAAAAAAATGGACAAATTTGATGTCGTCACATGAATTACATTTTAAGATAGGAATATTTCGATTGGATTTCTAGATTGCATGCGTGGATCCTGAAAAATTTTTTTCATCGGGTCCAAAGGTTATTAAGTTTGCCATGGAAGGAGATGTCGAGGACTATTTTTGGTTATATTATATTTAAATTAACAACATTTGAACTTTCAAAGTGGGAGGGGGCCTGAACTCTCCTCCTCTAGATCCGCGCATGAATTGTGTGCATGTAACTGACAATTTACCTACCTGATGTAACAAATTACACCAAGAAACCTGCATTACTTATGCAAACATACGTATTATGTATAATAGTAAGTTAAAAAGAAGCAGACATGTTTAATTTCTTACGAATAAAGGGAAGAGAAAAGAAGAGAGAGAGAGAGAGAGAGAGAGAGAGAGAGAGAGAGAGAAATGTGGGGGTCATATATTTATATATAAAAAAAATTAGCATTTTTTACAATAAAAAAATTGTAAGGGGGTCCTAGTATGTTTGATGTCTAAATCACTTGTTAAGTTCAAAGCTATTGAAAATGGTAGCAAGGTTGTTAAAGTTGGTTGCTATGGGTATCTGTTGTCATAGAAACACGCTTAAGATTATTAATCTTGATTCCTTTCAAGTATAATTATGATATGATTATAATTTTCAGATATTCTTTATTTTCACAAGACATACGTCATATGGATTAAAATGGATTATTATGTAAAATCGTAAATCCTGTGAAATCTTAAAAAAAAACCTTAGTTCTAGGTAGATCTGATGACTAATTTGTTGACCATCCAGCCTCCTTTTGAAAATAGAATTATTATAGCAAAACCATATCCATTTCAAATTGATACCTGCTGCTTTGGTAACAAGATAGCTAGAAGGGGAAAATAAAACAATTTTTAACGTTTTTAAGTGGTTCGTATCAGAGTTTCCTAAATAAAACATGTCCGTACCATTTTGCGTTTGTTTTTATGCATCCCTCTCTGAACTCTTCTATTAAACAAGATTAACGTTGTTGTTGTTTCTCAATGCAGAAGAACGTGCTGTTGCTATTAAAGTACATTGTAACAAGTGTTGTCAGATCTAGGTACTGACAAAAATACTATGGTCCCTATATACCCTCAACAGCCGTATTATACATGTACTGTCCGTGGGGGAAATGGATTTGGTTTACGTTTAGAACTTCATTAGCCTTGCCTGTTAAGAAGGCACGATCGTCGAGGCGATTCTTAGACTGTATATATCTCCTTTAGAAGAAGAGCTTTACATTAATATACAGAAAATATCCAGATTTATAAGGTAAAATATGTGGATTTTTGTCTTTACTTAATCAAAGTTAATAGCTTAATAAATCATATCTTAAAAAATGTTAATAGATCTAATGGTTAATTTTTTCGCCATCAGGCCCCATTAAGTCCTGCCGCGCATACAGTGTATGCATCTTAGTTTCTCTGAGTTACTAAGTTATTGCAAGAGCAGAAAGAATAGAAAACAAGAGCAATTAAACCGACATGTTGATTCAATCACCTCTCCTCCCATAACAGTTGTGTCTTACAAATAAGATACTAGCATCTCCATAAACGTCCAATCCCACCCTCATTTTTGGTCGATTTTCATACGTATAGGATTCCCAACTCTATTTCTGTCAGGGAAAGAAAACCTTTTTAAAACCTGTGTCATGAGTCGGCATGTATATAAACTACCATTCTTATACTTTAAGCAAAAATGACAGTATCTCGATATTAGCACTAGCCTTTAAATATTAAAGCACACCGTTTTGTACGTTATTTTTATGAATGAGCGAATCAGTGCAAGGGGAGTTACTCTCAAAACTTTCTGTCCGTCGTACTGCACTACTGGTAGAACGAACTAGACGTATAGTTTTATATTCCAATATAAGTAAATACGTGTAACGATGGGTACATAATATAAGCAGATTTATTGTAAGAATAAATGTATGGAATTATTGCTGATTACGTTTCCCAAATTTGACCAGTTGTGCAATCTCAACCAACTATCGTTTGAATTTTTTTTCGGACGGGGTGGGGGGCGGGGGGCGGGGCAATTTAAGCAATAGAAAGTTAACTTAAAAATTCAAAGGTTTGTTGAATAAATCAAAAAGGCTAACCAAGTTATTATAATACCAGAAAATTAAATGGTTTTAAATTACATGGTTTTGAAAGGTTTTGATCTAATTATTATGTACATGTATCTTTCCCTAAGGCATGCAGTCCTCGATTTATAATTGTTTTGGCACATTATAATTGAATCAGCGATTTGTCCTTGAGTTATTTGTATAGTTACTTTGTGTATTATCAATTGAGTTGAAATTGAAAAACATGCCTTGAGGTTGCTACTTGCACTTCAAATAAATGTATTATTTCTGCTCAATTTGAAATCAACCCAACCCTAAAAAGGGTTTTTGTTTTTCTGGTGTTTGATATCAAACTTTCACCATCACGTGGGAAACACAGGACGTTCTGGTCAGATATTTTACACCAAAACGCCCAGCTTTCAATTCAAATGATTAATGAAAATTTGATTGAAAATATATCAAGATACTGGTCGAAGTTGAGAGAGAGAGAGAGAGAGAGAGAGAGAGAGAGAGAGAGAGAGAGAGAGAGAGAGAGAGAGAGAGTTGTGGTACAGTACGGTATGTACTTTCGTTTTTTATTAAAATATTCAAATATTGACCATGCACTCTAGATCTGATTAGCAAATCAAAAAGTTTAAAATATTTGACAGAACATTAAATTATTTTAGTAAATAGTTTTCTTGATATCAGAAGCATACATTTAAAACGTGTGTGATGATAGTTGTTTTGATGCTAATGTTTTCCCTGTTTTTCTCTCATGCAAAGGTAGAAAAAATATTAAGTATATGACCGGAATATGACCTTTCCCTAGTCAGTCTTTATTTTTATTTTATTTTCTATGAAGTAATCAATCTCTCTCTCTCTCTCTCTCTCTCTCTCTCTCTCTCTCTCTCTCTCTCTCTCTCTCTCTCTCTCTCACGTAGGTATTTTTATTTTTCAAAACAAAATCATGTCCTTCAAAGAAGCAAAATGCACTTGAAAAAGAAAAAAAAAATCTTGAGGTTTTATATGCCTTTGTGTATCTTTACATGCACATCATGTAAATATATACTTGTAACACCCTGTATCCGTCAAAATAACTTAACGCCTCATTTTACACAATGGGCATCAAGAACGGCCATAGAGATACATGTACAATGTATAACTTTCTGGTCTGCTTCTTACCCCCCAGAAAAACAAAATCATTAAAGTTTGAAAGCCAACCCCAAAACTAGCCATTGTCATATGTATGGAGTCCTCGTTAAACTGCCCTGAACGGAGATTCCTTTCTCGTTTAATGGAGAAATAAGTTACAGGTGTACTGGCTCTGTGTTAAATCATGGAAGCGGGTATCTTTTGTCCAGAGCTGTTGGGGGGGGGGGGGGGTATAGCGTTTATTGTCCAGGCATTGTTATATGTAAAATCTGTTTTATGTGCCGGATAATTTGTTGGGGATTTTTCTATACCCTTTTTTCTATAGGTTTTCTGTCTGTTTTTAAATTGTGGGAATGTCAGGCATTAGGTGAAAATTACTGTAATTTTCCAAAAAAACTAGATATTTTTGCAATTTTTCTTTTTTTTTTATCCATGTACATGTGCCTATATACTAGCATGTGAAGCATGAAGAACTCTGCCAGACACTATCTTAACGAAGTTCATTAAAAGCATTTCAATAACTAAAGATAAATTAATCACACGTTCAAATATTGTCTATTGTTTTCCAGCCTACTATTACATTGTCAAAAGAGTTGACGTTTTGTCATTTTGTTTTAAAGAACCCACTCCACTGTAGAGACCTTTATCAAAGGATTTTAAAAACTGTTTTATACTTCCCAAACACATTTACAATTTCATTATGACATTAAATAAGTGATACTCAAACCTTTACCACATAATATATTTCATGTTCTAGTCTTTCTACTGCCAAGGATGATTTTTTAAAACTATATACAAAGTACATTTTATCAGGGGGTGGAGGTGGGGGTGGGGGTGGGGGGGGGGGTAAATATTGATAAAGTTGTTCTCAAAACATTTTGTATGAATCTTAAAATTTACAATACTTCATTTGTTATCAAAATATTATTATATATGTATTTTTTTTGGGGGGGGGGGGGGGAATACTTAAGACATTCGTTTACCTTAGGTAAAACTGCTTAAATGTCTTAGATTAACTTATACTCTGTAGAATTTACATAACTAACTCACTCGAAGTTTCACTCGATGTCATATGTCATTCATGCTAATACATGTAGTGCTAATTCCTATTGTTCCCAATTCGTTTAAATTTTATTTCATTGATTTGTTTTCTCTCCTGTCATTCAGGCTATCGCGGTTACACTGATTTTTTTCTCTCGATTCTTTGTAGAAAGTTGCTACTGAAATCCTTCCGGTCATTAATAAATGTTCTGTCTGTCTGCCTTCCATTCTTTCTTTAAGTACTTTTTCTTTATTTTTTTCGGGATTAATTTCAAAGATGTTGGATAGCTGCCTGTACCTTAACAAAGACCTAACAAAGACTTGATATCGTGTTTGAATTTCATCACGATTTTATCAGCAGTTACGATGGAGTAGAGAAGTTGTTGTGTTATTTTATGAAACCAAGGATCAGAGGTCCATACTGGTAGGGGGATACGACCGTATTGCTTATGTAATATCATCAGATTTAAAGTTCTTAGATATCGAAAAATACAGGTATTATCTTGTTTTCATTTCCAGAATTTAAATCGCCGGATTCAGCCTAAAATTTCAAAAAAAAAGTCTACAATCTCTAATTTCTCCGGGAAAGACTTGTACAGCTGTATAGACATATTATTCTTCAATGAATTATTCTTGAGTTCCTGGATTACATTCTCAAGTTTCGAGAGCACTCATAGGAAATATTGCCTCTGAAAAATGAACGTGCAGGTTCCGAATTTGAAAGTACTGTCTTCTCTATTTACAGGCATACAGCTTTGTATACTGTAGATTCCTTATTTTACGCGAGTACTTATTTCCGCGATTCAACCGTTTTGCATCAAATCGCGGGAATATAAAATCGCCAACACCGAATTTCTAGCAAAGTTTCACTTACTTTAGATTTGTCCAAAAAAAGAGCAAGGTTTCAAAATTCGCGAGATGCGTTTCTCGCGATTTTACGCGAATAATAATTAGGAATTTACAGTATCAAGATTTATTTCGTTTCTTGTGATATATCAACAAAAGAGGAATATTTTTAGAGATAGTATGCCATCAGACCAACCGTATACTATTCTTAAAGTTCTCTTAACGATTTTCTAAACCACTTTTTCACCTCGAAAAAATATGGACTTATTTTTTTAGTGTTAACCATAGTTTTTATGTTATGTTTACTTGTTTTTCAAACACTATTGACTATAGTGCAGGAGGATTTCAAATTTGTTATGCAATAATTATTCGAAAGAACCGTTGGCAATGATCAACTAACTAAAGATGTGGACGCAATGAACAACCCCCCCCCCCTCCCCCAACTCAATACATTTAAATCCCTTTGCCTGTCGAAATGATGAAGGTAGAACGTAAAATGTCGTTACAGTGGCCTAAGTGTTCCTATTTTTCACGGTTGACTGAATTTAAACGACGCGACCTATGGCAAATATAGAAAAACGAATAGGTAAGTGCACATGTTCTTTTTAAAAGATATTTTGATGAATTGTAATTGTCATTCATTAAGAATGCATAAGCAGAGTAAACAAAGAAAGGGGGCGAGGAAATGAGGAAATGGTAAGTCGCACCTGTTGTGAACTTACGTATAATTGTAGGTGTATCAACGGGACCTGATCAAGTCAGCACTTCTTTGTTTACTAGTATTTGTTTACCTTTCTCACGATCGACAGAAGGTAAGGTGTTAATCTCTCTCTCTCTCTATCTCTTGATCTGCCTGTCTGTCTGTATCTCTCTCTCTCTCTCTCTCTCTCTCTCTCTCTCTCTCTCTCTGTGTCTGTTTGTATTTCTCTCTCTGTGTCTGTCTGTCTGTATGTCTCTCTCTGTGTCTGTCTCTATCTCAATCTTTTGATCTCTCTCTCTGATTTTCTCGAGTTTTACACTTTTTCGCTATATGCGATAAAATTTGACGAATTTTAGGTTTCTCCGTATCCAGATATATTTCAAAATATCTCTGTCCGTCCGTCTCTCTCTCTCTCTCTCTCTCTCTCTCTCTCTCTCTCTCTCTCCTCTCTCTCTCTCTCTCTCTCTCTCACACACACTATCTGACACTTTTTCGCAATATCCGATATAATTTGACGAATTTTAGGTTTCTCCATATCCAGATTTATTTCAAAATATCTCTGTTCGCCCGTCTCTCTCTCTCTCTCTCTCTCCTCTCTCTCTCTCTCTCTCTCTCTCTCTCTCTCTCTCTCTCTCTCTCTCTCTCTCTCTCTGATTTTCTCGAGTTTTACACCTTTTCGCTTTATCCGATATAATTTGACGAATTTTAGGTTTCTCCGTATCCAGATATATTTCAAAATATCTCTGTCCGCCCGTCTCTCTCTCTCTCTCTCTCTCTCTCTCTCTCTCTCTCTCTCTCTCTCTCTCTCTCTCTCTCTCTCTCTGATTTTCTCGAGTTTTACACTTTTTTGCTATATGCGATAAAATTTGACGAATTTTAGGTTTCTCCATATCCAGATTTATTTCAAAATATCTCTGTTCGCCCGTCTCTCTCTCTCTCTCTCTCTCTCTCTCTCTCTCTCTCTCTCTCTCTCTCTCTCTCTCTCTCTTTCTCTCTGATTTTCTCGAGTTTTACACCTTTTCGCTTTATCCGATATAATTTGACGAATTTTAGGTTTCTCCGTATCCAGATATATTTCAAAATATCTCTGTCCGCCCGTCTCTCTCTCTCTCTCTCTCTCTCTCTCTCTCTCTCTCTCTCTCTCTCTCTCTCTCTCTCTGATTTTCTCGAGTTTTACACTTTTTTGCTATATCCGATAAAGATTGACGAATTTTAGGTTTCTCCTATCCAGATATACGAGAGTCAATCAAACAAACGAAGACAATCTGGATGTCAACCATATATATTTCATTAAAGTCAAAACTAACAGATTTATTTATGCAACAATACTTATTTTATTGATATACGAAGTTTCATTCCATTTGATGAAAAAGGTATTTTTGTTACCCGATTTTATAATCAACATGTTTTGTCACCACGGCGCAGGGTAACGTTGAAAACATAACGTAAAAATGACACAAGCACAGTTAATAGAAATATCCAATCTTTATATCACCCTGAGTCTTTTGTGCTTTTCACCATACAGCTTAAATCGGCACTATATCACTTGACATCTAATTTGTTCACAATTGTTCGAAAATCATAAGTTTGTTCCTCGAAGTTTTCTTATTTTTTACCGAATGTCTCTTCGAATACAGTAAGACAATCTCTGTATGTCAGATGACGTTGTTTATTTTTGGATCAAATATTTACAGATATCCTGTTCTCTTTCGTACTGATTGATGTTCAAAATACATTTACCACAATCCCCACAGAATGTGTTAGAGTTAAACACAAATGTGAAAATAATTTTTGACTTATTTTTTCCACCACAGAACATTTTCACAGTTTTTATCGGCTTTTTCCAGAGTTTGATCCATATTGTTTATACTTTTCGTTGCGCCGTGACGTCCGGCGCCGTCAATGTTTTTAGTCAATTCTAAAGAGGACTATATGTCTTTAGTTACTGATATCTGTTCAACAAATCTATATATCCCGTCATTTTTTGGTACATAGAATACCATATCAATTTTTAATTTTAGGTTTCAATTTTAATTGGTTTTAAGCCCAATTTATGGAGATATTACTTTCAACATAATAACTTTCAACATAATAAGCGATTTTCTTAACTTCTTTGATTTCTTTGAGTTCAGAAAAAAACAAATGCCAATGTGCCTGTATTCTCAGAGTTAACGTTGATATAGGTCGTCTTCGTTCTTACACGTTTGACAAGGCAAAAGGGAGGAATCTTTCGCTTTAAAAAGTCAACCTAAACCTAGTATAGTAGGTATCTAATTGCATATAGAAACTGTATACAGGTAAATATTCGCCCTTGTTTTATTTCGCCCCTTTCGCCCTCGTTGTCAGCAGGCGAATTTCAGACTGGGCGAATGTTAAAGACACATAATATCTCTTTTTAAACACAGCTGTGTCCGGGCAAATTCAAAACGTGGCGAAACTGTTTGCAAGTTCAGAAGGGCGAAAATTACACGCGGCGAAAATTCAGGTAGATTCAGGTAGATTCAGGCAGATAGTAAAATTTGTCGTGGTAACAAATATACATGTACATGTATCGTTAACAATTGTGAAGGTATCGGCTTGCTGAGCACTTATATATTACATCTTTTTTTCGAGAAAGACACGAAATCCCTGAATTGATGTTACGTAATAGATATACCATACAATGTTGACTGCTTTGCGGTGTATTGTAAATTATACCATGGTTTTGGTTCCACGACCCTGGGTTTAACCTCACGAGACGAGTGAAGTTTAATCTGATTGTGAATATATGTAGTGGCTCAACATTTTTTAAACAAAGCATCAAAACTTGTAGGGGATAACAGGCCTGTATGGTACACAATATGCATTTTGTGGTAATTTTATTCACTTGCATTTTACATAGATTTGCTTTCCAAATATAGTTTTAAAGTTTTGTAAATGTCGTCTTTCTGTGTCCCTGCCATACTACATATGTATTACATTAATTTTATGTTCAAACACAGAACGCACATGTATCTTGATAATTATACGGCTGTTGAAATGTTATGTATACATGTATTTTGTCCTTCAAATTAATTCAGCGATTTTCTTAACTTCTTTGATTTCTTTGAGTTCAGAAAAAAACAAATGCCAATGTGCCTGTATTCTCAGAGTTAACGTTGATATAGGTCGTCTTCGTTCTTACACGTTTGACAAGGCAAAAGGGAGGAATCTTTCGCTTTAAAAAGTCAACCTAAACCTAGTATAGTAGGTATCTAATTGCATATAGAAACTGTATACAGGTAAATATTCGCCCTTGTTTTATTTCGCCCCTTTCGCCCTCGTTGTCAGCAGGCGAATTTCAGACTGGGCGAATGTTAAAGACACATAATATCTCTTTTTAAACACAGATGTGTCCGGGCAAATTCAAAACGGGGCGAAACTGTTTGCAAGTTCAGAAGGGCGAAAATTACACGCGGCGAAAATTCAGATAGATTCAGGTAGATTCAGGCAGATAGTAAAATTTGTCGTGGTAACAAATATACATGTACATGTATCGTTAACAATTGTGAAGGTATCGGCTTGCTGAGCACTTAAATATTACATCTTTTTTTCGAGAAAGACACGAAATCCCTGAATTGATGTTACGTAATAGATATACCATACAATGTTGACTGCTTTGTGATGTATTGTAAATTATACCATGGTTTTGGTTCCACGACCCTGGGTTTAACCTCACGAGACGAGTGAGGTTTATTCTGATTAAAAGAATTTGTTCTACCTGTCTGTAAAAAGGATGATTCCCGGGCTATCAAGAAAAAAAATTAATAACATACATCATTATATAATTATTATGCATTGTTACGGTATCTTTTTAAAATAATCCAATTTATCGGTTTATTCATGACACCAACGCAATAACAATAACATTCTGTTTATCTTTTATATTATTATGGGTCATGCATGTAGAGGTAAACACTTTTATTTTTATATGACAGGCCGACATACTGTATTGTTTTGAGATAAAGAGAAAATCAACATGAAGGAAGAGGAAAATTCTGTTCAACTACGTCACGTCAAACTGGTCGTGGAAAATGCTGACATCGGCTCCGATTCAAACTACCACAGCCAGCCCGGAAGTACTCTGACCATGTTATCGGAACCGGATATGAAGTTTGGAAAAGACAATCCTGCATATGTTCCCGATACCGATGCTGTAGAAAAACAAACAAACGTACTTTTTTTTCAAATATTTAATGTGATACGTTAAATACTGATGCCAAGGGCTCCAACCCTTCTGCTTGCTGTTTAAGAAAAAACGTTCCACGAAAAAACTATAATATTGTTTAAGAAAGTTCTATCCTCTTAAGATGCTACAATACATTGCAAAAATTGATCAGTCGATAAAAAACGTAAGATAATACGATGTCGTTAAAGCGATAAAATAATTTTCTCTTTTTAACGCCTTTTTTCTTATTTTCAACATTTTTTTTTTATATAAAAATAGATTGATTTGAGTCTTTTCATTGGTATTCTGATTCATTTCTAATTCTTATCTTTTTTTTCTTAACCAACAGGGAAATGTGAAGAAACCTCTCGTAGAAGAAGACGACTATGAGTCTTCAGACGAAGAACACGAAGATGACTCCCTCTACGGCAATTCGTGGTCACGTGGTATCAAGCGACTACAAACCGGAATTTTCGGTGCCTTCAAAAAATACAACGAAATGATCTGGGCCTGCATTTATGTGTGCCTTTTGACTCTTTTCTTTGCTTACTTCATCGCCTCTATGCTGTATCGTTTTGGAGACGAAGGCTCGATTCGGCTACTTGTTATGACAATATTGCTTTCACTGTTTATTGCAAGCTTTGCGTTGCATTCTTTTTGTGGGGACAAGATAACTTTCTATTACTATTGGAGCAAGATTGACCGAGAAACACGTAATAACATTTCTAGATGGTAAGCATTTTAACACATACAGTTAATTTTGTTTCTGTAGTTTGTAACCTGGCCCCACCGTCACCAACTTTCCTCAAGTCAATACTCAGCCTCAAGTCTGAGTTTTAACATCAAATTCATTCATTTTTCCTTTTGAAGTTTTGAGTTAAGACTAAGTGAGGGATCTAACAATTTTGGTGACGGGGGCCTGGGTTCTTTTTGTTGTTTTTGTTGTTGTTGTGCTTTATAAACGAAAAATGGTATCCAAAGCGGGAATCCGGCAAAATGGCCATCCTTGTAAGCTTAATATCAAATATGTAAATCTAATATGCTTCGATAATTCATGATCCTCTCTTTTGTCAAATTCTCTTAGCAAACTTTTCTGAAAAAGAAAACAATTGCATTTTATTATGTAACTACTTAAATATGAACATGTTTTTATGAAACATTTTAATTCATTAAACGTAGCCAATAATAATATGCTCTTTTATTTCCGCACCTCACCTTCTTGGACATATGTTGTCGCATGAAATTGTATCCTCTTTCGTTCCATACTCTTTGCTTAACTTATAGGTTCCACATCACCTGCTGTATCCTATTGGCCCTAGGCGCTGTCATCTACGTCATCGTGGAGATAGCGCTCAAAACCCCCAGTAACCTGATCTCTCTGTCTGGAATGGTGTTCTTCATTCTCTTCTTCTACATCTTTTCCTACAATCCCGCCAGGGTGAGTTATTTATTTACATGTACCAAACAAACCATATATTCACACCTGTGCATGCTTAGTTGGTATCGTAATTAAGATCAGAATCCTATGCACGAAATACTAAATACACAATCCATGTATTTTACATGATTTTTATTTATATTTGTACGAGATCGTGACTAACATGAGATCTGAATGACCTCCTATTGGATGTCATTCAGATTATGGAGAAGTTCGATTAAATCTGATTTTAATCAGGCCCCTAGACCATAAAAAAAATTACTCTACAATTTATAATCGATAAATAGTTGGGTTTTTTTGGGGGGGGGGGGAGGGGGGTTGTTTGTTTGTTGGGGTTTTTTTTGCCGTACGTTTGTTTACCTTGACATCAAGCGTTAAAGTTTATGACTCACTGACAATAAATAAAATAAGAAATAATTTTTTTTCTCTGTGTGCCAGACTACATGAATATCAACATTACTATTAAGATTATATTACGAAGAATATTGTTTGAAATTTGTCGTTAAGCTGGAAAATGAAGAAAGAAATGAAGTGCATGTTTAGTAGTCGAAAAAAACACCATGGTACACTTTTTTCTAAGACATCGGATGTTTCAGGGCTTATTGTAAAAAAAAGAACTAAATAATAATTATACCCCAGCTCCGAAGGACAAGGGGGTATACTGTTTTACCCTTGTGTGTCTGTCAGTCCGTCCTTCTGTCTGCCCGTCTGTCCGTAACAAAAAAATATGTCGCATTTTTCTCAGCAACTATTCATTGCAGAGACTTGAAATTTTATCACACTGTTTGTTCAGGCGTGCCATATCGTGGGATATACTAGTATTTTTGTACCAATCGGACGTCAACTTCCTATTAAATGACGACTTTGTTTATTTTTAGCCTAAATTTTCAAATAAATATTCGTCAAAGATTTCTCAGCAACTATAAATTGAAGATGCTTGAAATATTAACACACTACATGTATTTGTTTAGACATGCCATACGTTGGGATCTATTTTTGTACCAATCGGAGAGCCAACTCTCTGTAAAATGTCGACTTTGCTTATTTTGCATATTCACATCAGAGCGGGGGTTTTACTAGTGAGCATTGGCTCACAGATATCTTTTTTTTTCTTTCCATTGCTTAATCAGAAAATTTAAGTTAATATGTATAGAAATTAAAATCATTTCATCAATATTAACGTACACCTGTGTTTTTCACAAACCAGACCAAAAATCTGAATCAGAATGAAACGTAAGTAAATCACACACTGATGTGACCTTGTCAAATCGTATATGCTCCACAAAAGGAAAAGGGAATTTTATCAATTTCCTTTCCTTTCACTATATGCCTGATATGTCGTGTAATATTAAAATATTCTTGGTTGTGGTAAGTAAGCTTTGTTTAAAATGCAAGCACTAGACACGAGTGCGTATTATTTCGTGATTGAATTCCGTTTTGATACAGCACGAATATTAAATAGTATCTTTTTTTTTAGAAAGAAATTGTTTTATTGCAATTACATATATTAACCCATTGGTAAATGAGATGCTAGTAAACCGATAAGCTAACTTTCAAACAGAAATAAATGAATAGAAAATAATAAAGATAGACAGAGTAAACATATGATCAACTGAAGATTTTCTGTTTCTAGTTCAGTCCCTCTATATATACTCGCACTCTTAACAAATAAGTGGGGAAATCCACACCCCCATCCCCCGATCAATCCATAATACTGTTTCTTCTTCAATTGTTTCTTTGATTTCAATCAAACATAATTTTTTCACAATTGTCAAAAATATACTATTAAATAAAAATATACATATAATTATGTCAGTCTGATCCTCTCCTTTATGTCCATTTAGTAGTAACATTTTTGTTTTCTCAATTAATACACAGGTAATTTGGAATTCTAAAGAATATGTAGGGAAAATTTTTCGATAAATCATTTTTACTTCAATTTTTTGACACTGAATAAATAAGTAAATTATTGAACACTTAAATGTGATTTGGAGGATTGTGTTATGAGGGGGAAAAAGGAAAAAACCCAAAAAACTTTCTTTTCCTTTTTTTGTTTGTTTGATGAATAATTTGTTTAAGTATTTCTTTTTATTTATCAGGTGAATTGGCGGCCCGTGTTCTGGGGCCTGATCCTACAGTTTTACTTTGCTCTGGCCATTCTCCGCTGGGACCCGGGGTACCGCGCCTTCCGTTGGCTGGGGGACCGGGTGTCCGAGTTCTTGGCCTACACGGACGAGGGGTCAAAGTTCGTGTTCGGAGATGTGTACCAAGAACATTTCTTTGCTTTCAAGGTAAGAAACTACTGGCGCCTGTACCACTTTATTTTGTTCTTCAGAGTATTCATGGTATTGGGGGGGGGGGGGGGGGGCGGGTAAACGTAGGTAAAACACATTCTTGATGTACTTTTTCTTATCAAATTTGTATAACTTTATAAAATTTATTATTGTTTTTCAATTGTGAAGGAAGGGAGGTACTTCAGCGGGAGGGGGGAGGGGTGCGCTGCCAAGATGAATCATGCCAAATTGCTCAAAGAATATCGAGTTTCAAAACGGGACACAGGGCTGAACATTTAGAAAGTATAGAAAGAAACAAGTAAATCTAGGCTTATTCCCTGTCACACCTTTTAATATATATTGGAAATTTATGTTTTGTTTAAAAATTGTTTACAACCAACCTTATCACATTCACCCCCCCCCCCCTCACCCGCGACCCACTCATGACCACCTGACCAGAACACACACTTCTGGAAAATGTAAAAAACGTAAATTTTACACGGATCAACCGATTCAATCTTCGTCTTCACGACTTATTGTATGGTTATAAGAACGATCAGAAGCAGATAGAATTGGCCATTAAAAGGGGTGGTATTTACCTATAAAGCATTCCAAGTTTTATTGCTTCTTTAAAGGTTCTGTTAGTTCACCTATTACATAAGAGGGAAGAAAAGGGCATAGAATTAAACACGACCATAAGAGACAAACTTATAAACTAGGCACTGTGTTATTTTAAATAGATTTATTAATTACTAAGACTCTAAGCGTTGTCTGTGTAATGTAATCATTGCAAATTCCACTGAAGGCAAGGTCATATTCAACTTGATTTGAAAATCAAATGATATATAATATTATAGCATGCGCGGATTCTGAAAATTTCTAAAAAGGGGGTTTTCAAGGGGGATTTTTGTTTGCCGGGGTGGGGGCGGGTCCGAGGCCTATTTTCTTAAAACATTACAATCTTTTCTTTTTTTTGGGGGGGGGGGCTCCGAATCCACCCAACCCCAACCCCCTTTAGATCTTTGCATGTATAGTTGCATTATACGAATAGCCGATGACTTTGTCAGAATAACCCCCAAATTAGAATTATCGGGGTCGTTTTAACCGCTTTTGTTTCCAGGTTAACGTTCTGGCCGTCGTAATGGTCGTCAGTTCTTCTATCAAAGTGCTGTACACGCCTTGCTGTATCATTTATTCCAGGTTCTGACCGTCATCGTGTTCTTCAGCTCCTTCATCTCCGTGCTGTACTACCTCGGAGTCATGCAGTTTCTGATCCGTAATATCGCGCGATTCATGGCCGCCGTGATGGGAACGTCACCAGCGGAGTCGCTGAACGCTGCCGGAAACATCTTCATTGGTCAGGTATGACGTCATGTTACTGCAGTGACGAAATTCTAATATGATGTAACTATGTTGACATCACGTTTTATGGGTTTGCTGTCATCAAAAATTAATTCGTTACTTAATTTAGCGGATGACAAAGAATCATTCCAACGCTCAAGTTGTTTGAATAGTTTGGTTTTATTGTACAATATTTGTCATTCTAATTTTTTTTATAACATAATAAATTCTAATAACATTTTACCATTACCCTTAACGTTTACATGGTTATAAAAAACACTTTGTATATTGTATTTTGGTTACATTTTAACGCTATGAGAGTACTTTTTAAAAGTGATTACATGTATCTGGGATTTTTTTCTTTGCAGAGTGAGGCACCTCTTTTGATACGACCCTTCATATCTAAGATGACGAGATCAGAACTTCACGCAATCTGCACAGGCGGGTTCGCTACCATCGCCGGAAGTGTCATGGCAGCATACATATTATACAAGGTACAGCAACACACACGTGAGATGCATAAATCTGGGCAACCTTGTTTTTAAACGCTCCACTCTCATCAATGCAACGTACTTTTTTTTAAAGAAATAATTTATTTACTTTGGGTTTTTTGGAATTCACTTGGAAATTTTGCTTATAATAATACCACAAATACCATGAAAAAATGACAATAACAAACCGCCAACCATCTCAAAAATCCATAAAACGAAATACTATTTCAAAGCAGAGCAACACGGACCTCCAAAAAGATACAATACATGCACTGAATGCGCTTAAAATTCTCATGGTTTTTTTTACGTTGAATTTCAAACTTTTTATGTAGGAGTAATATGTTACTAGATAGTGTTTTCTCATTAAAATAAATGAATCACTTAAAGATTCATTTACATCATTCATATAATTTTTCAACCTTTGACTAGGTCCCCGCAAACCACTTGTTGTCTGCTTCCGTTATGTCCGCCCCAGCCGCTCTGGCGATGTCGAAACTATTTTACCCGGAGACCCGGAAGTCGAAGACCGGAAAAGAAGTCTACAATCTGGCATCCGGGTAAGACAACTTTAGACTCTTTATAGACAAATTCTCTTCCACTAGAAAGCTGATATTTTTTAATATTTTAATACATGTGTTTAAGGATACTCCCATAACGAAGTTTATTGTCGCCCCTTGAAACGTAATCCGTTTGTAAACAGAATTTATAAAAACTATAATCGTTGGTAACAAATAAACCAGATTATGTTAAGCCATACAGTGAGTTGAATATTCTTCAGCCAAGAAAGAAATATCATCGAGGCGGCCTCTAAAGGAGCATCACAGTCTATATCGCTTATCGCCAACATCGCTGTTAACCTCATCGCCTTCATAGCTCTCATCGAGTTCCTAAACCAGACCCTTATCTGGTTCGGAAACCGAATCGGTCTGGAGAAACCGGGCGATGAGCTGTCATTCCAGGTATCAAATTTAACCTCTATCGAATTATTTTAGATGTATGTCTTTAACTTTCATAACTGTAGATTTACAGAGCTTTTTAACTAATTATCAAAGTAAGATCCTTTAGGTTAATATCATCTTTGTTTGTATTCTGCGGATTCTGTAGACTATTTGATTTTTTCCTGAAGATATGTTCTTCCTCTAAACAGAGAATTTTTCCTGATTAAACTTATTATTTATAGACATATAGAAATTCAAGACTCTTACGCATAAACCTGTATACACCATCCCAAAATATGTTCAATGTAATAGTTTATACTTATACATGACTTTCGTAATATACTTTCGATGAGTAAAACTTTAAACAAATTACCTTACATGTACATGGCGTATGTTAATGTCCCTTCGTGACCTTGGTTACAGTTCCTCTGTTCTTACGTCTTCTATCCTGTGGCCTTTCTGATGGGGGTAGCAGAGGAGGACTGCTTTGAGGTGGCCAAGCTGATCGGAGACAAAACGTTCATCAACGAATTCTACGCATATACCCGGCTATCCGTATACATTAAGAACAGAGAAAACCTCACGTGGTACGGTCACGTGTCATTTATAAAAATTCAAAAATCAATCACTTTATCTTTTAATAATTCAATATTTTATTATGAAATGATAATGCATGGTAGATTTTGTTTCTCTTGGTGGCATGTAGGTACGAGTTGCTTCCAACACAGAATTCATCGTTTACGGGAGACTGGCATTTTTCCGGGAACGATATTATGTATAAAGATTTTAACCATACTTTAGTCGGTGGAGTCCTTCAGGTAACCGTTGTCCGTCCTATACGTTTTTATTACAACTTTGTTTTATAATTTTATAAATCTCTATTAAATGTATATGTATTTTTAGCTGTATGATTTCTACATGCATTATGAATAGTATTTATATTTGATTATCAAATGAGCCGCTAATAATTTAAAAAAAAATAATGTTTAAAAAATAAATAACCAACACAAAACATAACAAATGTAATTAATGCAAACAAACTATTGAAGCATTAAATATGATTACTAGTACATGTTAATTATCTTGCTGGTCATTTGTTTTCAAATAGATATTTAGATATAAAATGGTTCGCGAATTTTTCATATTATTTTTCTACACTTACCAGGACCGGTCAGTTGTAATATCCACCTACGCCTTGTGTGGTTTTTCCAACATCAGCTCCATAGGGATCATGTTGGGAGCTTTAGGCGCAATGGCGCCACGCCGCCAGACGGCGCTCGCACAGGTTGTCGTCAGAGCAATGATTGCTGGGAATGTTGCTTGTTTCATGACCGCCTGTATTGCTGGACTTCTATACGAAACCAAGTAGATCTATACTATCAAAAGGCTGTACAATCCATGCATTTAGAGACTGTGAAAGGCTGCTTAAGCATGTACCACTTATGTTAATAGAAACTTTTTGGGACTCTCCGGAAGAGTTACGAAAAAAACCCACATCATTTGTAGTGTCATCATTTATACGAAATGAAGTCACTTTCCAACGATATTTATGTAACGACAAGACATCACTGACTGTCATTTCTGTGTTGTAACCAAGGGTATATTATTGAATGCAAGGAAATTTAGTTCGAAGAGTAACAGAGAATTCATTTACTTGTAAATTATTGGCATATTATTGACTCTCATATGGTGATGTCATGGACTAAATTCGATGTTGTTTTTTTCCGCTCGTCGGAAAGGACCGAGACGTTTCGATGGACATTCATTTATCAGGAACAATCTTTTTTGTGACGATAAAAAAAGGGGGGGAAAGTAGTGAATGGACCTTTTACAACTACATGTATCTCCCCCCTTTCCTTTTCCCGTTTTCAATGTACTTGTAGAAATATTGGTAGTCCCGTCGAGCAGGATCATATTGTGGAATTGTTTTCTTTTATTTGTTTATACGGAACATAGATAGGCCTATGTACCCCCAGGACACCATTACTCGTTTGAGTATTATTTATATTTTTAATTTCTGAATTTGCTATTTTTTTTCAATCGAAAGTATACAAATTACTTGATTTTATTTTTTATGTATTTTTCATGTAACGGTTTTTTATTCAGCGCTTAGGTTGGATTTGTTTTTTTTTTTAAATATCATCGACAGATATATTAAATTAATATTTACTTTTGACAGAATGTAAAATGAATGGTGTGTTATTTTAATCAAACGTTGAAAAAAAGGTTACGCAATTACGACAAGTTTTTAAGAAAATCTTTTTATGTATACAGTAAATTGTCTTGTGTTGTTAAATATGTTGAATTGTAGAGTTCAGTTATATTTTTAGGTATATGTTTTATATCATTATATTTACAAAGAACATGTAAAATGAATATATTTTTATATAAGAAATAAAAATAATGAAAACAGTCTTTTTGACAAAGAAGAACTTTAGTGTTAAAAGGTGTTTTCATAGGGAAATGGTTTAGATTTTTTAAGGTATAAGGTACGCACATTGAGATTCGGCCACAAAAGAAAATATTTTAATCATATCTTTAAGGAATTTTAGGGTCATGCGGATCCAGACAAATTTTTCCACAGGAAGGTGTCATGGAGATAATTTTGTTTGCTGGATGGGGGATCCAAGTCGACTGCATTTCGTTTAAGAAGTTTGAATTTTCTAGGAGAAGTGGGAGAAGTGGACCTGAACCTTACCCCCCCCCCCCCTTTCCCCGCCCTCAGATCCCCACAAGGGGGTCCTCACACCATCCATGCAATACCATCCTCGTCGCGTTTGTATTATTTTATTATAATGAAAATCAAGTTTATAACACTGTGCCGGATAATTATGCAAGTGGCATTTTTTGTACACACACAAAAAAAACTAAAAAAGAAGACATTGGACCTACTGAGAATCCCAGATCTCATTAGTAATTTAGTGAGAAAATGTTCTAGGTGTTTTCTTGGAAAGAAATTCGTTCATTTTGGGTTTCTTCTGTTTGGGTAAGAAAAGGTGGGGACTAGATAAAGAACCTCCTCCCATAAAGAAAACTATAGATCCTCGACTGCATTTCTTTTAAGAAGGTTGATGCCATTAAATTCCCTCCATTTACTTGCTAGTTCATTCAGAATTGTTTTTCATCCTCATTTTTTCTTCCATTTGGTAACCGTTCGTTTGATTTCGATCTTTTTTAAGTGTCACTAGTACTGCAAAACATAAACCCCAATTTATCTTCAGCTAAACTATTACTTAAAAACACGAATTTATATTGAATTAAAGTCCAAAGGTACCATCCCCCTTGTTAAAGCGCTGTTTGTTACTACATGTGATTATTGTGTTTAATTTGGAAAATATGACATCATAAATTCGTAAAATTTGGATTTCTTCAACTATATTGTACCATTGCATTTGAATTTTTGTACCATTGCATTTGAACTTATGATTAAGCAAGGGACTTTTTACATGGATCAGACAAAAAAATGCAATCGATCATTCAAAATCTACCAATACTAGTAATACTGATACCAGTAAACAGTGTCTTCAATTTTCTTAGCCTGCCATACAACGAAATGACCATACACATTGTTTTAACATAATATATATTTTTTATTATAAGGTAATAAACCAGTACTTAAAATTATTACAATATGCAAAAAGGTGGAAAAGAGCTATATAGACAAAATGTTAAAAAACAAGGATTTTCAACAATGGAAATACGTGTATGTACATTAGCATATTAAAACTTCTAATAATAGATTTTCAACAATGGAAATACATGTATGTACATTAGCATATTAAAACTTCTAATAATAGCAGAATATGCTAATGGGGTAAGTTCATGTCCAACAATTACAAATGAGTGGCAACAGATAGCTAAACGACTTTTATTATTCAATCTCTTGTTGGGAAACATCTTCTTTTGGATAATTTTAACACCTAAACTTACACTTGGTATTTGTGAAGCTTCACAAATATCAAGTGTAAGTTTAGGTGTTGAAATTATACGGAACGCGGTTTTTGTATTTAATAATTTGAAAAGTCGAGATTGGTATGCGAAACGTCGGTCATATCGCAGAATATAAATTCTATACAGCTGGACATAGAAATATATCCGGCAGTCGAGTGTCATGAAGTGTGACATTATAGTGCTATGGGAAACAATAAATAATACATTCTAATCGTCCATTTACGAAGACTGATCGTAAATCTGAAAGTTGATAATTTTTCTGCTTATCAATCAACAGTGAAATATTTTTTTTAATTGATGATTATATCAGAATCTGTTGATTATACTTTCAAATTATAATAATTAATATTTTATTTTCAAGACGCAATATGATAGGATAATTGATTTATACATGTTTTAGTGTAGCTGAAGCTTGTTAATACAGGCAGTATAAACCTCTTTGCGTATTTTTTCCTTCCTAGTTTGAAGTCGTATAAATTTTGTTTTTCGCGAAAAAATCCGCTTTAAATATTTATTTCTTATGTATTTAGAAACCCCCCAAAATCCATAATTATTAAGAAGTTTAATTTTTACTGCCTATTAATCTACTTTGATCAAGCCTATTCAAGTAATATAATATACTTAGTCTAGTATTATCATTTGACGACACTGTCCTAATATCAAAGTCGGCTTAGAATTTACAAAATATGTTAAACGCACAGCAAAGCTACATTTGTGTTCAAAGAGAAACAAGCAAACAAACAAACAAGTCCTGTTCTTCCTGCATGTTCCGTTTTAATATGTATGTTGATAAGAATCACTTTAGAAAACTTGATAACGTGTGTACTATCTTGATATGTTTGTCAGTATGCAAGTCTTTTTAAAAGTACTGGTAAAAGCAAACAAAATAGAGGGATGAATAAAATAATAAGAAAAATAAAAGAATGCACAGAAATAATTCATGGGCACTCTTTCGTTCTCTTAAAAAAACATCGAAAAACATGTCCTTGTAATAAGATTTTCGACTTTGGATTAACATCTCTTCTCTTTCTCTTTTCAAACGTTGCATCATTTGTAAATTTGCTGCAAGTTTGTTATATTCATTCAGTATAAAAATGGCTTCTCTAAACTCTGCTAAAGCTTTTTGTAGGTTTAATATGTGTTCTATTTTCTTTTGCATGATTAAATTGTTTTCGATTTCCTTTTGTCTGATTTCCGTATCACTTTCAAATTTTTCAACTTTTTTATGCGGTCCTTCATCACATTGTGTTGTAACATTTTTAGCATCTTTGTCATAATGAGAAACAAATGCTCGTTGTTCAATCGACACAACTTTATGTTCTTTGGATTCATCTGATAAATGGTCTTTAGCACAGGCCTCACATAGATTGACGTGACAGTAAACGCAATAACGAGGAGGCACAGGTGTTCCACATGGGTCACACCGTAAGACATCCTGGGCACTGAATCTAGGGTCCATGATCCTACAAATAATTTGAAAAGATGCACATTGGTAACATCGGTCAACTGCATAATGTAGAATACACTTTATTTTTGCAGCCTGTTTTAAACATCTGAATACAAAAGACTGATACATGTATGCCCTACATGATAGCTCATGGGTTGTCATAAAAGGTAGGAAATTCATACAAGAAATGTCTACACATCAGAAACTTTAAAATCCTTTCATATAAGAAACTAATAGTATTTATATTTTTCTTTTTAACGCTCAAGATAACAATTTTTCAATTTTCGAAAGAACTGCGTATTCTTATTTAAAAAAAGGCCCGGTTAGTACCCCAGGGATTAGTTTTAAAAAAATAAACACACATTTGCAGAATTCATGAAAAATATTCATTACAAACTCTAGCATGGTCTCCATTTAGTCTTCAGAAAATAAATTTAAAGATTTTCCTAAACTAAAATTTTGGATTCTAAATCTAAAATATCTATAAACATACTTGCCCCAATTTATAATTTTCCCAAATTTCACATCTCATCTCTTTTGGCCACATTAATAGTCCAGTCCTGTTCTTCTACTTCTGTTTACAGATTAATTATTGTGAGGTAAAATTCCTCCAAAACTATCTTGTGACACTCATCCCCTTAACCCCTTAAGACCCGTCATGAAACTATTTTGTTTTTTCGAATGACCATAAAAAGGAAGATTTGGTTGCTTCCAGACTACAAATCTAAACAATTACAATCCATCCTGGAGTTTCTTACGCTATCGATCACATTGGTGATTTAATACAAACAATTTTTTTTACAAACTCGGTGCAGACGAATAGTGCTGAAAGGTTATCTTTAAACTTGTCCGTAAATATCTTCTGCTCTCATTCAACCCAAATGCATTTAAATATTGTGTCTGAATAGGACAATTCAATTTCCAAATGCTGAACAGCGCATTTTAAAAAAGCCACCATGCTGTCACACTGTACAAGTAGAAACACAAGACATATATACCTCACACTATCATGAGTACATAACTTCAGAGAGTAATACTTAATATATAAAACGATGTTGATTTTACGCTATAGTTCCAGTTGGAACGATGTCTATCGATCATATGATATGACATTTTATTGAAATAAACATCTGAGGCGAAAGACATCGTTCCAACTGGAACTATAACGTAAAATCAACATCGTTTAATATAAGTCTCTTCCAAGTACCTTCCTAACACATTTGTACTGCATTTTCGTACAGAAGACGTTATGTGCAATATTAATAATTCTGTCGGCCTTAAAATTAAAAAGAATATTAAACAAAATATTTTATAATGTAGATCTCATTGTATTTTACATCCAACGATTAATCTATCAACTGTATTTCATTCCAAACGATAAACATGTTAACTACTAAGTAAACAAAACCTGTAAGGCTAAACGTAACAGCCATCATCATGACCTAGTTTGTCTCTCTATAGAGGAAAACGATCAGCTGAAATTCTGAGAATAATTGAACGGGACTGAACTGATGTTGGGATTAACTTCTTGCTGATCTGCTATGCTGTTGAAAACAAATGGAAACAATACAGATAATTCCTAGATCGTTTAATTTAATTAAAAGAAATACAATCAATAGGAAGCAAGAAAGAGATAAGCATATCTTTTCATCACTACTGCCGTCAAAGCAATAGTGAAGAGATACAAGTAGTATATGTACCAAGGACTAGTCCTGAGCAGTGAGAATACTTGCATCCTCCAGCTATTGATGTGGTATCGACTGATGACGATTAGGATCCAGCTGGCTGTACCACGTCAGTAGATGACAAAAAAAGATGCTGGAGAGGACGCTCTCACTCTATCTTACAGATGAAAAGAAAAGTGCTTCTTTTGTGTCAAATGAGACTATCCAACTTAGTGAGGTGTTGGAGGCAGAAACTATCACTGATGAAGAGGAAGAAAAGGCTGACACGCACGCAACAGCAGATGATGCTCTTTCGAAAGGTGGAAAGAGGGAAGGAGTTCTAATGAGACAACTGATATAGCAGAGAAAACTGGTTATAGAGTTACATCAACAGGGAGATCTGTTAGAAAAAAGGAACCACCAGCCTGTTTGCATAGACTGGAGAATTCTTCATATATTTATGTGATAGTGTGTTTATTAATAAATATTTCAATCATAATCATTCTATTTCGATGCTGTTGAAGGTTTTAAATTGTATGGGATTTTTTTTTAAAATTATTTCAACATATGCTTTCGTATGAACAGTTTCTAAAACGAGGCAAGCTACTGACAAACAAGTTGATAAAACAGGACTATCAACAGTCTCGTTTAAAGTCATCTTTTCGTAAGTTCTATGGTCGATACAACGACCTTGTCAGCAAGTACAATCTTCCACTGAGTTGCATGCTGACTGACGTTTTTCATACCAATTGTTAGACCATAATTAATTACCTAATTGTCTACGGACTTTTGCGGTTTTTATTTTCCCGATTACGACAAAGAGCACACGGCGGGTGTGACCGGTCAGCAGAGGATGCATGGCACCTGATCCTACCTCTACCTTGGAGGTCCGTGTTGCTCTGCTTTGAATTTGTATTTAGTTTTATGGATTTTTGAGATGGTTGACGGTTTGTTATTGTCATTTTGTTCATGCTAAACATAAGCTCCTGAAATGATTGGAATGATAAATAATTGTTCAACATATTTTGTTTATTGTGTATGCTTTAACAATGTTTAAAGCATTTGTGCAAGATATGCTGAACATTGACTTTAAAGATGTGTTGCCATTGTTTACGTTTATGTATTCGACTTTACGTCAAACAAATGACACGTAAGTATGATTTGTAAAGTTGAGAAACATACATAAGTAAGCTTGCATATATACAAAAATCAATACAAAGAGTATCCCAGTATGTGATTTAACTTCAACTTAACAATAACATTAAGTAATAAAGGCAATCAGAGGTGCAAATTTCATGTTGAATTTTTTTTTTTTTTACAAAAATGCTATTTTCTAGTAAAATGACAAAAAGTATCATAGTTTTTAAATTTCTGTTAGCCTTTTTTTGTGGAAAAAGCCGTTAAGAAGCCTTCATGAAAGCAAAATTGATTTAGTGTCGTCCTGTACAAAAAATGATCTGCTTTATATTCCGGAGAAGAGAAATCTTTCCTCTTAAATAAATGATTTTTTTTAAATCTTATTTGTCATAAAAGTTAAAGTTACATGCAGACTTATCATACTAGCAGGTTTTTGCAGCAAAAAAAAAAAAATTAAAAAAAAAACCCAGCTCATATTGCTTTAAAATAAATATAAATTTTTGACTATTTCAGACACTACAAACCTTAGCAGGAAAATATAGAGGTTCCACGTAATTCCTTGTTGAAATAACGATTTGTTATATACTAAATATGTTAGGTTACCAGCTTGAGAAAGAATTTTTTGTATGGAAAATCTGTTGCGTTTAAAAAAAACACATAATTGCAGCTGTTACATGATAACAGTAAGAAATATGTCTCTATTGATTTTAATTAGGTATAACGGTGTTGCCTATTCTTAAAATATAAAGCCGCGGTTTTCGCTGTTGTTTCCTCGACTATCAATTTTTGAATTATATTTTGGATTGCGTCTCTGTTAATTATAATGAAGTCAGTTTTTAATGTAAAATCGTTAAAGCAATATGAGCTGTATTTTTTAAAATTTTATTTTGCTGCAAAAACCTGCTAGTATGCTAAGTCTGCATGTAACTTAAACTTTTATGAAAAATAAAATTTGAAAAAATCAGTAATTTTTGTCAGAAGAAAGATTTTTCTTCTAAGGAATATATTGCAGTTCAATTTTTGTACAGGACGACAATAATTCAATTTTGCTTCAATTAAGGCTTCTTAATGGCTTTTCCCACAAAAATAAGGCTAACATAAATTTAAATACCATGATATTTTTTGTCATTTTAGTAGAAAATAACATTTTCTTAAAAAAAAAATTCAGCATGAAAGTTGCAGCACATAATGCTTTAATAAATTGATATGTTTAAAATTTTCTTAGACAATGCTTTAATTATTGATATATCAATATCACGTGAAATTGTTATTGTAATATTTACAGTATCTTTAACAAGAGGCCCATGACCTTATCGGTCACCTGAGTAACTGGAGTGTGGCTTTTGCAATGTATATTCATGTGCATTATAATTACAGGGCTATTAAATAAAATCATTTTAAAAATTAAGGGATTGTCGAATCCAATTAACTTTCTAACCTCAATAAATTATTAAAAAATGGTAGCATAACACATGTAGCGACATAATTAAACAAATCTTACGTACCAAAAAAAAAAATAATCGGTCCAAATTACACCATACTACCCAATATAATAATCATTAGATCCCTGCCCTAACACCAGAACCCTGACCCAGGGGCCATGAAATTCATAATTTTGAAAGAGGCACTCTTCCTCATCATAAATATGTAATTAATTCATCGAATTAATATACAGGAACACAAAAGAAGATTTTCAAAGAATTACTGCAATCATTTAGAGCCCCACCCTACACATCTTACACCAGAACTTCTGACCCAGGAGCCATGAAATTCACAATTTTGGAATAGTCACTCTTTCTGATCGTAACTATTTACTTAGTTCATCTGTTTAATATCCAGGAGTAGAGAAGATTTTCAAAAAAAATTATGCATTTTCACTATATAATCATTAGAGCCCCACCCTTACACAAGAGCCCCTGACCCAGGGGCCATGAAATTCTCAATTTTGAAAGAGGCATTCTTCCTCATCATAACTATGTACTTAGTTCATCTGTTTCATATCCAGGAGCAGAGAAGAAGATTTTCAAAGAATTAATGCACGTTCCATGTTTTCACTATATTACCGATTCCAGGAGCAAATAAGAAGATTTTTGAAGAAATAATGCATTCTTTCTATATAACCATTAGAGCTCCACCCTAACACAAGAATCCCTGACCTAGGGGCCATGAAATTCACAATTTTGAAAGAGGCATTCTTCCTTATCATAACTATATACTTAGTTTATTGGTTAAATACCCAGGAGCAGAGGAGAAGAGTTTCAAAGAATAATGCATTTTCACTATATAACCATTAGAGCCCCACCCTAGTGCCAGAACCCCTGACCCAGGGGCCATGAATTTCACAAATTTGGTAAAGAGCTCAATGCTTATTACAATCATGTCAGCAGTTTGACTGCTTGATGTTCAGGAGTAAAGAAGAAGATTTTTTTTAAAGATTGCATTCATTTGTTCAGGAGTAAAGAAGAAGATTTTTTTTAAAGATTGCATTCATTTTGATGGTTTTAGCCCCACCTCTCAGGCCCTAGAGGGGCAGGGTTCATGAATTTCACAATTAAAAACTTTTTCACCCACAGATGTTATATGCTGAATTTGGTTGAAATTGGTTCAGTGGTTTCAGAGAAGAAGCTAAAAATGTTCAAAAGTTTACGACCGACGAACGACGAACGACGTACGACGAACGACGACGAACAAAAACAGATAGCAATAGGTCACCTGAGTTACTCAGGTGACCAAAAAAATACAAAGAAAAGGGGGATCAGTATTCATCCCTCTGAGCTATAGCGCATTGAATTTGACCTTTTTGTACTTAAAATGCAATTTCTGCCCGATTGGCATTTGGTGCCAGTATTTTTAATTAAGCAAATTATTTCATCGAATACTGTTTTCAATTATGCACTTAGATCGAATTGAATAAAGATTAAAAAAAATATATTTATGAAGCTGCATAATTTTTTTGGGTTGACCTTTTTGCACTTAATATTGACAATTTCTTTCATTTATATTTACAAATTGTTTCGTAATAAAAGTTTTCTAAGTAAGAAGAATTTTATACAATTAATTCCGTTTTGCCTCGATATGTATTTTTTTTACATAATAAAACATGGGGATCAGTGATGTCATATTTTAGATAAAAGGCCTCAAACGTAAAATGCTTGCAAAATTTGGCTTAAAAAATGTCAGATTGTGTTCACACTCTCTAGATATAATTTTGTACTTTTAAACACAGAACATATAGAATATGTTCCAAGCCTTGAAATATTGAAATTTCATAACATGGCTTGATTTCTGTCATTTTGGTTGTTTTTTTTTAACTTTTGCACGAAAAAATTGTTCCCGCAAAAACTTGTATGTTTATTGAATTAAAATGGTTTTACTTTAGGAATGCCGTGTAATAATAAATTATAATATTTCTGTGCTGATTAAATGAATAAAATCTTACTCATTATAAATATAATGAACATGTGCGCGATGAAATCAAAACGTGACGAATGAGATACTGTAAATTCCTTATATATTACGCGATCCCGCTGGTTTGAATCAAATCGCGAGAATATAAAATCGCGAACGTGGAACTTTTCTCCTTATTTCTTATAGTTCGCAACTATCAGAAAATAATGGCGAGATTTTAAAATCCGCGAAAGGTGCTTCTCGCGATTTTACGCGGATATTAATTCCTCGCGTTTAATTAGGAACTAAGCTACTAGGTTGGATGGTCAACAAATTTACTAATAGATCTGCCTAAATGTTTAAGATATGATTGTTTAGCTATAAACTTTTATATAGTAAAGAAAAAAATCATACATTTTATCTTTTATAATTTGAATATTTTCATATATACATACGACTACAAAAAATATCTAAATTGTTCGTGCCATTTTAAATCTTACTATTTTCAAGGTATTGTCCTTTCTGATATATTTCATTTTATCAAATAAAATATACAACATGACTAGTCATGTTGTATATTTTATTTGATAAAATGAAATATATCAGAAAGGACAGATATGTTTATTAACAGTCTATGTGTTTAATTAAATATATGAGTTAAATTGGTGTGTGTAGAATATTAGTAGAGGATTTTTTAGTCATAGTTTGTTTGATAAAGTAAAGTAGTATTTGGTTTTATTGATCTCAATATTTTGTTCAGGTTTACAGCAATGTACACATTTATTGCCTTTTTCTTTTAATTAAAAAATACGGTGCAAAATGTTAAATATAATGATTACTTTAAAAGTCGTTTTCAGCATATCTGACAGTTACAGATTTTTTTTTGGTACAAAGCTACGCTGTTCAAAGTAAATAACTTAAGGTTGTCCAATTACTTATCAAAACTTATTCTGTCAGGTATGCGGAGTAACAATGTCGCAAAAATGTAATATTATGTAATTTATTAGTCCGACGACCAAGTTAATTTACATATGGGTGTTACGATGTTTATAATTGTTATTAAGGTTTCCTTTTATCTTTTTTTACCTAGTGTCAAGATCAAGATGTGCTCAGGTGTCAGCAGATTTTTCTTTGTTAGGGGATTATCTATGTTAAATTAATTATTTCTCGATAGCCAGTGTCCGGAGTTTACGGTCACTTGGGTCAAAGTTCAATTTCTAAAATAGTCTTAGAACAAAGAATCTAAATTTTGATTGGCTGAAATAGACCAGGGAAGCCCAGGTCTCCGATTAAGGTAGCGTACCCTACCTCGGTCATTCCGATCGGAGACCTGCAGCAATAAAGTCATAATTATTTTCTAAAGGCTTCCCTGCTTCTATTTTCAGGTAAAATATGGTTTTGTTTATTTTCTCTTTAATTTCAAAGTTATTTTAAAAGCTTTTTCATTTCTTTATTTCGGAATGTATAAAAGTTCTTTTCATCGTGAAGTTAAATATGTTTTTAAGAAATTTGAGCTTTGGACTAAGTTAAAGTTTATGTTTACTTCATTAATTTTCTTGTTCAAGTTTATTTGATTTAAACCTTGCTTTTCTATTCTAAATTGTTAACTTTAGTTGCAATTATGTTTTAGTTTATGAATTCTTAGTTAAAACAGTTCATCTTATTAATTTTGGTTTATTGATTCATAACTGGCACCTGCGGCATTTGCACTTTATTTCTTTTTACAAAGTCGGAAATAGTTATTCCGTTTTTGGTTCTTGAGTTTAAGATTTGTTTACTGCACAGCAATGCAACAGTTAACTTTTATATCGTAAGTTTATACTTTAAATACTTAATTGATCCTTATTTAAAAGAATACTCATGTAAATGTATGCATTGTTTGAATCACCGCTTCGTTTGTGTAAAGTCTCGTTCATCCGATAACTCCATCCGATGTTGACTCTATTTACTTTTATAAGTTCGAATTTCCTCGACAATTGTTTACATTAACTTCTATTTAGGAAAATGTTAGTGTTTAGATTTTTTTATACAGAGTGAGTGTTTTGTATTGTTTAATCACTCTGATAGTCACCAGCGTTAGGTAGGCTAGGGCACCCACATTTGTAATGCTCAATGCAGATAGTTGTCATAATTTTTATTGTGCCTGGTGACTAATATTATGTTCATTCCGATCGGAGACCTGCAGCAATAAAGTCATAATTATTTTCTAAAGGCTTCCCTGCTTCTATTTTCAGTGCAATCGTCCCAAACCTTTTGGACTGGACATTGCAAAACGGGTCCTCACACTGCAAGCGAGTAAAACATTCCCCATATAACGTCATAGTCAAAAACGCGACACGACAGTATTTATACATGTAAATAAGAGTCTTCAAACAATGTTTTTGAATACATTACATCGAATTTATCGATTATCTTCAAGTACTAAGTGTTGTCAGCGGTGATGATTTGTGCTTAAATCTAAACACTGTTTCACTTCTGTTTTGCCAGAGTACATGTAACTGCATAGGAGAGTTAATTAAAATCAACTCCCAGAAACATAAGTATACTGTCACTTCAAACACGCTTACCAGATAACCCGTTATCAAGTAACCCGCGCAACATTATTTATTAAATGCTAGACGAGCCATGGGTACCCGGTACATAAAATTGATTTTTAATTGGGAAGGCAAACAAGATATTTAGTTATTTCAAAACTCACATATAAGTGCAGTAAGATACATTGTTTTTATCCGTTCAAATATAAATGTAGATAGATTTTGATATCGAATTATATCAAAATGAGAAGAATGTACCGACATTTTAAGGTCTTTCAAATAGTGGAATCATTTAAATTCGTGGGAGCCAATTTTCGTGGATTTTAGATTTTTTTTGCTTATTCGTGGGGATGTATTTTCGTGGATGCATCGGTTTTCAGTTTAAGTAATAAAACTATATATAACTCCATCAAAATATATTTTCGTCGAGGATGTAAATTCGTGGGGGGGGAGGCTACCCATGAATACCACGAAAATTGAGCCACCACGAGTTCTAATGATACCATAGTACAGCAGTGCCCATACCCTTTACTGCCCTGTGCGATATAAACCGAAAATTCGACTACCTCTGTTTAGTAAACCTTAGGGGTGTGTAATAAAATGTATTACACACACACCCCTTTCCGGCAATCTTCGGTTTTTATTACACACCCCTTTCCGTTAATCATCGGCTATTGTGACGTAGAATTTGGTACATCAGGCGCAAATTGAAAGGAAAGTTTATAAGAGAAGTATATAGACACGGAGCGATTTGTTGCCAATAATATTTCATCACATGATGCTTTATTTCTTTGATATTTTCTATAAGTATATGGTATAAAAATCATGACATGATATTTTTTTATAACTCATCTTTTATTCGCCCTCGGTCGCTGTATATTACCCCTCGAGTCTGACGGCTCTCGGGCTGATGTACAGCGACATCGGGCTAATAAAGGAAGCGATATAAAATAAAAATATCAATACATGTAATAATCTATATATTTTTCATAAGCATTGTCTTTTAATCTGGAATAAAAAAATTCCTCATTGAGGGTACATGTTTAGTGCCTGCAAAATGAAAATAAAACTCCTTCATTTATTTGTGGTTAATTTACATTCTTCAATCTAAAATATGAATTACATTTCCTAAACACATTCCAATTCACGAATTATAATATTCTTTGTAGAATTCAACTCGGCACCTGAGATTAGTTAAAATAAACTTGATGCAAGGGGGTTCGAATGTGGACATAGCTGGTTGACGTGTCAACAATGAAGAGTATATATGTGTGGCTTTGGCAAATGTTAATGTTGTAGTAATTTGCTAGCCAATGTAGTGCTGTATGCAGGGTTATTTTCGCCCCGTGTTATTTTCGCCCTTCTTCACTTGCAAACGGTTTCGCCCCGTTTTGAATTCGCCCAAAAAAGTTATGTTTGAAGAGAGATAATTTGAGAAATTGGATTTCGCCCAGTCTTAAATTTTCCCGCTGACAATGAGGGCGGAAGAGGCGAAAAAAAAACCACGGGGGCGAATATTTCGCTGTATACAGTACTTTAATGTACATTTAATGATACATATGATCAGAAGTGTGCTACGAGGCACGGTAATCACTTTATATGTTCTGTAACTGTAAAAGTGTAACATTTGGTTGTTCGCGTTTTATTTGGCGGAATGCGGCTTCCGCTTAATCAAGTACATCCCAAAATGTCATGCATATACATGTATGTATAATAATAGGGACACTCAGAAATAAGCTAATTCAGATCCACACCAGATTGTTGAAAAACTGTATTCCATTAAATTTTGTACATGCCAATATAATACGCTTACAGCATATCTCAATATACTAGTACTTGTTTTTGTTAGTTTAAGCATTCTTGTCGATAAAGGTACCTAGAAACGAGTTGAGATCAAAATTTATTATTTTATTTTTTATTTATAAAGTAATTTACTTGTTAATTCGAATGTTTGATAATAATCTGAATGTTAAAATTCAAATTAAAAGAAAGATACGGAGGTAACAATTCATTATTATGTAAACAAATCTCTCATTTATTTACAAATGATGTAAAGTAAATAATTGCGATTTCTTTGAAAAAATGACTCGTTGCAAACAGGACTATCTGATTTGATATGTTACTGAATAATATTATCAACAGAAGAAGCAACATTTGTTTCAAACTTTTACCAGTAACACACATATGTAAACAAGAAGGCCACAGAGAGTGATTTCTTTTTTCATTTACGAGTCTCTGAATAAATTCTGCTTCATAAAAAAATATGAAAATAGAAATAGGTCTGTTAACAATGAAGTGCATTTGGTACCCATGAGGAATTCCAACAGATTGTTGGAAAACCCGATTACCAATTAAAACTACAAAGATGTTGTGAATCAGAAACCCAAACATCTTTTTTAAATCTTGTGTACGCAATCCGAATGGTTTTTAAAAAATAGTTTTGTAAATCACACACGACAAGGTAAGTAAATTTACGAGATTCATTTTTATTGAAAAAGCAGCTATCAATGATGTCAAAAGGCATGGACTTTAAATTTATCGTGGGGAATCACAGGTTGAAAAAAGTATTTAAAAAAAGTCGTAAGTTTTGATGCTAATGATTTTGGTAAAATTTTGTGATTTTAAATTTTCTTAAAGTTCCATGGAATTTTTCAATGTATGTTTCATATACCTGACTAAGAGCGTATATAATGACTTTAAAGCGATGATACACAAAGACTTCATACAAATGAACATTAATATGAATATTAATATAAGCATTGAATGCTTATTTTGGATGTTGTCGGTAACGCACGGTATTCAATTTGCCTGCACAGCCTTGGTGTGATATAAGACCGACGACATCCAAAAATAAGCATTCAATGTCTAATATCTAAACTAAAAAAAATTGAGAAGTTGCATTAATTTTATTATTCAAACTTTAATAAGTATATGGACAACTCAAGTTAAATTAGATGATATTCAAAGCCTTGTAAACCCCTCAACATATTTGTATGGTCTGGTTTGCCGTTTCTACAAACTTGCTTCGGTTGTGGATGGCGGTGGACGACGTTTGTCTTGCCGTTTAGCTAAATATGCCTCGGTTGTGGATGGCAGTGGGGATGTGAATGGTGGTGGGGTTGTGGATGGCGGTGGACGACGTTCGTCTTGTCGTTTAGTGAAATATGCCTCGGTTGTGGATGGCGGTGGGGAGGAGAAAGATGGTGGGGTTGTGGATGGTGGTGGACGACGTTTGTCCTGTCGCTTAGCTAAATATGCCTCAGTTGTGGATGGCGGTGGACGCCTTTCGTCTTGTCGTTTAGCTAAATATGCCTCGGTTGTGGATGGCGGTGGACGCCTTTCGTCTTGTCGTTTAGCTAAATATGCCTCGGTTGTGGATGGCGGTGGACGCCGTTCGTCTTGTCGTTTAGCTAAATATGCCTCGGTTGTGGATGGCGGTGGACGCCTTTCGTCTTGTCGTTTAGCTAAATATGCCTCGGTTGTGGATGGCGGTGGACGCCGTTCGTCTTGTCTTTTAGCTAAATATGCCTCGGTTGTGGATGGCGGTGGACGCCGTTCGTCTTGTCGTTTAGCTAAATATGCCTCGGTTGTGGATGGCGGTGGACGCCTTTCGTCTTGTCGTTTAGCTAAATATGCCTCGGTTGTGGATGGTGGTGGACGCCGTTTGTCTTGTCGTTTAGCTAAATATGCCTCAGTTGTGGATGGTGGTGGACCACGTTCGTCTTGTCGTTTAGCTAAATATGCCTCAGTTGTGGATGGCGGTGGACGACGTTCGTCTTGTCGTTTAGCTAAATATGCCTCGGTTGTAGATGGCGGTGGAGGTGTTCCTTCTTGTTGCCGTTTAGCAAAAACTGCATCTTCTAATTCTAAAAGACAAATAAGGATGAGATCAATACATAAAAGTTTACACTTGGATATCCCTTGTTTTTGGGGCAATCGGTTTTTGGAACGCAGTTCGCAGTTCGCTATTCGCAATTGAAAAGTGAACTGCGTTCTAGAACGCAGTTCGCAATTCAAAATTTATAACTCGTATTTGGGGCCTGACATTTTGAGGGCCATCTACTATGGTATACCACTACCACCGTGAAGATATGGTGAAGTGGTCATTTCTAGTTATTGAGATTCGGGCTTTTTTGCAATTGAAAAGTGAACTGCGTTCTAGAACGCAGTTCGCAATTCAAAATTTATAATTCATATTTGGGGCCCGAAATTTTTAGGGTCATCTACTAGTGGTATACTCATACCACTGTGAAAATATGGTGATGCGGTTATCTATATTTTTAGAGAATCGGGCTTATTTACAATTGAAAAGTGAACTGCGTTCTAGAACGCAGTTCGCAATTCAAAACTTATAATTCATATTTGGGGCCCGAAATTTTCAGGGTCATCTACTAGTGGTATACCCATACCACTGTGAAAATAATGTGATGCAGTTATCTATAGTTTTTGAGAATCGGGCTTATTGGAAATTGAAAAGTGAACTGCGTTCTAGAACGCAGTTCGCAATTCAAAATTTATAATTCATATTTGCGGCACGATATTTTTAGGGTCATCTACTAGTGGTATACTCATACCACTGTGAAAATATGGTGATGCGGTTATCTATAGTTTTTTAAAATCTGGCTTATATTTGCAATTCAAAATTGAACTCCATTCTAGAACGCAGTTCGCAATTCAAAATTTAAAATTCATATTTTGTGCCCGAAATTCTCAGGGTCATCTACTAGTGGTATACCCATACCACTGTAAAAATATAGTGATGCGGTGATCTCTAGTTTTTGAGAATCGGGCTTATTTACAATTGAAAAGTGAACTGCGTTCTAGAACGCAGTTCGCAATTCAAAATTCATATTTGGGGCCTGAAATTTTCAGGGCCATCTACTAGTGGTATACCCATACCACTGTGAAAATATGGTGATACAGTTATCTATAGTTTTTCAGAATCGGTCTTATTTGCAATTGAAAAGTGAACTGCGTTCTAGAACGCAGTTCGCAATTCAAAATTTATAATTCATATTTGGGGCACGATATTTTCAGGGCCATCTACTGGTGGTATACCCATACCACTGTGAAAATATGGTGATACAGTTATCTATAGTTTTTCAGAATCGGTCTTATTTGCAATTGAAAAGTGAACTGCGTTCTAGAACGCAGTTCGCAATTCAAAATTTATAACTCGTATTTGGGGCCTGAAATTATGAGGGTCATCTACTGGTGGTATACCACTACCACCGTGAAAATCTGGTGAAGTGGTCATCTTTAGTTTTTGAAATTCGGGCTTTTTCGCAATTGAAAAGTGAACTGCATTCTAGAACGCAGTTCGCAATTCAAAATTTATAATTCATATTTGGGGCACGATATTTTCAGGGCCATCTACTGGTGGTATACCCATACCACTGTGAAAATATGGTGATACAGTTATCTATAGTTTTTCAGAATCGGTCTTATTTGCAATTGAAAAGTGAACTGCGTTCTAGAACGCAGTTCGCAATTCAAAATTTATAATTCATATTTGGGGCACGATATTTTCAGGGCCATCTACTGGTGGTATACCCATACCACTGTGAAAATATGGTGATACAGTTATCTATAGTTTTTCAGAATCGGTCTTATTTGCAATTGAAAAGTGAACTGCGTTCTAGAACGCAGTTCGCAATTCAAAATTTATAACTCGTATTTGGGGCCTGAAATTATGAGGGTCATCTACTGGTGGTATACCACTACCACCGTGAAAATCTGGTGAAGTGGTCATCTTTAGTTTTTGAAATTCGGGCTTTTTCGCAATTGAAAAGTGAACTGCATTCTAGAACGCAGTTCGCAATTCAAAATTTATAATTCATATTTGGGGCACGATATTTTCAGGGCCATCTACTGGTGGTATACCCATACCACTGTGAAAATATGGTGATACAGTTATCTATAGTTTTTCAGAATCGGTCTTATTTGCAATTGAAAAGTAAACTGCGTTCTAGAACGCAGTTCGCAATTCAAAATTCATATTTGGGGCCTGAAATTTTCAGGGCCATCTACTAGTAGTATACCACTACCACCGTGAAGATATGGTGAAGTGGTCATTTCTAGTTATTGAGATTCGGGCTTATCAATTTGCAATTGAAAAGTGAACTGCGTTCTGGAACGCAGTTCGCAATTCAAAAATTTATAACTCGTATTTGGGGCCTGGAATTTTGAGGGTCATCTACTGATGGTTTACCACTACCACCGTGAAAATATGGTGAAGTGGTCATTTCTAGTTTTTTAAATTCGGGCTTTTTTGCAATTGAAAAGTGAACTGCGTTCTGGAACGCAGTTCGCAATTCAAAATTTATAATTCATATTTGGGACCTGAAATTATTATGGTCATGTACTAGTGGTATACCACTACCACCGTGAAAATATGGTGAAGTGGTCATCTCTAGTTTTTGAGATTCGGGCTTATTTGCAATTGAAAAGTGAACTGCGTTCTAGAACGCAGTTCGCAATTCAAAATTTATAACTCATATTTCGGCCCTGAAAGTATTAGAGTCATCTTCTAGGAGTATTGTCCTCATCAACGTCTTAAAATACTTTGGTGTATGGTGTAACTAAAATACGAAACAAAAGACGGAAAAGTCAGAATATTTAAAAAAAAAAAAAGGAAACAAACGGCATTTATATTGAAAGATGTGTAGTTCCTTCTGGGCTCGCCCAAACAGTCACACTCACACCGTAAACATATTATTAAGAATTAACTTAGAAAACTACTTTACAAACTACCTTAAATGACGCTGAAAATATCTAAGCCCGCAGGACGTTTCCGAGCCCGATGTTTAAAACCCCATTATAATGAAAATTGTTCAATGAGGAAACCCGAATCTAAAAAACTATAGATGACCACATTATCAAATTTTCGCAGTGGTAGCAGTATAACAATAGTAGATTGTAGATAGCCCCCAATATGAGTTATAAATTTTGAATTGCGAACTGCGTTCCAGAACGCAGTTCACTTTTCAATTGCAAATAAGCCGAGTCTCAATCACTAGAAATGACCACTTCATCATATTTTCACGATGGTAGTGGAATAACACTAGTAGATGACCCTGAAAATTTCAGGCCCTAAATATGAGTTATACATTTTGATCAGAACACGGTTCACTTTTCAATTGCAAATAAGCCCGATTCTCAATAACTAGAAATGACCACTTCACAATTATCCTCAAAATTTCAGACCCCAAATATGAATTATTAATTTTAAATTGCTAACTGCGTTCTAGAACGCAGTTCACTTTTCAATTGCAAAAAAGCCCGATTCTTAAAAACTATAGATAACTGCATCACCATATTTTCACAGTGGTATGGGTATACCACTAGTAGATGACCCTCACAATTTCGGGCCCCAAATATGAATTATAAATTTTGAATTGCGAACTGCGTTCTAGAATGCAGTTCACTTTTCAATTGCGAAAAAGCCCGATTCTCAAAAACTATAGATCACCGCATCACTATATTTTTACAGTGGTATGGGTATACCACTAGTAGATGACCCTGAGAATTTCGGGCCCCAAATATGAATTTTAAATTTTGAATAGCGAACTGCGTTCTAGAACGCAGTTCACTTTTCAATTGCAAATAAGACCGATTCTTAAAAACTATAGATATCCGCATCACCATATTTTCACAGTGGTATAAGTATACCACTAGTAGATGACCCTAAAAATATCGGGCCCCAAATATGAATTATAAATTTTGAATTGCAAACTGCAATCTAGAACGCAGTTCACATTTCAATTTCCAATAAGCCTGAATCTCAAAAACTATAGATAACTGCATCACCATATTTTCACAGTGGTAGTGGTATACCACTAGTAGATGACCCTGAAAATTTCGGGCCCCAAATATGAATTATAAATTTTGAATTGCGAACTGCGTTCTAGAACGCAGTTCACTTTTCATTTGCGAAAAAGCCCGATTCTCAAAAACTATAAATAACCGCATCAACATATTTTCACAGTGGTATGGGTATACCACTAGTAGATGACCCTGAGAATTTCGGACCCCAAATATGAATTTTAAATTTTGAATTGCGAACTGCGTTCTAGAACGCAGTTCACTTTTCAATTGCAAATAAGCCCGATTCTCAAAAACTATAGATAACAGCATCACCATATTTTCACAGTGGTATGTGTATACCACTAGTAGATGACCCTGAGAATTTCGGGCCCCAAATATGAATTATAAATTTTGAATTGCGAACTGCGTTCTATAATGCAGTTCAATTTTCAATTGCAAGTAAGCCCGATTCTCAAAAACTATAGATAACTGCATCACAATATTTTCACAGTGGTAGTGGTATACCACTAGTAGATGACCCTGAAAATTTCGGGCCCTAAATACGAGTTATAAATTTTGAATTGCGAACTGCGTTCTAGAACGCAGTTCACTTTTCAATTGCGAATAGCGAACTGCGAACTGCGTTCCAAAAATATTAATATATTTTCATTTCATTTAAAGCACGGGACATTTGGAATTTTTTAAATACAGCTTTTTTGTTAAAACCATAAACAAACCTATAAAACAAATGACCCATTGGCCACATTGCATAATTACATGTACGAGGTTCGATAAAAAAAATACAAAGACAATGTCTCTGTTTTATCATATATTTTTCATAATATTCATAACTTACAAATTAATTTATGCACCAACACTTACATGTATTGTATTGATATACTAAATTTCATTCCATTTGATGAAAAGGTCTTTTTGTTACACTGTTTTTAAAAACAACATGTTTCGTCACCACGGCGCATAGTAACGTTGCAAAAATGACGTCAGGATGACGCGTGTACAGTTTATAGAAATACCCAATCTTTATTTCACCCTGATTATGTTATGCTTTTCACCATACAAATGAAATCGGCACTATATCACTTGACATCTAATTTGGTCATATTTGTTCGAGAATCATAAGTTACTTCCTCGATGTTTTCATTTTTTTTTACCGCATGTCTCTTCCTTTACTGTAACAAAAGCCCTTAAGGCAGATGGCGTTGTTTATTCTTTTGACCAAATATTTACAGGTATTCTAGTCTCTTCCGTCCTTTTGATGTTAAAAATAGAAATACCACTACCCCCAAAAAATGTAATACAATTAAACACAAACGTGAAAATAATTTTTGACTTATTTTTTTTCAACCATTAAGCATTTTCACAGTTTGTATCGTCTTTTCTCCGAGTTAAATCCATGCTGGTTATGGATTCCGTTGCGCCGTGACGTCCGGCGACGTCAATGTTTTTAGTCAATTTCTGTCTTTAGTTACTGATATATGTTCAACAAAACAATATATCTCGTCGTTATTTAATATATAGAATATCACGAGGTTTCAATATTTTTTTGTTTTCAGCCCAATTTATAGAGATATAAATCAAGATAATATGGTTTATTGTTGACAAAATACAATTTTTGACGTTGAGCCGTGACCTCATTTTTGCGAGATTAGAATCTAAAAAATTCTTAGAAATAAAGGAATATATTAACGTTTTGGATTTAAAATTTTTTGAAAATATTGCTTAATTATGTCTACTAAATTTAATATTACATGTAATATGACGTTAAGTAGCATAGCTATGACAAAAGTCTTCGTATTTTTTGATTGACCCTCGTACCTAAACATCAGTTCTTGTATCTCTTTCGATTTTTTTCGAAATGAAACTCTGAAAATATTGTAAGACACATACTGTCAAAAAACAATATTTTTAAAGCAGATCATTGAAATACCTATTGGACATCATACTCAATCTTCTTAGATGCATTGACTAATCAACCTGACCCTGAGTCTTAACGTATCAGATATAGTACCAGTATTTAAAAAAAAAATGATCTAATGGTCACTATGACCTTCTTCGGAATAACAAAATAATGAGTTTGCAAAATACACCAACTAACCCAGTTTTATGATCATAGACCTAATGATATCTAAGTAAAAGTTCTAAATACAAATAATTATAAAGTACTTAATGTATGCTACTGTAACAGTGATATGAGGAAGTTTGCATAATGATATCACAAATTGTAAAATTGTATTTCCCTTAATATGTATTTGATGAATTCCTTCGGACCCATTATTGACACTGTTTAAAAAAAATCATCTCCCTATATCTAACCAATATAGAAACCACTTCCAATTAGGTATTTTCAGCAAGTTTTGTTAACTTTAATTGAATGGTTCTAACGAAGAGCTTAAAAATGTAAAACGTTGACAGACAAACGGACAATGGACAACAAATTATCAAATGATCAACTTGAACCTTCAATTTAGGCGAGCTTAAAAGGAATACAAATATTTGCAAAGACTTCCTAGATTTATTACTGCTTTATTTTATAAATATAAGATCTGTTTTCTGTTTAATCTTTTTTAACCACAGTTTCTAATAGATAGCAAAGTAGTTAACGTAAATTTATTATGGATATTCGATGATTTAAAATAACTTCTCCTTAGGGGCATAATTCTTTAAAGACAAACGATGAATTTAAAAGCAAAATATATTAAGATATGAAAAAGCTACCTCTTTTCAGCAATTCTTCCCAGGATTGTCTGTCAATCTGTTTGAGAAAATAAGAAACAAACAAATTATTTAATACATTGTATTTCGAAGTCAAGTAATACAATATTTGTTGGTTGTTTGTTTATTCTTTTGGGGAGGGGGGGCGGGGGGTATTTTTTTATTTTTTTTTTGTGTGTTCTTTTTTTATTTTTATTATTATTTTTTTAGGATCGTTTTTTTTCTTTTCTTTTTTGTTTTTTTTTTCAGCGCTAAACTTTTTTGCATGTAAAGAAGTGAAGCTCTATATGTAAATCTAAATTTTCCAAAAGAGCTACATATCTTCAGCAATTTTGTTTAAAAACTAAATTAATTCTTGATGCATGCTATTTAAAATTGATTTTCGTGCGGAACTTCAGAAATAAAACAAATCTACATTTTTTCTTACAAGTCATTTTATTACATTCATGATGCTTATATTTGAATGGCATTATATTGTTTTGGATGTATGTTCGAGGAAAGATTTTATAAAACAAGTGATAAGTGCAATCTTATGGAGTCATGATCATAACATGACTATCCAATACATCTTATCAATATATATCTTCATATCCAGAAGCCAAATGATGCAAGTGTATCAGCAACAGGTACTGACTAAACACTATTAAAACATTACTTTCGTTGACCCCAAGAATGATATCTAGATAGTTCACATTGAGAGGACATAATGGTGACAGGTCGAATAATTTTTTTTTAACTTGTTTGCCCTCGGTATATCTCTATACTAATAGAACAATTTAGGAAGACTGGATGGTCAACACATTACCAAATTGAGTCAAATTTGACCAAAAAAAAAAGATAAATGTGATATTTTCTAACCATATATTTTAAATATTTAGTAAATAACAATCCAGATATTTTTTAAAAGACAAATTTGATTTTGTTTTTCAATATTTGTATACAGAGCACTTCATCTAATGGAGATAAATATGATCCCAAAATAGTTACGGCACTTTATTTTAAAAGAACACATATTTTGGCCATATTATAGGCTATTTCCTACTGCTTAATAAGGAAGGACTGTTAACAAATTATCAATTCAATCTACCTTGATATTTTAGATATAATATGTCTAGCCATTAACTATTATTTAGAATAAAAAGAACTATTTTAGCATTTAAATTTAAGTACTTTTTCTGTATCTTTATACAGATTTAAAAGGAGATGAAAACACCTGAAAATGGCCACAACCACCCAATCCTCTTACGAGGGCTCGATGGTCGTGGCTATTTCTAGACTGTATTGATCTCCTTTATAAGAAGAACACTATATAAAATAAAAGAAAATACCCAAATTTAAAATATTTAAAATATGAATTTTTTTCCTGACTTAATTATAGTTTATAGCTTATCAAATAATGTCTTAAAACTTAAGGAAGAGCTGATGGTTAATTTGTTGACTGTATACAACCTCCATAAGAAAGCTGGAAGGTCAAGAAAATAACCATCAGATCTGTCTAAAATTTAAAGATATGATTTGTTTAGCTATGAACTATCCTTTAGTTAAGAAAAAAATCATATTTTTCACCGTTTAAATTTTCGTATTTTCATATATTTTAAAATAGAGCTCTTCTTCTAAGGAGATCAATACAGACTAAAAAAAATGGCCACGACCATCGAACCCTCTTAAGTTCTTGTTTATGGACATAGTCAAAACTCACCCTGTAAGCATTGCAAAGCAGGAATTGGGCCACCACGATCACAACAATCAAAGTCTTCATCTTTATCTCTTGTCGTATCTGTGAACCAATAACGACTGAATGTCCCCTTTTTATATGTTTATATCTCATGAATGTAGTGGTTTCAGGCAATGGAGTGTTGCTGTGTTTTTGGTCAGTGTTTGATGAAAGGGATTTAAAGATATTTTTAGCTAAGACTATTTAAATAATGTTTCTACATATACAAACAAAAGTACATCAAATATTGATAATACGGTATATGATATAGAACAAGAAATCTTTAAAAAAAAAACCTAATATACAACATCGCTCACCTGAGCATAATATCTTTTGACTAATTGTTAACTAGTTTTACTTTCATTTATACATATATTACGATGATAAATAAATGCACTTTACACAAGGTTTTTGTGAAAAGATTTTATGAACCCCCTCCCCCATAATCAAAAAATTTCAGTGTCTCCCTATGAAGGGGGGGGGGGAGTAGGACTTGCTCTACTTTTTACCAAACTTGAAATCCTTTCACTCTTTTACGTTTGATCGCAGTTTGAAGAGCGACAGCGAAAAGTTCTAGACATAGACATCGCCACTGCCCCCTTTCCACCGGGTCCCGGTCCCCTCCCGAAATATACCCCATTTTTCGTGTAAAAAATAGATCCGCGCATGCATGCTTATGCCTTCGGTTGAGGTGGACTAAAGCAACCAAAAAGTAAACCAAGAAAGATTAAAGTTCGAGAATTTCAAACAATAATCCGATCATCATCTTTTTCTGTTTACCTCGTCTGGAAAAAAAAATCCAAAAAACACTAATACCTGTTCTGCCTTGTGAACTTGTTTGCTCCTGTGTAGTGATGAATGGATTTATCACTTTCACAAGGGGAGTTTTGCAGGTACATTTTGTTTATAGTGTAAATAGATTTATTTATCTAAACAAGAGAGAAAAACATTTGTTTTGATCCAAGATTTCTCATGGATTTAATTGCTTTATAAGCAATATATATCACAAGAATACAAAGAATTCGAAAGAGAAGGACTCAAATTCAATTTACTCCAGGGGTATCATAATGGAAATAAAGTGCATACATTGTACTCTGTAAAATTTAAGTTTAATCGTACAGTTGAATAGTGCGCCTTCTTTAAGGTGGTATGGGACACCTGTCAAAATTAATGTGGATAAATGAACATTGATATTATACTCAAAATACTTTCACCGGTTTAGAATTTTTGAATTTTACAATATTTTACCAAACAATATGTTTTAAAATTTATTTTTAAAAAAGGTATAACTTATCAAAGCTCCAGCGGGATTCTAACTCATGACTTACATGTTCGTAGTTAAAGCTCTAACCCACTGCGCCACGCTAAAAGCTATCAATTTTTGAAAATAAAACAATCATAAAAGCCTAGTTAAATTTATTGTTTATTTCGATAGGAAGTACGTCACACTGTGTCCCATACCACCTTCAGTTTCTTTAAATACGATTTCATTTGAAGTACAAAGCTGCTCTATCGAGTAAACTAATGAATCAAACACCTGTCTAAAAAACCGGCTTTGTATATTAATGATTATACAGTAAAAAAAATTCGACGAATTACTGATAACATTTATTTAGTCTTCAAAAGTATTTGAACTACATTATTATTAGTTTAATTCCAGCTGGAAAAAAAGACGTACTTCACCAGTCGTTACCTAAATAATCATGGATTTCGGGCGGGGGAGGGGGGGGCACTTTAAAAGTATTGACTTCGCCAGATGGTAAAATGTTTATAAATTGTATTAATTCGTCAAAAGGAGGTATGATATTAATATGATTCCAATATGATATACTTTCGTAGTTAAGTGTTAAGCATATTATTGTTATTGTTAACTTAGCTGATATCAGAGAAACGCTGCACTCTATGCATGCCGCATGAAACTGTTCCAAGTTGGCTTTATTACCATTGGCACACAAATTAAGTTTTAATTTTATAACGAATTATGAGACAAAGTTAATTTTCATGGTATGAATATTGAGTCCACATTTAATATCCCTTGGGCCACATTTTCGGCAACAACATTGAACGATACGGGTCATCTGATCGGAATCAGTGGATACCACATCACGGTAAGCGCTGGCACGATAAGAGGCCACAATGGTCATAATTGTTTAAGTCAACTTATTGCTAAAATGCTATCTGGTAAGGTATCAATTAAAGTAAGAATCTCTCAATCGGAAACTAGAAAACAATCAATGATAAATATAAAAAAAAATGTTAGAAATACAAGTACTAAGAACTGACTTCAGTTGTTTTTGCAAGATATTAATGAATTAATTTGCAGGAAGCGTAGGTTTTTTTTTGTTTTTTGGGAGTATGTGTAGTTGTATTTTTGGGGTGTGTCTATTTCTTCTTAACATTTTTTTTAATATTTTTATTATTTTTCCCCTATCTTGTTTGTTTGCTTTTTTTTTTTTTTGCTTTTTAACTGTAAGTGTTTTAATTTTTTTGTTTGTTCGTTTAAAAAAAAAAGTATTTTGTGATTAGAATGATTAAAATCAATGTTTCTTTTTAAAATTTTGTTAAAAACTAGAATTTAAATGTCTACCTTACATTTCCTGATTGAATAAATAACTTACTACCAGTATATACGTTTTACTTTGAATTAAATTTAATATTCTTGTTTTTCAACAAATAAAATTTTTACTTTTCTGGTTTAAAAAAAAATTCTATTTTCACTTGAGTAATTATAACGATATACAACAACTCTGCCAAACAAGTATGGAAAACACTATATAAGAGCAAATCATGTACAAATAAAATGACAGCTTATTGCATTATATAATGCTGATCAACTTGTTTGAATAGATTGTTTTATATACATGTACATGTACCTCATTATGTGATACACATGCTCGGACACAGATTTTTTTTTGGGGGGGGGTCCGAAGGATAATTGTGTTTGCCAGGGGAGGTACGAGGCATATTTGCGATAATTTTACTATGTAAATTTAATAAATTTTTATTTTCCAGCGGGGGGGGGGGGGTGGTGGTACTCGCCCCCCCCCTCTTCTAGATTCGCGCATGGAAACATGTATCTTTAACTAAATATTGCGAGAATAAAATGTAATTACTTGATGAATGATAAATCATGAAACCTGCGAGACGGCAAATTTCAAATTTCCTCATTAATATGTAAGATCATACGTAAAACTTAAAGAATATGTTAAACATACGTGCATTCTAATTTAAAAAAAAAAGATTAAGAGCTTTCTACGCTTTCAGTATAGTAAATTTTGCTAGCAGGAAATCCTCTTTTTCCCAAATATCTTTATTTATTTGCTTAGTTTCACAATAACAATAAAATTAATAGCTGTTTATTTTTGCCCCTTTTAAAGATAAATTCTTTAATTAAATATATTACTCGGGGTCCTGCATATCGCCCTGTGGTATTAGTCCTCTGAAAGTAGGTAAGCTGATATATAGAATATACATACATGTAATTTCAGTATTGACTGCAGGCAGGGATTATTTTAATGTTGTGTATTGATCGATAAAATGCGTCTGTGTGGGAAAAAATAAGAACCATTCACAGATTCAAACTAATTGAACGCTTAAATATATAGTATATCAGAAATAAAATTTTAAGAACTGTTGAACTTAACTTTATAAATCATATTTAGCAATAATTGATTTTACATATATTTAAGAAATAAACAGCAATTTAAAAAGTTCACCGGGATATGAAGTTGGTTGGTCACGTGATCAAATCCTGTGGAGTCCGAAGGGCTTCTCAATAGGTTAGATCACGTACCAACCAACTTCATATCCCGGTGAACTTTTTAACATTGCTGTTTATTACTTATATTTACGTTTGAGAGAGACAAATCGTTCAGAACTGTTAAAATTACCGAGATTTTATGTTTACAATAATCAAAGCGATAAGAGCGTGCGGTTATCGTTCACACAGAATTGAACCTTTTCGCTATTCTATAGGCTCATATAAGGAAGCATGTTTGCAAATGTAAATATAACATTATAAAACGCTTAAATATGTAACATATCAAAATCAAAATTTTAATATGCTGAACTTAACTTTAAACAATATATGATTTAAATCATATGATTAGTTTTTTTTTTAAATGACAATTGTTTTAATTTCAGTATTGATTGGTTTAAACAAAAGTGATATATTTTATGTATAAACATTTATATATGTCGGAAAACAGATTCACACAGCATTGCCAATATGTAGAGTTTATTTAAATGATCAGACGGGTTGAAGTTTTTATTTAATTGTAACCAGTGTAAGTAATAATATATAAATAGTGCCTGTTTGGGAGGGTACCAGTTGAAATTGACACCCCGAGAAAACCATTGTCAACCGACGCGAAGCGGAGGTTGACAATGGTTTTCGAGGGGTGTCAATTTCAACTGGTACCCTCCCAAACAGGCACTATTTATTTTATTATACTGAATGTCTTAATTTTTATAGCAAATTTTACTGCTTTCATATAGAAAAGACGTGAATTCTACGGCGAACCGTACGCGCATAATTAACGCGCATGTAACAATTCGTTCTATCGGCCCGTTGCTAAGCGTGCGAGGGAGAGAGAACGGATTGTCAACTGCGTCTAAACCAATCAGATTGCAGTATTTAACATGAAAGTATAATAAATGTTATTGTTACAGTGTTTTTAATTAGTTGTGTGTATGTGTGCGTTTGTTAATCGTACGGTGTCCTGTCCATGTGTGAATGTCCACGTGTGTTTGTTTATGTTTACATGGTGTGACGTGACGGACCAAACACCTGTTCGACCAGTTTACCTGTAGATGTTTTCTATTTTTAACAACATACTAACTTTCCCGCTAAAACCATAGTTGCCCGCACACTCGGCGCTACACCCATGAAGGGAACAGTATATAAATAGTGCCTGTTTGGGAGGGTACCAGTTGAAATTGACACCCCGAGAAAACCATTGTCAACCGACGCGAAGCGGAGGTTGACAATGGTTTTCGAGGGGTGTCAGTTTCAACTGGTACCCTCCCAAACAGGCACTATTTATTTAATTATACTGAATGTCTTAATTTTATAGCAAATTTTACTGCTTTTATATAGAAAAGATGTGAGTTCTACGGCGAACCGTACGCGCATAATTTACGCGCATGTAACAATTCGTTCTATCGGCCCGTTGCCAAGTGTGTTGCTAACGCTGAGGGTATGGGAACGGATTGTCAACTGCGTCTAAACCAATCAGATTTCAGTATTTAACATGAAAGTATAATAATCTTATATAATATCTACTCTATATAGCTGAATACCTGACAGTGCTTGGTAACTATAATTATTTTAATGCATTTATTCTGTTATAATTATAATTAAGTGTAACTGTCGATGTTAGTAATATTCATAAATTTATTATAGGTTTTTCGTACAGTTATTATTTGAGAATATTAAAAGTATAGTCAAACCCTGTATGACTGTGTCAGTTATATGTCACTACCGACCTGGACTACATTATGCTTATTTCATAATTTCATACTTTTTAGAATTATATATATATATATATATATATATATATATATATATATATATATATATATATATATATATATATATATAAGGTTAACATAAGTAAAACTGAATGTATTGTGCTTGGTCCTTTTAAAAATATGTTTACAGAAATCGAGGGAATAACAGTCACGAACAAATCAGTAAAATGTTTAGGTATTCATGTAGGTCATGATAAAATTGAATGTTACAATAAAAATTGGATGAAAATTTATCATGATATAGACACTTTGTTCGAATTATGGAAAAGAAGAAAATTAACATTATTTGGGAAATGCACCGTAATAAACTCTTTAGCACTATCAAAACTCATATATGTTGCAAGTATTTTGGAAATTCCCGATGAAGACTATATTAAACGCATTAATAAATTAATATATAATTTCATTTGGAATAAAACTGATAGGATTAAAAGAAATACGTTAATTGGCCATGTAAAAGAAGGCGGACTAGGCATAACTGACGTCGACTCTAAGATTAAAGCGTTAAAAGCCTCATGGGTCCCTAGATTAAAAGAAACAAAACATTGTATTAAGAGTTACGTAAATAGTTATTGCTCTCCGATCAACATAGACATGGACTATTTGATTAATACAACTGAAAATAAAATTGAAAATTATGAAATAATAAAAACAATGCCACTATTCTATAAACAAGCTTTCACATGCTTTAACACATGCAAAGACTTACAAAACAAATTAAGCCCGGAAACATTTTTTAAAACAACCGATATGGTCAAACTTGATGTTTTTATATAAAGGGAAAACAATTTTCTTCAAAACTTGGCTTAAAAGTAATATTTTGTTTGTTAAAGACTTATACTCTGAGGCGGGAACTTTAAAATCGCCCGAGGAAATAGCAAACGTATTGATTAACAAAAATAACTGGCTGTGCGAATATAAAATAATTAAAACAATTTTTAAGAATTATGAAAACAAATTCGATCTTAGAGTTTGCCGATATATGAAACAAGTACAAGTATTTACCCCCTCGTACAATAAATACTCAACAAAAGATTTCTATAATCAGTTTATAAAGAAAAAATTTCAAATACCAAGCATGCAATCAAAATACAATAAAGAATTTGATATTTTCAAAAGCGATTGGGAAAATATTTATATGAATAAAATTGTTTTGCTACAAGACAAAAAGATTTCGGAATTTAATTACAAATTGTTAAATAATTTACTTTCAAATAATTATTTTGTAAGTAAGATTGATAAAAGTTGTGATTGTATGTGTAAAATATGCACAGAAAAAGTTGAAAATTCACACCACCTAATTTTTGAGTGTGTGAATGTACAACATACATGGAAGATAGTTAGTAATCTTTTGGGTTTTGATGTTAAATGGAAACACATAGTTATTGGTTTTTACTCTGTTAGAAATGAAACCACTGCAATGTATAATTTACTTTTATCTTTTGTTGCATTAAAAATTTACAAATATAAGATGTTTTGTAGAATAGAAAATACTGTTGAAACATCGGAAGGAATTGTATGTAATTTGAAATTATGCATTCAGAAATACTTAGATATTCTACATTGTATTGGAAATACTAGATATTATGCTTTCTTCAAAACGTTTTTGGTAAAACTGTAGCTGATTTTATGTCGCCATGGGTGACCTGGCCCATGGTTTTTCACATAAATAGGGAGATAAAATATAGACTCTGTGATGCTGATGGATTTACCTCCTTACAAAGCGCTTTTTATTAAAACCTATTGACTTTAAATATCATGATCAATTAACATTATTATTATCAATGTAAAGAAGTCTATGATTTTGTATAAAATATTTTTGTAACTTTATACTTATACAAGGTACTTCGACAGATATAATAGGTGACATTACTACTACATGTACTATTACTATAATTATTACTATTAGTATCATTATCATTGTTATTAATATTATTATTATTATTATTATTATTATTATTATTATTATATTTTCATTACTACATATACATGTGAACATTGTTGTATAGCATGTACTTTTGTAAATAAACATAAAAAAAAAAAAAAAAAAAAAAAAAAAAAAAATATATATATATATATATATATATATATATATATATATATATATATATATATATATATATATATATATATTGTTGGTGTTTACAATTGCATTTAATACCACTTCAAACATATGAACGCATTTGCGTAAGATGTATCTAAATATTCAATTAGGATAAGGATTTTTTCGAATATTGTATTAATAAGTCTATAAATGGAAACTCGATTTATAATTCCATATGAAAAAGATTTACAAAAAACCCTCTCCGTTTTAGTACAGTTTTTTTTTAAATAAAAAGATAAAACAGAATCCTCGGTCAATATTTAAAAGTTTATTAATTTTTTTAAAAATTAGAACAAACTACATGTTTAAAAAAATCAAAATCGGAATTTTCTAGGTTAATCAACAAATTGAATACTGTTTTGATGACTCCAGTACAGTATATATCATTGAATAATGCATACAAATTCTTACTTATATAAAAATAGAAATTTACCAAATTATAAATCTTTTGTAATAATAAATGCTGATCAAACTTAGATTTAACGTGTCAAGAATATCTACAGTATTTTAAACACTGATTAGATAATACAGTACTGCATGTATTATTTTTGACAAATATTTTTAGTTAAATGTTATTTTACACCCTATACTTATGATAAGAAATATGCAAAAGTAAAAAAAAAAATATATATATATATATATATATATATATATATATATATATATATATATATATATATATATATATATATATATATATATATATAATTTTTTTTAAAGTTTGTACGTATCATAAGAAAGTATATGATGTGTTCATGTAATAAAAAATTCTCTCTCTCTCTCTCTCTCTCTCTCTCTCTCTCTCTCTCTCTCCTTTGTACAATAAGCATCACATTTTACTGCTACATGGTCATCTGTACATCTTGTTTTTAAGCATAACATATTGACCTCCAAAAAAAGGTAAGGAGGCTAGATGGTCAACAAATTAGCCATTAGATCTGCCTTAACCTTTTAGATAAGATGGTTAAGATCATAAAATATTACTTGATAGAGAAAAAATACAAATATTTTAGCTTTATATTTTGACCATTTCCTATATCTTTATATAGAAACCTTCGTCAAATGAAGGCAAATATAGTTTTAAAAATGACCACGACCATCGAGCCCTCTTAAATTGATGAACACATCAGACACGTACGTGATACTAATTAATTAAATATCTATGTGCATTTAACAGAAAGCTAACGTAATGGGGAAAAAAAGTTAAAAAGCGGTGTGCATGTAAAGACCTAAATTTTTTATATACTAACACGATATACTAGTAAGTATCATCATGGTTATTTTCCTTGGGTTGAAAATTTAAATAGACATGCTTTTAGACTAATGCCGTATACCGTTTTTAATGTTTACAATGCTTCTGTAAGACATTTCGAATGCTCAGCCAAAATGTGAGTGCCAGTCGTCGAGTTATTAGCGAGATCCATAGCTCAGAAATCTTTGTTATGTAAGCAAAGCTTAGGTTATGTTTTTGTTTTACATTTTGAGTGTTGCAAAGAAATTGCAACTTAAGACCTAAAATTATAGTGACAAACGCTTGGTACTGTTTACTTTCAAAACGAATCAACAGATATACAATTCAGCTTAAAGAAGAACTTTTCCCGGTAATTTAAACCAATGTAAACAAAAACATGACACAAGCCTTTGTTTACATAACAAAGAATGGTGAGCTTTGTATCTTGCATATAACTCTACGACTAACATGCAATCAAATGTTGGTTGCATTGTATTACCTATGCTTTGTAAACAATAAACGTAAATATAAGAACATAAAATTTGACAAGATCGTGAGCATACCCCTTTATAAAGATATCTGTTGATAACAGCAAAATAAATTTATACTAAATAAGTTTCGCCAATATTAACTAGATGCTGTCATGAGACAGTAATACCCGCACCAAATGTTTGCCCCTAAATAACACTGTTTTGTACCAGTTTTGGTAAAAATGAAGGCCACATGCACATAATACACATGAGCAGCCCTATATGTACAATTTGTTGTTGAACTGTTTGCATATGAAATTTAAGTTAATCAATAATCTTTTCATTTTATGTCATAGAAAGTATGGTCTATATAATTATTACAAACAAAATTAAATTGTGCCCCCTCCCCTCGGCTGTTGCCGGCTTAATTTAGAGTTGCTTCTACATCGTGTGGACTGTCGGGAGTGAGGGGTCCAAACCCTCCCCAACCCCTTTGAAAAAATCATTTATATTAATGCATGTAGTAAAATTACTACGAAATACTCCTTGGACCCAATCCCCCACCCCCTAAAAACACAATTACATGTATTACTCCCTCCCAACCACACACACACACTCCTCATGGATAAATAAACATCAGAATATTTTGATAACAACGAAAGCCTGTACATGTAGTTCAGTGTGTTATAATCAAAATTCTTTCATAGTGACGTCTTATAATTTTAAATTTTCACAATACATTTATTTGGCAAAAAATAATAATAAAATACAATAAGTTTTCAAAACTCTTGGAATCTTAAGTAAAAAAAGAGAAGCCCCAGCAGCATTGGAACTCTCTACAGACACGTAGTTAACGCTCTAACCCATTGCACTTCAGAGTTAAGTAACATTATTTTTGGGGGGAATATTATATTTATACGTTATTGTTTATTTCAATATAGTACATCATAATATGAAGGTTTCCTGTACCACCTTAAAGCTGTTGAAAATAGTTATTTACCTAATAAACTAGTGCAAGGGGTTTTAAAGAATAAAGTCATGAAAATACATGCATGTTACAAGTAAATGATCTTTGTCCGAAGTTATGTACACAAAACAGGTCTAGGAATAGAATAGAATAGGAATAGGATTAATTAAACGTTTTTTTTATGATAATCAGCTAAAGAGATTCATATTGTGCTCTAATTGGATTATCATAATGATGATGACCAATATAGGTAAGCATTATACATGTACCTGGTAGAACTAGCACAATATTATGAGACACCGGCATACATAAGTATTACTTTCACTTTCTAAATAAGTTATCTCCCTTTGCCAGCATACTGTATCATCATCTTTTAATATTTATCAATAAATTAGCTTATCATTGTTACCTATCCTATCACATTTGTACAGTTTCCGTCATTTGAATTGCAAAAGATATTTTTTTCATTTGTCAGACTTACACTATTAAGTTGACCCCATTTTGACCCTGTGACATATTGGTTTAAATTTGTGTATTACATGTAAATAAGTGTAGAGACTTATCATGTCTATATAAGTTATAATAGGGATGAAGATGTCTTTTTTTCTTAATGTATTATAAAATCATCAAATAAAATGTAGGCTATGACCCTATGGGATTGTTGTTTTTAAACCAACACCACCCACCACCCCCCCCCCTTCTCAAATAGGAAAATATGATATACTTTGATAATTTTTAACTTTCGAGATTCCCCATCCCTAAACCATACTTATTCTTGCTCTTTGTGTGCATCAAATTGTATATAGGTTATGCCCCCTTGTAGACACCCTGACTTTCCAGAACTGGACATGATGAAGTATTTTATCTTATTCATATGTAGTGGTTGATCCATATAGGTAATTCCTAGCTTAATGATGACCCTGCTTTGTTTAGGAGAATGTACAATTGCCCCGAATACATGTAAAATTTTGTTTATCTTTTCGATAAAAACCAAAAAGCAATTTCCAAAATCTGTTTGTGCATCTAGAGAAAATACCAATCAAGAAATGATTTAAAATTTGCTACTGTACGCATGTAAGAATGTAAAAAGACTCTGAATCTGATGAGGTGTGTGGGGGGATAAACATTTAATTTTAATCATTTATTGTTATTAATTTTAACTTAAATATTAGGCAGAAAATAAGACTTCTGATCATATATCAATAGATCATTTGTCAAATGTGATTTTTTTTTTACAAAAACAATATCTACCAGTTTATAAAACATTTTAGACCCCAAATTATATTTTGATTCTAGAAGATCATTCGACAATTAATAAGAATGTAATTGTATCTTTTTTAATTTCAAGCAAAAATAAATGCAAGGTTTTTTTTATTTTAAGAGAAAAAAAACCCGTCATTTTATTTACAGTCTAAAGAGGGATACGTTCATATGTCGATTCAGAAAGTTTTTCCAGGGGAAAGAGGGGGGGACAGTTATTTGAGTTTGGAAGTGGGGGGGGGGGGTCCGAGGCATATTTTTGGCAATTTTATAAATTAAATGTAATTTAAAGAAATTTGAATTTTGAAGGGGGGATCTGGACCCCCTTCTAGATGCGCGCATGGGATAAATGTTAATTTCATGCTACTATTTGTCTACCAGGATTAAACAAATATTTTCAAAATCTTATTCCACATCTATTGGACAGTCCCTATCATATCCCAAGATATGATGTGTCTATTCATTAAATCATAAGAGGAGTTCTGGGATCTAGGTTTTTTTTTAGGAGTTATAAACATTAATTTGCTGCAACTATTTGACAACCAGGATTAAATTAAATTTTTCAAAACCTTAAGGCATATCTATAGGACAGCCCTTTCCATATCCCAAGATATGATGTGTCTATTTATTAAATCAGAGGAGGAGTTTTGGGATATAGGTTTTGTTAGGAGTGATAAACATCAATTTTCTGCTACTTTTTGACTCTCTGGATGAAATTAAATTTTCAGTATCTTACTGCACATCTATAGGACAGCCCCTATCATATCCCAAGATATGATGTGTCTATTCATTAAATCATAAGAGGAGTTTTAGGATCTAGGTTATGCTTCGGAGTGATGAACGTCAATTTTCTGCTATTATTTGACTCCCTGGATGAAATTTAAATTTTTAAATTCTTACTGCACATCTATAGGACAGCCCCTTTCATATCCCAAGATATGATGTGTCTTTACATTAAATCATAAGAGGAGTTCTGGGATCTAGCTTTTGTTTATGAGTAATAAACGTCAATTTTATGATACTATTTGTCTTTCTGGATGAGATTTAAATGTTTAAAACCTTATTGCACATCTATAGGACAACCCTAATCATATCCCAAGAGATGCCATATCTTCTCTAAAAGTTGTAAGAGGAGTTATGGGAGCCATACTTTTTCTTTGCAAAAAAGGTCATGTGTTAAAAAAAATTCTGAAGCCCGATCACACTTTAAATGACACCCCAAATCATATTTTAGAAGATCATTTGGCTACTGCAAAAAATGTTGACGTTTTTGAAACCAGATTTTTTGTAAAAAAAAAAAAAAAAAGTCATTTTTCAGCCACAAAATGACCCCCAAGACAAAATTGAAATTTCCGAAACCTTATTGCGCATCTAAAGTATACCCCAAAACATATTCCAAAAGATGATTTGTCTATTTGTTGAAAATGTAGGAGGAGTTCGAGGAAGAAGGTTTTTGTGAAAAAACATCAATTTTTATTAATTATTTGACCCCCAAGACTACCAGCGAATTTTTGAAACTTTTTTACAAAACAACATGATGCCCCAAATCAAACTCCAAAAGTGTAGTTTGCTGGTTTATAAGGTGTAAGAGCAGTTTGAGAAAGTAAAACGTGACAGACGGACAGACGGACGGAACAGGGTAACAACAATATACCCGAACTTTCTTTAGAAAGTGCGGGTATAATAAATATAAGACGTGAATAACAACTTCACTAAAGGACATCAAGAATAAATGTACATGTAATCCTAAAAAAAGAATTTGTCATTTATTTCCGAGATATGTGTTTAGAAAATAAAGATCAGAATACTAGTAACTGCAAATTAATAGATTAGGTATAAAACAACACTATTGATGTTTATATTTTAAAATATTTACATTTTTCATTGTCTTTGTCTGTGATAACACTACGTATCGATTTTGTTCTATACAGTCCAATAACTTCAAATGACGTATACTTGGGGCGCCAGCGGGGTTTGCTTATTTAAATTCAATTATTTAATCGTACAATGGCTTAAAATAATATAAATATGAGTAATAAGATAACATTCTTTGAATATTATGAGGTGATAATTTCGGTCGGGGCGTGATCAAATCTATCATAAAGCCCTTCGGGCTTTATTGGATTTGATCACGCCCCGACCAAAATTATCACGTCATAACACTCAAAGAATGATTCCTTTTTCCTTAAATAAAACATTAATCAATCACCATATGGTGTAATCATTGATCAGTGTCACTTCACTAAAGGACATCAAATATATGTCCCATCAAATAAAACCATTGGGGCATTTCAACTCTGTTAATGATCACACATAAATACACAATTTTGGTCTTCGATATGTTAAATTTGGAAAATAAATGTAAATGAATATTTTTTTAAAAGTATATATTGTTTGAAAGTTTTACATCTAACGACTGAATTTTGATGAGTTTCCTGAGGATATCTATATCGAAATTCACTTATATCTTAAGAAAACAAATACGATTTAAGAAATCAATCCCAACTTTTCGGCGGGTCTTGCCGACAGAGCTCGGGAAAAAACTTAAATATATTAACTTTACCTGATGTTAGAAATTTATTAAATTGAGTCCCTTCCCATCGGTTAAACTATAGTCTAAACAGATGGGTATGTCTCTTCTGTGGTTTAATTTTAGCTCACCTGAGCTGAAAGCTCGTGAGCTTTTCTAATCAAATTTTATCTGTCGTCCGTTTGTCTGTCCGTCTATCCATCTGTAAACTTTTCACATTTTCAACATCTCCAGGACGACTGGACCAATTTTAACCAAACATGGCACGCACAAAGAACCCTTAGGCAAAGGGGATTCAAAGTTGTGAAAATTAAAGACTACGCCCTTTTACAAGGGGAGATAATTAGAAATTATTGAAAATTTTCGTGAAATATATGATAAATTTCCCGGTAGAAATTTAAAGTTGTTTCTCCATTTCATTATTTGACTATTGCACATTGGTCCATTTCAAAGAGACTACAATCATTTTTTTGAACCAACTTTTCTTACCATTAAAAGAATGGTTTTCAAGGAATAATAGTGCGTTAACCATGGTTTATAGGTAATTCCTTTTCCAAATATTTTTGTGTCACCAGCTAGATATAATCCGTTTGGATTTGAGCAATGACATGCTCTATGCCACCAGCCGGAGGGGTACAGAATCGCACAATTTTTAGATGCGTCCATGTCATTATCTTGATCTTTAGTTGTAAACTTCATACTATTGATGACCTGTGTTCCGGCGGTAAAACAGTCACCTACAAAAAAAAACAACAAAAAACAAAACGAAAAAAAAACCAGAAAAAAAACCCCGATATATTGACTGACTGTTGTACGGGGCTGGGTGGTGAACAAAGTTCTCTTAAAAATCTCTCTTAATTTTTTCAATAATTTATTTAGCTAAAATAACCATTATATAATAAAGAACAATTTCACATTTTTAAGCTTTAAGATGAGAATGTGTTCCTATATTTAAGTATTTAAAACTGGTCACGACTACCAAGCCCTCGAAGGTCACTTGTTTATTAATAATATTTGATTTTTAAACATTGGTTCATGTATTCTAATGTTCAAACATAATTTCATTTTCAAAATAAAACATATGCATACTTAGCAGAAATTTGATAAAATTTGATGACCGGTAATATAACAATTCTTATTTTGAATTTGGTTGCAATAAAGTTTAAACAGTAACTTTAATGTTGGAAGACAAAACATTATTTATTAGATTGATATTTTAATATTCATTGGAAAAAATGTAGATTTAATTAGGAAAGTATTATTTTTAATGATAATACAAACAAATTTCAGAATATCCTGAACTGTTTTAAAAGTTGTATTTGTTTAAAGTTATTAATAATACATGTATTACCAACATTTCCAGAATATCCTGAAATGCTTATGGTGTATTTGCTTGATTCGTCCATCACATCTACATGTGTATATTTGACATAGCGAGTCTGGTCAGTAAAATCGCTCATGTCCATCCGGAGTTCAAATGACCCCTGACTTAAAAGATGGTGGAGCTTCTCATTACCTTGTATCAAAAAGAGGAAATTAGATTTAAACAACCTTATTAAACTTTATCAAGTAATAATTTAATTCTTAAAATTATTTCAGTCTAAGGGAAAAAAAACTCTTTTTTTTTAATTGAATCTTAACCCACTCGTTAAAATAGGATATAAAAGTTTCTTTAATCTTCAGGCTATGATCTTCTTTTGTGCAAAAACCCACTGTAATTTCTTTAGTTGAAATGCTTTTCGTTGAGATACTTTGCCGATGAACTGATTGACTTACAATTTAACAATATTTTAAAAAGAGAAAATGAATGCTGCCAACAAGAATTGCGACATGATGGTTCATGTAACTTATATAATTTCCATTCTTTTTGAAATGGTTTATCTGATTACTAGTACTGTATAAAGGTTTTTTTTCGTCACATGTTTTTTTTCGCCCTTGTACACTTGCAAACGTCTTTGCCCCGTCTTGAATTCGCCCAGATACAGTAGTGTAATAATAGATATAATTTGAGACATTATAATTCCCCAAGTCTTTAATTCGCCCACTTACAATGAGGGCAAAAGGAGTAAAAATAAAACAGGGGCAAATATTTCCCTGCATACAATATGACGTGTAGTGTGCCTCAAAGGTAGACTATTTATATCATTTTTATATAACAGGTGTGACCGGTCAGCAGAGGATGCTCACTCCTGCATGGCACCTGATCCTAACTCTATCTTGGAGGTCCGTGTTGCTCTGCTTTGAATTTGTATTTCGTTTTATGGATTTTTGAGATGGTTGACGGTTTGTTATTGTCATTTTTTTTTCATGAATACAACTCGACAATGTAAGGTATACAAGTTGTGTTAATTTGAATAAACTTGATTGGTGGAATGGTTTAATTCCAATACTACTTTGTATTTAAATGTACATAAACTACATGTTTTAGATAATTTGCCAATTTAACATATTTAAATCACATGATCCATTTTAAAAAAGGACAGATTATATGTATAATATATTTATGGCAGATAGCTGATTGAGACTGTTTTTTAAAAAAATTGAAAACATGTTTTAAAAAATGTGTAAGTGTTTTATACCAAACCAAAATTCAGCCGTTAAATTCCCAAAGCCGTTTTTGTACTCCGCCCAAGACCGAATGAAATCTTCAGAACCGTCCAATCGACGCTGGAAAACCTGTTCAAAATTATCAAAGTTATTCACATTTCTAGAAACAAAGCTTAGTTGGAATAAATGATGTTTTATTTAGACCTACTAAATAATAGTCTAAAGCTACTTAAATCATTTGTGAACATTAAAGGAAGATTCTGATGGATAATTTGTTGGCCGTCTAGCCTCCTAAAAAGTTGATTTACATTAGACCTCTTCCAATTATTACTTATCAAAATGAACGTGTATTAAGATATATCTTTTAGCTTTATAATTGACATAAAACTACGAAATAACTGTCACTAGTCTAATAGAATAAACAGCTGCCATTTAAGCTTGTACTTTTTAATTTGTCTAGTGACAAATAAAATGTGTATGAAAAGTTCAATTTTTGCAATCTAATTCAAAGATAAAATCTAAAAAAGTAAACTCAACATCTCTGCAATGTTTCGATAAAAGTACCAAATACATTCTTCTATTTTGCCTTGTATGGATTTTTTTGCACTCTGTTTGGAACAACATATTTTTTATATTATATAAGATCAAAGTACCAATAATGCTCGCAATTTAAGCATGCTTGAGAAGGTTTGTTGATTGGATAATAATTCACGTACTTTTAAAATTTATATTATGACTCCTCAGTGTATCAGAACCATTATGTCTGATGCATATTATTTGCTAGTGAAATAGTTTATGCAGTTAGTGAAATAGTTAATGAAGTTTATCTATTTTCACACCAATTTCACATGATTACACAAAATAATTTATAGGTGAATCCTTCTGGGAAAACAGATTTTAACTCTCTAACTTACCTGAGGTGAAAACTCATGTGAGCTTTACTGATCATTTTTTGTCAGGCGTCCGTCTGTAACTTTTTACATTTATGACTTTTTAGAATCACTGGACTTATTTTTACCAAATTTGACTAAAAGCATTCCTTAGTAAATGAAATACAAGTTTTGTAAAATATAGGGCCATACCTTCTTTCAACGGGAGATAATTCCGATTTATTCAAAATTGGTTGGCATTTTAAAAAAAATTATCCTTTCAAAAACCATATGGTCTAGCTAAATTAAAGTTCTCTGGAGGCATCGGGTGCAGTTGACTCAAGTTTGTTAAAATTATGAAAAAAGTGTATGTATAATGGGGTAGGGTGGAACCATAAATTAAGTGTAATCTTTACTAAACTGAAAATAATTTGTATTTGATACAATAAAGTCAATTTGATTAAAGTTAATGCTGTTGTAGCACAGGTAAGCAAAATTGCCTTGGGCCTTTTGTTAAAAGTTATTTTTTTGCATTCTCGTTTCTTTTACATTGCTTTTACATTTTTCCAAAAAATGTAAATAAACCAATTTGTTTTCAATGTTTTAAGTTTTTATCATCGACTTTGCTGACATTGTTTTGATTGTGCTCAAAGTTTAATATTTGTAATCTAATACAAAGATAAAATCTAAACTAGACACAATCTCGTTGCGAGCAACGAGTAGGTCTTCCGTCCGATTTTAAGAAGGTGATATGACAACATCGACTTAGATTTTCGACAAGAAAACATAATCTGTAAAAAGGAGTGGAGTACTAATGCTTTTCTGCATCGCTTTTTTGAAGGTCTCTTACGTTGCTTTTTTAAATACTAGCATTTCTTCCAGTTGAGATAGACACGATATAAGTTTTTACTTCTGGCTCCTAAAACACATAATTAGGTAACGCATGAGTAAATCATGATATTGTTAGGATATATATATAAACGTATTATACCTAATTTTTTTCTTTTATAACCCTAACAAAATATCTCTCCGTAAACGGCTACAGATAAAAGACTTAAGAACCCTCTGGTCCCCTAATTTGAGGGACCAGCCCCTTTTTCTTGATACCAAATGAAAGATCATTTAACTCTAAACACATTTTGTTCAGCAAGTGTTAAGAAATCCATTACCGTTTTAAAGATATACGGCAAAGATTTTAGGGGCCGATCCCTTATCTTCGGCCGTTTAACGAAATTTTGAAGATTGCATATTGTTTAGTACATCATTTTGAACATCTTAACTTTATAGTGCATTTCAAAATATTTTTCCTTTCTGAGATATTGGTGATCAAAATATTGGTCTTTTGGCACCTAAACACACCTAATTTCGTAACACATGATAAAATCATTACATTGTTTGGATTAATAACTGTGAGTTTAACATATTTTCTTCTGTAACCTTTCACATGATATCTCTCAGTAAAGGGCTATAAATTAAAGACTTTAAAGCCCTCTTGTCCCCTAATTTAAGGGGCCCGCCCCTTTTTCTTGATATCAAATGAAAGGTCATTTAACTCTTAACACATTTTGTTCAACAAATGTTTAAAAATTCGTTAACATTCTTGAATGTATGGGAAAAAACATTTTAGGGGCTGACCCCTTATCTCCTTATAGGGGCCGTTTAACGAAATTTTGAAGATTGCATATTATTTAGTGCATCATTTTTAGCATCTTTCCTTTTATACTGTATTTCAAAATATTTTTCCTTTCTAAGATATGGGTGATCAAAATTTTGGACCTTTGGCCCCAAAAAACCCCTAATTACGTAACACATAATAAAATCATTACATTGCTTGGATAAATAACTGAGATAAACATATTTGCCTCTATAACCTTTCACAAAATATCTCTCAGTAAAGGGCTACAGATAAAATACTTTAATGCCCTCTGGTCCCCTAATGTAAGGAGCAAGCCCCTTTTTCTTGATATCAATTGAAAAGTCCTTTAATTCTAAACACATTTTGTTCTACAAGTATTAAGAAATTCGTTAGCGTTCTTGAGTTATATGGAAAAAAAATTTAGGGGCCGACCCCTTATCTCTTTATAGGGGCCGTTTAACGAAATTTTGAAGGTTGCATTTTGTTATGTACATCATTTTGAGCAACTTTCCTTCTTTACTGCATTTCAAAATATTTTTCCTTTCTGAGATATTGGTGATCAAAATTTTGGGCTTTTGGCTCATAAACACCCCTAATTTCATAACACATGATAAAATCATTACATTGTCTGGATTAATAACTGTGAGTTTAACATATTTGCTTCTGTAACCTTTCAAAATATATCTCTTAGTAAAGGGCTACAGATAAAAGACTTTAGAGCCCTCTGGTCCCCTAATTTTAGGGACCAGCCCCTTTTTCTTGGTATTAAATGAAAGATCTTGTAAAACTAAAGTTTTTGAGTGTTGATTTTAATCAACTCTCCAATGCAGTTACTGAGGCAAACCGAAAGTGAAACATTGTTTGGACCTAAGCACAGATTAACACCGCTGACAACATTTAGTTCTTGAAAATAATCGATAAATTCGATGTAATGTATTCTAAAGCATAGTTTTTTAAGAACACTTATTTATAGATATCTTGTATACGTAAATAGTCAGATATTAAATGGTACGAACAATATAGATATATTTTTTATATCCGTACACTGAATGTATTCCTACGCCAGAGTTCAATACAGTTTTGTTCAACCAGACGCTCGGCTGCCTCCGTTAATCTCCGATAAGCAGAGAGTCTCTCTTGCTTGTCAGAGATTAACGGAGACAGACGAGCGTCTGGTTTAACGAGAAGTACTTGGATCCATACATTTTCTCAGAAATATATGGCAATGAACTTTACAAACTGATATTGCTACGATTAACAACTTTGCATCTATAATGCATTACAAAATCTTGATCGTTTTTAAGTTCTGTGTAAAAGACTTTACGAGTGTCTTGGCCCCTAATTTAAGGGGTCAGCCCCTTTTTCTTGAGTTTATTCAAAAGGTCTCAAAAATACTAACATGTTTTGTTCTTACACTTATCTAAAATTGTTGTTAATTTTTGGGATACAAATGATTGAATATTTTAGGGGCCAGCCCTCTAGATCCTTAATGGGGACAAACATTAGTGTACGTTTTGATTAGTGGAATCGATTTGAATCATCAATGCAAGCATCGCGGGGGTGTTAAGGAAGCATATGGAATCTGAGTTGCATGTAATTTCGTAAAATCACAAATCTTACTTATTATGTACATATTCAGGTATTTCAGCAACGAAACGAGGAGCAAAACAAATAAAATTACTAGAGAAAATTTTTATCACAATTAAATTAGATTGTATAACGTAGATTTACACATTGATGACGTCATGACTGAAAGTTGAATGTCTTGTAAATTTGATCTGAAAGCATTGTAAACGGATTCAAAATATAAGTAATCTAAGAACACTAATAAAGTATTTTGGTATGATATTTTGAGAATTGAACAAAAGAATACTAGGAGTGATGTTAGTTATATCAATTATTCGCTAAAAGGTATGTAAATTTGCTTTTATTTATCGGACAGGCTTTCCTCTGTCGTTGTTTATGATATAAAAATCGAACTTGAACAACACTACCCCGGATATACTGAACTTCAAATTTTACATGTATCGATAGTTTGATCAATGCTTACATGTAAAAGTGCTGCTAGAATCCTGTGTTATGTGTTGTTTTGATACAGCATACCGTTTTCCGTGCAAACTGAATAAAAGTTGAGAAGGTTTTTTGAGAACTGGATGAATAACTATTTAATTAAGGAGATTATAGGATTCTAGCAGCGATTTCGATAAAACTGAGAAGTTTCGCCTTCACTTGATATGTTTATTCTTTTGTGGATACCGCGGGGTAGTGTTGTTCAATCTCATTTTATGTTAAGGAGTAAACGTAAGCTATTTATAGCTGTCACGTGATAATGCACTGATGTGGCAGTGATGTACTACCTGATTTTATTTCATTGACATCTATTTCAAAGGATAATACTTTGTTTTTGATCTGATTCAAAATAGTTATTTAATCTTATTATTTTGAATATAACAGTGTAAATAAGACGCTTAATTACCCATATGCTTCCTTAACATCCCCGCGATTTTCTCTTCTACAATCATTATGCCTAACAAAATATGTTTCCTTCTCTAGATATATTGCATCAAAGTTTAAGTACTTTGGCCGCTAAAAATCCTTATTACGTAATAAATGGGCGTGGCAATGATTTTTTCTGGTAGATATTGTTACGATCAAAAACTTTGCTTCTATAATGCATTACAAAATCTTTATCGTTTTGAAGTTATTTGCAATACAGTTAACGAATCTATTGGCCCCTAATTTAATTTTTCTTGATTTCGTTGAAAAGGTCTTAAGAATACTAACATTTTTTGTTCTTACACTTATCAAGAATTGTTGTTCATTTTTGAGATACAAATAATTGAATATTAAAAAAACTGAACGTTTTCTATTTTACAATGATTGATTAACAAGTTCTACAACTTACATTAATATCTTTCGTTGGCACTGGTGTTAGCGCGAGGGGGTCAATGATGTGGGAGGAAGCCGGAGTGCCCGGAGAAAACCCACGTTTCCAAGCGGGCGACCACCATACCCTTTACATACAACCATTGTCGATCACGGGGATCGAACTCGGGTCGCAGGGGTGATAAGCGAGTGCATTGTCCACTACGCTACTTGGACACCCCATAATTTATTATTTTAATGGCCAGTTCTCTAGATCCTTAATGGGGGCAGACATTGGGGTTTTGATTAGTGGAGTCGATTAGAATCATTAATACAGACATTTTCACTTCTACAATACTTAAGAAAATATGTCTTCTTCTCTAGATATATTGCGTCAAAGTTTAAGGACGTTGGCCCTTAAGATCCCTAATTACGTAATAAATGGGCGTGGCAATAATTTTCCTGATACATATTGCCACAATCAACATCTTTGCTTCTGTAATGCATTACAAAATTTATATCATTTTTAAAGATATTTGTAAAAGAGTTTACGAGTGTCTTGGTCCCTAATTTAAGGAGCCAGGCCCTTTTTCTTGATATCGTTGAAAAGAACTTTTAATTCTCTACCACTTGTGTTATATATGTCTCAACAAAATATTTACTGATAAAAAGAAAAAGACAAAAACTTAAAAAATAATTTTAAATAAGCTTGTTGCCTCGTATGGATTTTTTGGCACTCTGTTTGGAACAATATATTTTTGATAATATATAAGATCAAAGTACCAATAATGCTCGCAATTTAAGCAAGCTTGAGAAGGTTTGTTGATTAGATAATTAATAATTCACGTACTTTAAATATCTATATTATGACTCCTCAGTGTATCATAACCATTATGTCTGATGCATATTATTTGCTAGTGAAATAGTTAATGAAGTTTGTCTATTTTCACACCAATTTAACATGATTACACAAAATAATTCATAGGTGAATCCTTCTGGGAAAACAGATTATAACTCTTTAACTTACCTGAGGTGAAAACTCAAGTGAGCTTTACTGATCATTTTTGTCTGGCGTCCGTCTGTAACTTTTTACATTTATGACTTTTTAGAATCACTGGACTTATTTTTACCAAATTTGATAAAAAGCATTCCTTAATACAAGTAAATGAAATACAAGTTTTGTAAAATATAGGGTCATACCTTCTTTCAATGGGAGATAATTCCGATTTATTCAAAATTATTTGGCATTTAAAAAAAATTATTCTTTCAAAAACCATTTGGCCTAGCTAAATTAAAGTTCTCTGGAGGCATCGGGTGCAGTTGACTCAAGTTTGTTAAAATTATGATAAAAGTGTATGTATGATGGGGTAGGGTGGAACCATAAATTGAGGTAGAATCTTTATTAAACTGAAAAAAAAATTATTTGATACAATAAAGTTAATTTGACCAATCTAAATGCTGTTGTAACTTTTTTTAAAAGTTATTTCTTGCATTCTCGTTTCTTTTACATTGCTTATTTCTTTGAAAAAAAATCTTTACATTTTTCCAAACAATGTAAATAAACAAATTTGTTTTCAATGTATCAAGTTTTTATCATCGACTTTGCTGACATTGTTTTGATTGTGCTCAAAATCATATTCTATGTTTTTCATAAAAAAAAAACTCCAAAAAGGCATGTGTTATGTTATGTTTTATATTTAAGTAAGCCAAAATTCAAAAATGACCTCCAAATAACATAGAATTGAAAATATTTGTCAAATAAATGACGTCCAGTAAAATATGAAGTTAGAAGAATAAAGAGATAAATAAACAAATCTTGAACATTTAGTTTAATAATTAGATAAATAAAACAAAACCTTGAACAATTAGTTTAATTGATAAAGTACGTGTATATGCGTTATTGTGAATGAAATACCTACAGTCCAGCCTCCTCCATCAATGTCCATTACGCATAATGCTGTCACGTAACCAACAACTGGAAGTTTAATTCTGTATAATCCATTTGGTAGAAATGGTGATATACTGCTAAACCCTGTGCAGTCTGTCATGTCAACATCGTCTAATTAAAAAAAAAATGCCAATTGATCAACCATCACAATTTACATAATGAAGTGGCCTTTTTGTGATTCATACGTCAAGAATATACGTAGAATGCACTGCTGAAAAAGTGAATAACGCGTGTTAGCACAATATATATTTGATGTAAACAAGTAAGATTGTTATCTTATAGATATATAAAAAATAATCACTTTATAAGAAATAGTCGAGAAACAACGCCTATATGATATGAATATATTTTTAAAAATGTTTTATAATGCAAAGGAAGAAGTGTATGTTTTAGTTTCAACCGGAATAGAATTCGTTATGAGAAAATATTAAATGAAATCATGCATTTAAATGTTATGAAACGTGCCTTTGGCGCAGTATGAACTATTGCTTTTAAGCTGCACACACTTCTGATTCGCTGTACATGCACGACAGCTACTTATCTCATCCATCTGAAAAATCAACAAAAAACAAATTGACGTAAGAATATCCAAACACTAAATGTCTTTTTTGAACAAAATTATCTTTAAAAAAAAATACAAAGTTAAACAAACTGAGTCAGTCATTGCAGTACATGAAAAATACATTCACAATTATATGTCATTGAATCAAACCTTCAATCAAATCAAACCTATGATAGCCATAAAACTGAAACTTATATTATACAGTTGTTGACTGGGGTCGAGGGCAACAGTTACTATGTCGGAACGGCTCGCAAACTGTTGTCAAGTCTGAAGGCAATTGAGGGTTGACATTGAATACGACAAATGATGGATTTTTAAATCCAATTGCAACTTCAAACCAAACAATTAAAAGCGATAAAAGCTTGTAATTTGTAACGCGAAATAGAAAACACAATTTTCTTCAAAGGTTAATTCCTCTTTTGATGAATTATATTTGCTTTAGAATAGATGTTCTAAAATGTATTTAAGAAACATTAGTTCCATTTATGCTTCTAACACGTTAAATAATTCATTACTTCTTTCTATATGCATAGCTTTGTATCGTTCAGTAGAGAAAACGTGATATTATGGATAAACGAGACAAGGAGAGGGCAGTTATGGAACTAGTGCCCAATCTCAATTACATTTTTGTACAATAAAAAAAATATATGTTCAAATTAAACGAGACAAAACCTCACTCAAAGACATTTGTAATTTGATAATACTAATTTGTAATTGTTGAAACGTCTCATATTCTTAGTCAATGTTCACAACCTTGAAAAAAGAAAATTACAACTGAATAATTGATCGTTTTGTTTTTGTTTACGCAATGCTATATATCGTTGAGTAGAGAAAGCGTATGGATAAACGAGGCCTATTCATTTTAGCTTCACAGAAACGCAGAGCTCCTTAAAACTTTCATATCATATAATCCTCTGTCTTCTGACCAAACTCAAAGACATCTGCAATGAAACGTCTCGTATTCATAGTCAATGTTCACAACGTAAAATATATACGAATTACAACTGAATAATTGAACGTGTAGGTCAATTAAAACAATAGTCAACCTCTGCATGCACTATATATATATCATTGGTGTCAATGACCACTGATTAAAGCATTTTATTCATTAAAGTTGGATTGATGCTAGACCAAAGTCCAAAGTTCTAGAACCTCCTGAATTCATGAATGCACATTTAACGTAAAGGGCTATCATCATCTTTCGCAGGGTGTGTCTGCATATAAGACTCAAAGATGAAACTTATACATTTCAGAAATCCTTTACAATAATTGTTTTTCCATGAAAAAAAAACAGTTTGTAGGAAATTATTTTTTTAAAGGTGAGTATCTCACTTGACAAGTGGAATATCAATAACAAATTTTTAAAGTGGTGTAAGTTTTTTATGCAAATTATCTTTCATATGACATTTAATTTTTTTAAACCTGCACTTCACAAGTTAGACGGGTGTAAAAATGCCATCTGGGAACTGGCATAATGATTCGGCTCAATATTCGAGCTATTTTTTGCACTTCAATGATTATTATTTTTAATTTTGATACATCAATATTTCAAACTTATTAAAAGCAAAATGCTCTTACCTCCTCAATGCTTGCTTTAGCGTAATCTTGTGACGATTCTGATTTTTCTACAGATGATACTATCTCGCACAACAAATGCTTCCTTTGATAATTTATCCCTTTACAAAGGTTTGGTCTAACCATACATTCCTTTACACACTGTTTCTGACCAACAGTCGCTACGGCTTTTACCACTGGTCCAGAAAACCGTTCTCCGTGTACCATTTTGACTGTAGATCCACTTGTATAGTATACTGCATATACATGTAATATGAAAAACACCAAATTTCTTTTTACGTTTCGGTACATTATTTTACAATGATACAATTTAAATTTCTTATCTTGCTTGGTAAGGGTTTTTTTTAAGCAGCTATATTTTCAGATCCAAAGGATAACGACATGTTCCTATCATATATGCAGAAATAATCTGAAGTTATCGTTCCATAAAAATTATGATTTATTAATGAGTTCTATCACGTAGTAAATCTTGATGTAATAACCCACTATTTAAGCTACGCTTTGCATCTAAATAACTTCATTTATAAAGACAATATAATGTTATTATTGTTGCACAGTGAGACAGAAATTATGAATCAATATGGATTAAAAATTATATAGGTGCAAATTAGCGCACGCATTGAAATTATAATTTTATAAGTAAACAGAAATAAGGTATAATGATGTGTTTTTCTGTGTTTCTCAAATACCAATCCCTTTAAAATGATCGGGATCGAAATCTAAATATTACTAAATCTTTCTTCTGACCTTTGCTAGCAGATAAATCAACACAATTTGTTATCAAGTTCATAACAACTTTAGTCCACCTTTTAAACATAAAAGATGCAAGGTAACATCATGGGATATGTCACTATCTGGTTGAACTTGTCAACTAAAAATGAAAATAATTATCAGCTGATTATATACTTGTAGTTCTACTTGCCTGTTCCGGGCACCACATTTCTCACAACCAGACCTGTCATCTGTTTCTATTCCTCTTAATCTTATATATGATTTTAGTCTTGTCTCTGAAAATAGAAAAGACTATAAGTTTCAAACGACTACATGATTGTGTTCTCTGTAGTATTATTTCATAGCTATATAAAAGGATTTTTTTATACTTAAAGGTAAACTAGAACTGTAATCGAAGCTGATACATTTGTTAAAAACTACTCAATATGCATACATTTTTTTTTAGATATTGTATATAAATAAAAAAAAATTTGGTTGGGTTGGATGAGAATGTTATACTTTACTTCAGTTTACTCATAAAATTATAATTTCACTTCGTGTTATAAACGCACTTTTAACATTTTTAATTTTGTTTCGTAAATTGAAATAAGGTATAATGATGTATTAAAGTCCATCAGAATTATAGTTTTAAAACAATTCCTTAAATTTGTTATCAACAATTGGGCGATTGTAGAACCTTTTAACAGTTTTACAAGATTTCCAATTTCCTTTGCTGATAATCTGTTTAATTAATTGATAAACCATACTTGTTAGCTTTGGAAGTACTTGAACCTCTTGTTGAGTGGGGTTTGAAAACTGAGACATCTATTCCAGACAGTGCCAACTGATTTTTCAACCAACTTACTATTGCACAGGGTTTAACTGTTTTGTGTGGTTTTATGAAACTCACAAACAAATGTTTCTCTTCGGCCCATATAATTTTGGTTTTCTCAAAATATTCCATTGTAAAAGAAATTATATATATTTTTTTGGTGTTCTTCAAATTTAATAAACTTGACAGGAATTGGGCTTTGGCCCACTCTCCTTGTCTTACATCTTTCAAAATAAATATAATTTCATCATCAGTGATTCATTGTTTACAATATCAAACTTCGCATAGGAGTTAAGGAATCATATGGCCTCGAAGATACAGGTAATTTCGCGAAATAAATAATAGTAGATACCTTTCAAATAATAAAACATCATATACGTAGACCAAATTTAAACAAAAAACACACCAGAGACAATTTTTTTCCAGAAATTAGATTGTATTGAGTAGGTTTACACATGGATGACGTCATGATTGAAAGTGGAATGTCGTGTAAATTTGATCGGTAAGTATTGTAAACAGATTCTAGATATAAGAATTCTAAGAAGTCTAATAAAGTATTTTCGTGTGATTTGTAGAGAATTGCACCAGAGAATTATCGAACATATGTTAACTTTATCAAATATTCGCTAAAGGGTAAGTAAGTATGCTTTTATTTCTCGACTAGGCTTTCCTCTGTCGTTGTTTACGATATAAACATCCGCCTAGAACAAATTAACACTACCCCGTATATTTTGAATTTCACATTCAACACGATTAAATAGTTTGGATAGTTTTTAACTCGGAAAGTGGTGCTAAAATTCCAAGTTATGTATTGATTTGATGCAGCACCCCATATTCCGTGCAAAATGTATAAAAAGTTAAGATAGGTAAAGTTAGCTACTAATAACTGGCTACTAGTAACCGGCTACTAGAAGTAAGAAAAGCTAGCTACTAGTAACTGGCTACGAGATGAAAAAAAGGTGGCTACTAGTAACTGGTAATATCATACGGATGAAATGATAGATTATTATAATTATTAACACTTGTTGATATTTTCAATCTATATGTACAGCTATATAGTATAGAGATATTTTAAACGAAATGCACCAATTACTGATGAGAGTATGAGAGGAATATGAGTACTTTTAAGATATAATCATGTAGATAACCTAGTCAAATGTTGGTATTAACATCACTTGTAAATATATTCTTTTATAATGCAGCTATTTGAAAGGTTTTGACAAAGATGTTAAAATGAGATATTATAAGGCATTTTGTAGCTGACGATATCACAAAAGATGATAAATCATGTGGATGATATAGTGCAATGTACCTATTAAAAACACAAATAGATACCCCAGGAATGTTTTGTCACTTGAACGTTAACTGGTAGCCAAGTTTTCTGTCCAGTAGCTAGCTTTTCTTACTTCGCGTAGCCAGTTACTAGTAGCCAGTTACTAGTAGCCAACTTTACCTATCTAAAAAAAGTTTGGACTGTTTTTAGAGAACTATACGAATAACTATCTATTGTAGAAAAAATATAGGAATCTCGCAGCAGTTTTTATAAAAAAAAAATGTTTATTGTTTACTTGATATTTTTATTGGTTTGTGGAAACCGCGGGGTAGTGTTGTTCTATTTTATTTTATATAAAGGAATAAATGTAAGCTATTTATAATTATCATGTGATAATACACCGAAGTTGCAGTAATGTACTACCCAAATTTATTGCAGATACATCTTTTTCATTAGATGAATATCATTGGTTATTTCATACCTGTTTTCTCCTTGGTTTCTTTGGAATCTTTAGTTTAACTTCACAGGTTTTCTGTTACTTTGACTGCCTTGTTTCGACACCCATGTAGACTATCTGCCCTCACGATTTCGATACCCACGTGAGGGCCCTGCACGAAAGGGAGGTTGTTACGACTGCTCTTCGCGCCTTTCGGTTGCATTTCTTTAGAGATCTATCTGATTCTTTTTATGCTCTTGCTTTTTCTCTTCTTCTGTCAATCACCTTAAACTCCATAGAGCACATCTATTTCTTTACTTAAATCATGCTCATTAGTCGTAAAACCTCTAAGCAACTTTCATTATCTTTGCAAGTAAATTAACACGCGGTTAGTTCAAACAAATGGTATTTGCTTGATTGACCAGATTAACTGTTTGTCGTTATAGCATGTCAGGCACTGTAAACTCAGAATTCTATTCTTGGCCATTCTTGCCATGCAGATCTGTTTCTTGATGAGTATAGATCTCATTATCTTCTTGGACTTGTGTTTTACAAAAGAACTTACGACTTACGTCCAACGTTTTTAATGATAAGTAATCCCAAACACTACTACGCCAGAAAAGCACTCACATTCCAATTTTGTACTGATAAACTTAGACATTTACTGACAATGTACTGACATTACTGATAAACTTAGTCAAATACTGACGCTTTTACTGACAGTACTGATAAACTTTGAAAAATACTGAGAAACTTAGACAGTGCTCATAAACTTAAACATTTACTGACACATTTTACTGACGGTACTGAATAACTTAAAGCAGTACTGAAAAGTATTGACTCTATTGTTTTCATTGTAACTGCATGCTCCATAAAATTTGTACAATCAATTTTATATTGACCTTTTATTTATATTTATTAATCATTGTTGCTAAATTTTAAAGACAAAAAAATAATTTTGATTTCTTATCTGAACAATAAATACTTAATATTCATTGATTGTACATTAAGATAAAGATGTACATAATGTGTCAATCTTATTCATTCCTGATATATTTTCCGGGGGAGGGAGATCCGGGAGATCATTTGCCGAATAGGGGGAACATGTCCTGTAACCAATTTTATGTAACTGTAATACCGGTATGTGAATTAATTATAATTAATTGTCCCATACCCCACCCCCTAGATCCGCATAAACCGCATTAAAACATATATATTGCTTTGAGCAAAAATATACATATGTTGTCTACAATGAAATGATTTATGATTTATTTTAAACCTGTTGAATTCTTTAAGTTAATCATGCTCTAGATTATTGCAAAATTTACTCATAATCTACACTGAGCGTTAAACTTTAAATTAAAATGCTCTTTAAATTGTGAATATTGCAGATTCAAAATATAGGGATTCTAAAAATGACAATCAATTTTAAACCCTTTAAACTAACCAATATTTTAATATTCTGGCTGTAAAATATGATAATGGTAATAAAGATAGTTGAAAATAAATGGTTTTATATACATTCCCTACTCCTAAGTTTATTTATGACTTTGTCGTAAGTTCTTTCGTAAAACACAGTTATATGATTATATAGCTGCCAGTCTGCAGCCCCCTGTTCAGATGTTTGAGATTTTTGCCCTGATTCATACGGATCACTCTCCGAGCCATTCATATTGAAATTATATTGCAATAATGCACAACGTACCTTAAAAACACACAACTTGTCAAAAGTGCCTTTAATATCTGCTTAATGTCTTGAACCGAAAATAATTAAAAACTTACGACAAAACAAGTCAATTAAATCCACTTAATTCTTTATCTGAAAAAAGGGCGTCTGTTCGAGAGCAAAACCAGTTGGAGAAGGAAGTTTAAGTAATATTTAGATCTCCATCCCGATCACTTTTAAGGGCTTGTGAATCGAGGATACGCGGAAGTATACATCATTATACTTTACTTTAGTTTACAAAATAAAATTATACGTGTTGACGCTTGTTTCTGTAATTTACTATTGTGTCTAAAAATAAATGTTAATTTACAGCTGAGAATTCACAGTAAATAAAATGTGAAATTAATTCATGATTGTGTAAATGTAGTTTACTTTTAGTCTAGTCAAGCTTTTTAAAATAAAAATTAAAAAATTGCAACAGAAGTTATTTCCCCAGTAATGCATGACTTTGTTTTAATGCTTTGGAAAAAAAGTTTTGAAAATCTAAAACTGAGAAAATAAAACAATCAATTTTAGTTAATCTTTAAGACGACGGACGACAACCAACTGCACTGGTCGTGTACCGTTTTTAATATCCAGTCATGCACCCTTATTATCATAAAGTTTTTTTTTTCTTGTTTACCAAAATCATAGATTTAGGTCCAAGATCTGTTGTAGCAAGATTCCAGGAGTGGTCATGGTTATATTCGGCATTATGGCCGAAGCTTAGCACACTCATCTCGACGTTTCTTATAATAATTTAATACAGAAACCGCGTTCTGTAAGTTCTTTAAATATTTGGAGTAGTTGGCCTTTAAAATTATTTTTAAATAAGAGTAGTTGCCTTTTGAATTGATGTCGCATTGTTGTATCTGAAGAAAAATAAAATAGCAGCGTCGATATTTGCTCAAACCTCTGCGGAGGAAAGGGAAAAAACGTTTAAAATTAGCAAAACATTGTAACTGAACAAGGGTGCAACGACTATCGGAAATTGGAAAAGATAATTTTGAAGAGTTCGACTGTGTTAAACTAAAAGGCCACTTTTACATTGATTTTTAGCATTATCGCTTCTTGTGGGAAAAAATCTTACCTGATAGTCCTCGGGAAAACGTTGCTGTTACTCAGTCACTGACTTCGGAAATATATCGGGTTAATCAATCACATATTAGACGACTCGGCTTCGCCCCGCCGTCTGTGTATGGGCTATGATACTCAGGGGACTTTTAAGGCATCTTGTTTATTGTGTTTCTTTATGATATTATTTTACCTTTCTGCTGCCGTATTCTCAAAGGTCAACATCCTGTGATATTGCAGACAAAGCCTTACAATATCTAATATTAGGCTAAAAAATATGTCTCTGGACAGTTAAAATTTAATAATTAACTTACATGCGCCAAAATATAAATCAAGATAACATTCTTATATCATTGTTTTATTTTAATAAGAATTACTAGGGTATAAAGCTTAAAATCACCACTTGAGGAAAAATCTAGTTAAAATCTTTCGTCTATACTACTTTTCTTGAATTGTGTTGCTGCAATCAAAATGAAAAAGCATTGTCCATAGCAACTCAGTGACATTGAGTTGAGCTTTATTCATGAAAGAAAAAAGTTTTCAAATTGTATATTTATGATAACATACATTTTAATTCAATTCAAGTTCAAATTGATGAATTTCAAATCAGTATTCTAATGATAAAATCTTAAGGAAAAAACATGTTCTACAATTGTGTGAGGTAGAATAGAATGTCTAAGCAATCTGTATAATTATACTAAAAATACTGCTCTATCAGAGCTATATTGTTATTTAAAATAATGAAAGCTTGAATAAGGGTACCTCTAAAATTAGATTGGAAATGTTTTCATTTCGTTGTAACCTTTTGAATTCATCTCGGTCATTAGTTAATCGTTTATTTTGAATTTTAATGTTTAAGGATGAATTAATATAATATTAAAAAGTCTTAATGACAATTAAAGATATTTAAGTGAAAAAACGGAGGTTACAATTGCTGCTTAATGTCTACTTATGTTGGGAAATGCATGCATAGTTTAAATCTTGTTGGGTTTATAAAAGGTTAAAACTGATGTAAGGGTGCACGCTTTTATAATCCTCTTCACTATTTGTTCGCCAGGACAAGATGTTGACAATCTACATGTAAATTCGTGGTTATGATAAGACAGAAGTGAACGAAGTATTAAAATCCATGCATATGACTCCAAGATCAACTAGATGCTATCATTAGACAGTAATACCCGCACCAAGTGTTTGCCCCTAAATAACACTGTTTTGTACCAGTTTTAGTAAAAACGAAGGCCAAGTGCACATAATGCACCATCGTCGGAACCCACGGGTTTTCTAACCGTTACACTGCTGTGTAACGAATAGAAAATCCGTGGGTTCCGCCGATGATAATACACATGAGCGGCCCTTTATGTACAATTTGTGGTTGAAATGTTTGCATGTGAATTTTCAGTTAATCAGTAATTTTTTAATTTCATTTCATAGAAAGTATGGTCTATACAATCATTACAAACAAAATTAAATTATGCCCCCTTCCCTCGGCGATTGCCAGCTTAATTTAGATATGCTTATAGGTGCCAACATCATCGTGTGCATGGATTTAGAGAAGGGATTGGAGTGGGGGGGTCCAGATCCTCCCACCCTTGAAAAAAATCATTTATGATAATACATGTAGTAAAATTACCAAAAAATACACCTCGGACCCCAATCACCCTATCCCCTGCAAACACAGTTACATGTATTACTTTGCCCCCCCCCCACACACACTCCTCATGGATAAATAAACATCAGCATATTTTGATAACAACGAAAGCCTGTACATGTAGTAATGTGCATTATAATAAAACTTCTCTCACAGTGACGTTTTATAATTTTAAATTTTTACAATACATGTATTTAGCAAAAAAAGATAGGTTTTTAAAATGTTAGAATCTGAAGTAAAAAATAGAAAAACCCCAGCAGCATTTGAACTCTCTACAGACACGTAGGTAACGCTCTAACCCATTGCGCTTTACTGTTAGGTAACATTATTTTGGGGGAAAATATATTTATACTTTATTGTTTATTTCTGCAATAGGGAATTCATTACAATATGCAGGTGTCCTGTACCACCTTAAAGCTGAAATGTGTGCTTTACATATTTTTTTTTACCTAGAAAAAACAGTACAAAGGGTTTTAAAGAATAAAGTCATGAAAATACATGCATTATACAAGAAAATGATCTTTGTGCGAAGTTACGTACACAACACAGGTCTACAGGTCGCATTACCGGGTACTAGTTTTACCCAGCTCTTCGGTTAGATGGGTTTCACGTGGTGTACATAACGGTATATGTGTTTTCCATGTGCAGAATAGGATTAATTAACATGCATAAACGTTTCTTTTGTGATGATCAGCTGATTAATGGATTCATATTGTGCTCTAATTGGATTATCATTATGATGTTGACCAATTTAGGTAAGCATAATGCATGTAGTACTCGCACAATATGAGACACTGGTATACATAAGGATTACTTTCACTTTCTAAATAAGTGATCTCCCTTTGCCAGCATCCTGTATCATCATCTTTTTAAAATATCTAAATAAGCTCATCATTGTTACCTATCCTATCGCATTTGTACAGTTTCTGTCATTTTAATTGCAAAAGTTATTTTTTTCATTTGTTAGACTTAAAATATTTAGTTGACCCCATATTGACCCTGTGACAATTTGTATTAAATTTGTGTATTACATTTAAATAAGTGTAGAGACTTATCATGTCTATATGAGTTTTATTTAATAGCAAAGGAGGAAAGGGTCTTTTTTCTTAATGTATTATGATGCATCAAATAAAATGTTGGCTATGACCCTATGGGATTGTTCTGACCCAATGAAAGAAGAAAATACCAAATATCTTGAAAACTGTTGAGATCTGTTGAGCCCCAACACTAAACCAGCTATATTCTTGTTTCTAATAATATTTTTATGATGCATCAAATGGTGTAAGTACATGACCCCCAGGAGTTGTCTTTAAACCACCCCATCCCTCTGAAATAGGATATGATGATATACTTTGATATTTTTTAACTTTTGAGATTCCCCATCCCTAAACCCTATTTATTCTTGCTCTTTGTGCGCATCAAATTGTATATGACCCCTTGGAGACACCCTGGCTTTCCAGAACTGGATATAATTAAGTATTTTATCTTATTAATATGTATAGTGTTTGATTTATGTGGGTAATTCCTAGCCTTATAATGACCCTGCTTTGTTTAGGATACAATTGCCCCGAATACATAACATTTTGTTTGTCTTATCGATAAAAAATAAAGAGCAATTTCCTAAATCTTTACGTGCACCTAGAGAAAAATACCAATCAAGAAATGATTTAAAATTTGCTACTGTACACATGTTAGAATGTATTAAAGAAGACTCTGAATCTGATGGGGGTGTGGAGAAAAAACATTTAATTCTAATCATTTATTGTTATTAATTTTAACTTGAATATTAGGCAGAAAATAAGACTTCTGATCATATCTCAATAGATCATTTGTCAATTATACATATATCATATACTGGCTGTGCATTATTTAATATATGAAAAAACATTTAAAAATTACAATGAACAAATTTTATTTTTTGTACTGTTAACACACATATTCGTAACAACATCTCATAACACATTAATGTCAACATCGAATAATTTCAGCACCTCGAAAGTCACTTTTATTTGAAATTGAATTAACAAAATTAATAACGCGTGTGACCACCATTTGCGTTCACGCATGCTTGACAGCGACGCCTCATTGATGCCACTAAAGTGTTCAGAAATGCTTGAGGGATGTTGTTCCAGATGTTGATTAAAGCCTGGCCTAAATCAGCCAATGTGATCACTGGCTGATTTGGTAAACGGCGTAAACGTCTTTCCATTTCATCCCAGACGTGCTCGATCGGCGACAAATCGGAGGAAACAGCTGGCCAAGGCTAGACATCGACATTCTGTTGAACAAACAAGTCCCTGACTACACGTGAAACGTGTGGCCTTGCGTTGTCTTGCTGCAGAGTGATGTGATTTTGATGTCTCTGTATGAAGGGTATCACATGACGTTGAATAATTTCATCTCGATAGCGTACGCCGGTGAGATTTCCATTGACAATTTGTAGAGGGGTCCTTCCACGTGCTGATATTCCACCCCACACCATTACGCTACCTCCACCAAATTGTCGACGTTGCACAACACAAGCGTCCTGGTAACGCTCCCTAACGCGACGATACACCCTACAACGGCCGTCACTGCTATCCAAATGAAATCTGGATTCATCAGTGAACAGAATATTGGCCCAGTCCTGTATTCTGAATCGCAGATGTCGTGTGCACCATGCTAGTCTGGCGATACGATGACGTTGAAGCAGTACTGGGCGCACCGCTGGACGTCTTGGTCTGATGTTTTGCTCGCGCAGACGATTACGCACAGCTCTTGGACTAATTGGTCGAAGCCCTGGAATGCTACGGACAGTCAAACTTGCTAAACAAAAAAGTTTAAACAAATCCTTTACAGTTCTTATTCCAAAACAGTATTGGCCCATAAAACTCGTGCGTACAAATTCTTCAATAAACAACAGGTGCTCACTAACCATGAAAAAGTCCGTGCACCCGGACGGTTACCATGTCAAAAACAATACCATTATCCATTGTTTAAACTTTATAAATACAAACAATAGATATAGAAAAATTATACTAAATTTCATAATGCACAGTTTCTTTTTTCCCCTAGTATATATCAAGATATGATGTATGTTTTCATTAAATAATAAAAGGAGTTCTGGGATCTAGGTTTTTTTAGGAGTGATAAACGTAAATTTTCTGCTATTATTTGACTCCCTAGATGAAATTAAATTTTTAAAACCTTACTGCACATCTTTAGGACAGCCTTTATCATATCCCAAGATATGATGTGTCTATTCATTAAATCATAAGTGGAGATCTGGGATATAGGTTTTGTATAGGAGTGATAAACGTCAATTTTCTGTTACTATTTGACTCCCTGGATGAAATTTAAATTTTTAAAACCTTATTGCACATCTATAGGACAGCCCCAATCATATCCCAAGAGATGACATAGCTACTCCAAAAGTTGTAAGAAAAGTAATGGGAACCATACTTTTTTTTGCAAAAAAAAGTCGTTTTTTGTTGCCCACTGATCCCTGTGTTAAACAAATACTTTCTGAAACCTGATCACACTTCAAAATGACAAAAAAAAAAACCGTAATTTTTCAGCCACCAAATGACCCCCATGGCAAAATTGAAATTTCCGAAACCTTATTGCGCATCTATAGGATACCCCAAAACATATTCCAAAGGATGATTTGTCTATTGTTGAAAATGTAGGAGGAGTTCGGGGAAGAAGGTTTTTTTGTGACAAAAACGTCATTTTTAAAAATTATTTGACCCCCAGGACTACCAGAGAATTTTTGAAACTTTTTTACAAAACAACATGATACCCCAAATCAAACTCCAAGAGTTCAGTTTGCTGTTTTTATAAGATGTAAAAGCAGTTTGAGAAAGTAAAACGTGACAGACAGACGGACGGACGGAACAGGACAACAACAATATACCCGAACTTTCTTAAGAAAGTGCGGGTATACATATTTAATATATCTTCAATACATCTCTTAAGTACTACTTTTAAGTAATCTTGAGGAACTAGCAGTCAAACGTAAATATGGATTTGAGGAACTTAGAAACGTCATCAAAAAATAAGAATTTTTTGAATTCTCGATCAGGGTTTCTGGTTGTTTTCAGCAAAGCTTTCTTAATCATATAGCAAATATTTTTTTTTCAATATTTACTTCTATAAATGTACTTTTCTACTACAAGACATATTGTAAGCAAACTGAGGGTAAGGTTGTGATGCTTAAACAATATTCTAGCAAATTGTGAAATTTGTGGCCCCTTATTTTAATGTTCCGGTTTTAAGTGGAGCTGTATTAATATCAACTTATAAACATAAATCTTTACTCCTGGGAAACTGCAATAAAATCTAAGTTCATAAGTATGATGAGCAAATGAGTTTCATTTCATGAAATTATTCATGATTTTAAATTCTGAGGTAAGGGCTTTTCTCATTTAGTGCATTAGTGCATCTATATGACAAAATGAGTGTACGGTTAGGATGGGTAAGCATCTAACCAATAGAATTTTGAAATTCGGACGCAGTGGATGAAACGACATTGTGTTACATGTATTAATAGAAGCAATTGATAAATCTTATTGTGTAAATTGTTATAAATTTATAACTAGGATACAGTACCTGCAACGTTTTTTTTTTCTTACAAGATAAACGATAGGATAGGATTCACGCACGATAGAACAGTAAACACGCACGTTACGATAGGATTGATACACGATAGGAAAGGATAAACGATGTTACCGATAAACGTATATTCGCGTTGAACGATCTTCACGATTAGCCTGATAATGGCACAATTTGGGAAAGAACATGTACGAATCAAGATATACGTGGAATTTCTTGTTATTAATAAACGCTGAGTTGTTAATCATCGCTGCATCATTTATAGAATATTAACACAATTGATTAGCTTAATCAATCAATAAATCATCTGTATTGTTAACATTGTTTTAATTACCAAACACTCTAGCCGATCGCCGCGAACATTTCAGCCCGAATCAAATCACACGGAGAATTGCGGGTTCAATAGAAATACAACTCTTGATCTAAATAAATATAAAATTTATCATAAAAAAATTTGTACATTTCTTTCTGTATAAAAATGATGCATTTACAACGAATTATATTTCATACAAATTATATAGATATTTACGCAGATACATATTCCGCGTACGATTTGTACGATTTTGTTTATTTTAACATTCTATAAGGTTACCCACATAATATTATGACACAATTACTCCGAAATCTTTTTAAGTCTCGTCAGCTAGTAGTACATTTTGTTACAAATACTTTATTTTTGGTGGTTTTCTCAATATATCACAAGTAGTTGTATATATAGATTGAAGATATCTACAAGAATGGTTTATTTTAATATTCAATAAGGTCACCTACATGATATTATGACACAATTACTCAGATATCTCTTTAAATCTCGTCAGCTACTAGTACATTTCGTTACAAATTTCTACATTTTTAACAGTTGAGTTCATTTATCTCAAGTAGCTGGATATATCGATTGATGGTATCTACAAGTGTGGTTTATTTGAACATTCTATAAGGTCACCCACATGATATTATGAAACAATTACTCAGATATATCTTTAAGTCTCGTCAGCTACTCGTACATTTTATTACAAATATCTTTATTTTTGGCGTTTTTGTCAATATATCACAAGTAGCTGAATATATAGATTAAAGATATCTACATGTATGGTTTATTTGAACATTCTATAAGGTCACCCACATGATATTATAACAGAATTACTCAGATTTCTCTTTAAGTCTCGTCAGCTACTAGTACATTTTGTTACAAATATCTTTATTTTTGGTGGTTTTGTCAATATAACACAAGTAGCTGTATATATAGATTGAAGATATCTACAATAATGGTTAATATTAACATTCTATAATGTCACCTACATTAAATTATGACACAATTACTCAGATATCTCTTTAACTCTCGTCAGCTACTAGTACAATTCGTTAAAAATATCTACATTTGTAACAATTGAGTTCATAAGTCTCACACTGCTGGATATATAGATTGAAGATATCTCAAAGTGTGATTTATTTGAACTTTCTATAAGGTCACCCACATGATATTATTGATATTATGACACAATTACTCAGATATCTCTTTAAGTCTTGTCAGCTACTAGTAAATTTTGTTACAAATATCTTTATTTTTGGCTGTTTTGTCAATATATCACAAGTAGCTGTATATATAGATTGAAGATATCTACAAGTATGGTTTATTTTAACATTTTATATGGTCACCCACATGATATTATGACAGAATTACTTAGATATCTCTTTAAATATCGTTAGCTACTAGTACATTTCGTTGCAAATATCTTCATTTTTGCCGTTATTATCACTATATCACAAGTAGCTGGATATATAGATTGAAGATATCTACAAGTATGATTTATTTTAACATTCTATAAGATCACCTACATAATATTATGACAGAATTACTCAGATATCTCTTTAAATCTCGACAGCTACTAGTACATTTTATTACAAATCTCTTTATTTTTTTAGGGTTTTGTCAGCATATCTCAAGTAGCTGGATATATAGATTAATGATATGGACAAGTGTTGGTAATTTAAACATTCTTTAAGGTTCTCCACGTGATATTAAGGCAGAATTACTCAAATATCTTTCTTTATGTCGTCATCTACTAGTGCATTATGCTATAAATATCTTTATTTTTGGCTTTATTTACTTGTGATATATTGACAAAACCGTCAAAAATAAAGATATTTGTAACAAAATGTACTAGAAGGTAACGAGACTTAAAGAGATATCTGAGTAATTTTGTCATAATATCATGTGGGTGACCTTATAGAATGTTAAATTATACCATACTTGTAAATATCTTTAATCTATATATCCAGCTACTTGAGATATGTTGACAAAACCCTAAAAAAATAAAGATATTTGTAACAAAATGCACTAGTAGCTGACGACACTAAGTAAGATATCTAAGTAATTTTGCCGTAATATCATGTGGATGACATAATAGAATGTTTAAATTACCAACACTGGTACATATCATTAATCTATATATACAGCTACTTGAGCTATGTTGACAAAACCCTAAAAAAAAATAAAGATATTTGTAACAAAATGCACTAGTAGCTGACACAAAGAGAGATATCTGAGTAATTGTGCCTTAATATCTTGTGGATGGCCTTAAAGAATGTTTAAATTGCCAACACTGGTACATATCTTTAATCTCTGTTTACAGCTACTTGAGATATATTCACAAAACCGTCAAAAATATAGATATTTGAAACGAAATGCACTAGAAGCTGACGACATAAGGAGAGATATTTGAGTAATTGTGTCATGATATTATTTGGATGACTTGTTAGAATGTTCAAATTAACCACACTTGTAGCTATCTTCAATCTATATAGAGCGCTGCTTGAGATATATTGACAAAACCCTAAAAATAAATATATTTGTAACAAAATGCACAAGTAGTTGACGACATAAAGAGAGATTTGTGTGTAATTGTATCGTAATATCATCTGGAGGACCTGATACAATATTTATATTAACAACCATTGAAGATGTCCTAAAACTTTACGTACGGCTACTTGAGTTGTATGGAAAAATTGTCTTTAAAATAGAGATATTTGAAACGAAATGCACTGGTAGCTGACGAGATTAAGAGAGATATCTGAGTAATTTTGTTGTAATTTCATGCGGATGACATAATAGATTGTTATAAATAATAACTACTGTAATTACTGATGAGAGTATGTGAGAAATATGAGTACTTTTAAGGTATAATCATGTAGATAACCTAGTAAAATGTTGATATTAACATCACTTATGAATATATTTTATCTATTATGCAGCTACTGAGTATTTGAAAGGTTTTCACAAAGATATTCAAAATGAGATATTGTAAGGCATTTTGTAGCTGACGATATCACAACAGATGATAAATCATGTGGATGATATGGTGCAATGCACATATCAAGAACACAAATAGAAATCCCAGGTATGTCCTGTCACTTAAACAGTAACTTGTAACTAGTAGCCAACTTTTGTTTTATCTCGTAGCCAGTTACTAGTAGCTAACTTTTCTTACTTCTCGTAGCCAGTTACTAGTAGCCAGTTACTAGTAGCTAACATTACCTATCTAATTATATTACAGTGTGAGACGCCGACAAGGAATATCGGTGAATTCTGTGATTATTTTCTTAAAAAGGACGCAACCGATTTTATCAATAAAATCGATTCACAGGAATATCCACCAGGCGTACAATTAATAACTTATGATGTTATTAGTATGTATACAAACATGGAATTTAACGAGTTATAAAGTGCGGTACACGATTCATACAACAAAAGCGAATATTGCATTCCACATCCAGGTGTCGAAGATCTCCTCTTTCTGCACAAATGTGTATTAGATAACAACTACTTCGAATTTGACGGAAAGTATTATAAACAAATTATCGGCTGTAGTATGGGGCAGTGCCCTCACCAGAACTATCGGACATTAGGATGTATCAGATCACAACTTATTGTGTCGAAATTCAAACACGCCATGAAAATTCTTTTTCACGGTCGTTTTAGAGATGACGGTTTTATTGTATTTGACGGCACTGAAAATGAGATGATGTAATTTTTTAACATAGGAAATAGTTGTCGTAAACATCTCAAATATTCGTTTAAAAACCTCTTAAAGCAATATGAGCTGCAATTTTCAAGTAGAATTTTTTTTTTACGAAAATGTTATTTTCTACGGAAATGATAAAAATATCATGGCTTTTAAATTTCTGTTAGCTATATTTTTGTGGGGAAAAGCCGTTAAGAAGCCTTAATTTGAGCAAAAATTGAATTATTGTCGTCCTGTACAAAAAGTGATCTGCTATATATTCCTTAGATGAGAAATCTTTCTCCTGACAAAAATTAATGTTTTTCATATTTTACTTATCATAAAAGTTTAAGTTACACGCAGACTTATTATACTAGTCGGTTTTTGCAGCAAAATAAAATTCTAAAAAATACAGCTCATATTAAGTTAACATTGTTCAACTAAGTCAAATGATTAAATTAATAAATCATTATTAAATTATTATGTTATTATTGTTATATATATAAATAAATAATTAACTAAGTCAACCAACTAGAGGGGTTGTCGCATTTGATAGCGTCGACCGATTTGGACACGGTAGCCCCGGGCTCGAATCTGGTCTGTCCCTAAGAAGATAACATTGTAACCTTGGGCAAGTTACTTTACACTATTAACGCACTCTCTTGTACTCATTTAATTGAATTGAACTTTAATCACTTGAATTCATGATAGTTTTGTTTCACCATATTTATGATGTATATATATCAAGGGATGTTTTTATTTTGACTTCGAAGTTGTCAACTTGCAATTCAAAAGACGTTGTTTTAGCAGTTTTACAACAGGTTGCATTATTTACAAACTAAACTAGCTTGTCATACGTATTATATAAACAATTGTACTCCCCCCTCTAATAACCCAATGAAAGCAGATAGAGATAAATAGTAAGACTCAAAAAAACTTGTTAAAACTGCAAAGACGGGGGGGGGGGGTTAAATCCATTAAATCCATTAAACTTTTAGAAACCTTTTATTTATAAAACTTTCTTCAAATAGTGAGGGTGATTGCTTTTATATCTTTTAATCAAGATACTGTATACAGGGTTATTTTCGCTCCGTGTAATTTTCGCCCTTCTATATTCGCTCCGTCGTGAATTCGCCTAGTCACAGTTGTGTTTGAAGTTAATTAATTTTATACACTGAAAATCGCTGTCTAAAATTCGCCCCGCTGACAACGAGGGTGAAATGGTTGAAAATTAAACGGGGCGAATACTTCCCTGTATACAGTATTAATAGAATCATTCATTATTACGAGTGTGGGATAGTGAAATTTCACCGAGGGGACAAGATTCACGCTCTAGGACGAGGCTCTGCCTAGTCCTAGACCGTGAATCTTGACCCCGAGGTGGAGTTTCACTATCCTACATGAGTATATAATGAATGATTATTTTTCTCGCATTATTTTACATTTAAAAACGATGTCTGACAACTTTCTGTTATGACGTTAGAAAATTTACGTTCGGTTTACTCTTCCGCGTGCTTCAAATAGTGCAAGTCAAAAAAAGAGCATACGACATTTTTGTACAATAAAAATAAGATAAATTGTTATTAATTAAGCAAATCAATTACTTAACGGATAATCTCAATCAATTATTTTTGCATTTTCCACCAGCAGACAACGTTTGATTACGTTTTAAAGTGGCGTAGTGATACACAGTGTAAGACAGAAAAATCTCACACTGCTGTCTCACACTGGTCAAACCGATCTCACACCGGTGATAATGCGAGAAATACATGTATTACTTTCAATACCCCCCCCCCCAAAAAAAAAATAAATAAAAAAATTAACCAAAACAAAACAATCAAATGATTAATCCAAAAACAGCAAAGGGAGTGGGGAGACCCCGGCCTCAAATATTGATAATTCCTGTGTTGTTAATTGTAGACAATATCTTTCAAAACTTTTATCATTTGAATCGCATAAAGTCAAGAATCGTTTCCATGCCATTGTCTATGTTCTTACAATATTGGAACAGAGCATGGAACTTTTCTTCCTTCTGTAGACATGGAGAAGGTTCATGTACATGTTATTTATACAGTGTATATTTTCTATTTCAGCAGGTTGCTGTTTAAATCATAATCATATTATTTTCTATAAATAATTTAGTGATATGATAAAAAAGAATCAAGCATTATCTCAGAATCTGAAAGTGTCTAAATATCTATATGAAGCATTGACTTATCATTCAGCGTATGGGGCAAATATACTGTATCCCGCCCCTGCATTTTATATATATTTTCAATTTTACACGAATATTGTAGTTAATTTCTATGCATTGTTTCGTTCAATTGCTATGTACAATGGTGCCTCAATATCGTCTGCAATGCATTCAATTGTCATATATTTGGTTTTTGAAACCTGTTATATCTGCCTCTTCCTATCATCTGTATTTCTCAAAAATTTTATTATGTTAGAAACGTATAAACATTTGTTCTACCCCATTAATATAAACTGTTATGAACAACTTGAAATATGTACACGTTGTGGTATAGTTCAGGTACATGTATAACATGTGTACTTTCGGGTACATGTACTCTGAATTGGAAAATTGATCCACCACATATCATTATAGCCTCAAAGCAAAACAAAATACGATATGAACATGCTTTGTACTCAGCGGAGATGTCTAAGTTCTTCGTCATTTAAACCCTAACTTACACCTCTTTCAGAAACGCAACTTAGACCCGACTAAATATTGGCGTAACTTCGTTAGTCGGACTAACTTAAGCCCAAATTTACGCCTTTTTGAGAAACGGGCCCCTGATGAGGCGGACTGTTCTAATTCAGAAAACCGCCGAAACACTCTACAACTACGATTATAACTATTGTTATTGTTATCATAACCAACAAAGGAATATAAAGAATATGATATGGTTTGGAGTGTCGTATCCTTGTAAATTTACGACATGTTTGGTTTATTGATACAACATGGTCTTAATCACAAATGTTAATAGGCACTTTTAATTTAAAAATCATTTAGTAATGACCATTAAATATCTCCACTTTTAAATGTCGTTCATAACGAATGCAAAAACATAATTCTATAAGATATCGCGAAAGCATTTCAAGGTATCACACCGGTAATTCACCAATGAAAATGAACTTAGTTCCATACATTTATAGGGAATTTTTTTTTTCTTTTGCCCGCCTTTTGCATTTTCCCATATTTGATTTTAATAAACTTGATAACTATGATTAGGGAAATTTCTTTTCTTTGTAAATTTGATTTTACTCTCATCGGGAACTATTTCTTAAAGGGCATATAGGCCGACTTCCTGGGGTGCGCGCAGTCTGTTTACAAACAACTTGAAAACACGTGGTTTTGGGGATGGGCATGTTCGCAGCTGGAAAACTTGAGAAAATGCCGCATCGCATCATTTGGATCAAATAGTAGTTGAAGATCCAAACCTTCAATTGTGTGAATTTTCACTGATGAAAATACATATTTTAAATGCAGGTTATAAAGAATTATCAATGGTGATGTCACTCGAGTAGGGATCTACCTTAATCCATTCTTTTATTGAGAAACACAAACAGATCAGCCAAACAAATTGATATTTTTTTAAAAATTTTTATTTAAAAAAAAAATTCAAGTCGACAAAGATGGTGAACAATTTAAAACACCTGTCGGTTAATTGACATATGCTGTTTAGATGACTTTAGTATTCATATTAATTGACATATGCTGTTTAGATGACTTTAGTACCGCATATGTAATTGAATAATGTTTATAAATTGTTGCAAATATTAAAATAACAATAGACCATTCCGAATATATACCTTTAGTAATAATAACATGTTGATAAACCTTGGAGCAAACTTGTCAAGTAGAAAAATTAATACAGTACTTAAAAAATTGGTTTAAAATACAGAACTTCGTGGTTTTTTTCACAGCTATTTTACTTAAAGGTTATTTTACACCCTGTATTTATGATTAGAAATGTATAAAAGTGAAATAAAAAGGACATACATGTATACAAGATCAGTTTTTTTTAAATCTTGCACATTTAAGATAAGAAAAATATATGTGTTCAAGGAAAAAAAATATTATTCTCTCTCTCTCTCTCTCTCTCTCTCTCTCTCTCTCTCTCTCTCTCTCTCTCCTTTGTAAACTAAGAATCACATTTTACTGCTAAATGGTCAAAGCTATATCATCATCTGTACATCTAGTTTTATTAGCATAACATATTGACATCCATTATGAAAGAGAAAAAATACATCATGCAGGTTTAGGAGGCTAGATGGTCAACAAATAAGGCAACCAACAGATCTGCATTAGACTTTTGGAAATGATTTTTTTTGGTCAGAAAATATTATTTGATAAAGAAAAGTACAAATATTTCAGCTTTAAATTTTGAGCTTTTCCTATATCTTAATACAGAAGTCTTCGTCTAAAGAAAGTAAATATAGTTTTCAAAATGGTCAAGACCATCGAGCCCCCTTAAATTGATGAACACATCATACATGTAAACATACGCGATACTCATTAATTTAATATGTATGTGCATTTAACAGAAATATAACGTAGTGGGAAAAAAATAAGTTTAAAAGCAGTGTGAATTTAAAGGCCTAACCATGTGTTTTTATATACTAACGATATACTAGTACAGGTAAGTGTCATCATGGTTATTTTCGTTAGGTTAAAAATTTAAATAGATATGTTTTTACAATGCAATGCAGTAAACCTAAGTAGTTAATGAGTCAGTAAATTCAGATTTATGTTTAAACATGAACAACAACAATCCTTGACTACTAAAAATGAATTGTCCACAAAATATATGCCAGTAAAATAAGTTAATAAGAAGTTAATGTATTTAAAAATGAATATTTAAATTTTCCTGTTTTTTTTTTTTTTTTTTTTTTTTTTTTTTTTTTTTTGCAATATCTCTATGAATCAAATTTGAAACGTTTAGTTCAATACATTTCATCATTGGCGCAAATGACGTACTGTTGGGGCGTAACAAGGAAGGGAGTGGGAATCATGAAAATAACGTAAATCTATGTCAATAGTTTAATTTTTAATCGTGGAATTGCTGAACATAATTCTTATATAAGTAATACGGCATCATGCTTTGAACAATATGCTCGTGGCGTGATTGAATTTATCATAAAGCCCTTCGGGCTTAAATGGATTTGATTACGCCTCGACCATAATAATCACCGTCTAAAATTCAAAGACTGATTCCTTAAATAACAACGTTAAAATATTAATTGGATAAGAAATTGGTAAATGACAAGGTTACATGAAATACTTTTGAATCCAAAATAGCTTTTAAAGGAGCATGGTTACAAATTTGGTCCAACTTTCTTCTCTGTTTTCAATGTTTTTAATGCTTCAGTTAGACATTTCTAATGCTCGGCCAAAATTTAAGTGTCAGTCGTCGAGTTATAAACTAGATGCATGGCTCATAATTCTTTGTAATGTAAAGAAAGCTTTGGTGATGTTTTTGTTTTACATTTTGAATGTTGCGAAGAAATTCCAGCTTAAGACCTAAAATTAAAGAGATTAATGCTTGGAACTATTTATGTTCAAAACGAATCAGCAGATATGCAAATCAGCATGAAGAAGAACTTTTCCCGGTATGTTAAACCAATGTAAACAAAAACATGACACTAGCCTTATTTTCATACCAAAGAATTGTGAGCTACGTATCTTGCTTATAACTCCACGACTAACATGCAATCAAATGTTGGTTGCTTTGAATTACCTATGCTTTGTAAACAATAACGATAAGAATATAAAATTTGACAAAATCGTGAGCATGGCCATTTAAAACATGTCTGTTGATAACAATGAAATAAATTTAAACTAAATAAGTCTCTCCAATGTTAATGAATAGAAGACGTGAATAACAACGTTAAAAAAATAACTCCCCTTGTAATCCCAAAAAAATAACTTGTCATTTTTTCCAAAATATGTGTTTACAAAATACATATCATAATAACTGCCAACTAATAAGTATAAAAAATATTAATGTGCATATTGTAAAATAACACATTAGTTCATCACCAGATGGTGTAATGCTTTGATCAGTGTCACTTCACTGAAGGACATAAAATGTATGTCACATCAAATAAAGCCATGGATACATTTTACCTCTGTTATAGATTACAAATAAATACACAATTTTTTGTCTTCGATACGTTGATTTTAGGATAAAAGGCTAATGAATATAAATTCTTTCATAAAGTATATATATTTTGTTTGAAGACTGTACATGTACCGGCTGAATTTTGATGAGTTTCCCGAGGTTATTGAGATCAAAATTCACTTATATCTTAGGAAACCCAGTACAATATAATAAATCAACACAGGATGAAACTGTGCCATTCAGTCAACTGAAATGTGACTGAAATGTAGCTGAAAGGTGACTGAATGACATACATGTAGGTCTGCCATTCAGTCACCTTTCCAGACCTTTCAGTTAACATTCAGTTGACTGGATGGCAGAGCTTTATCCTGTGTAAACGCAACTTCTAGGGCCTTGCCGTCAGAGCTCGGAAGCACACCTCAAATGTATTAATATTACCGGATGTTAGTATTTTGTTCAAAATTGAGTCGCTTTTCATCGATTTAAGTGTCGGCTAGACAGCTTTATATGTCTCTTCTGAGGTATATTTTTGGGTATTTAAATAAATTTAATATATTCTAGTTCACTTCTCAACAGATCGTAAAATTGGTTGTACTTATATCATGTTTTGTAAAAAGGGAGGTGGGGGGAGTCGTTTCATAGACGACAATGATACATTTGAGGTGTTTTCCAGAGCTCTGTCGGAATAATTAGATATATTGCGATTGATAATGAATTTGTTGATTAATTGAAAGAAAAAAACAATTTGAAAAAAATGTTGTTTTTTTTAATTGTTCAGTGATCAGTAATATAATTGTGCCCATATAATTTGCAAAAAAGACATTTGCACCCTACCATTGCAACATTATTAATATTTCGTCTAAATGTATATGAAAAAAAATATCTTATTACAAGATAACCTCAAGTTAAAATCTTCATTTTATTTATTTATTAAATAAAATATTAATATGAAAAAAGATATTAAGATATAAAAAATCTCATTCAGAAATTTGTTGAAAATAAATTCTACTTCAACAAACAAACAACAAAAATGAATAAAGAAGCAAAAACGAATAAAATGGGATTATTTCCCGGTAGAAATTTAAACTTGTTTCTCCTCATGTCATTTGACGTTATCGCGCATTAATCCATTTCAAGGAGACTACATCATAATGTACAATCATATTTTTGGACCCACTTTTCTTACCATTAAACGAATGGTTTTCAGTGAATAATAGTGTTCTAACCAGAGCAGATAGGTAATTCCTTGCCCAAATCTGTCGTTATATCCAGCTAGATATAATCCGTTTGGATTTGTGCAATGACATGTTCTATGCCACCAGCCTGAAGGGTACACAATCGCACAATTTCTAGAATCTAGGTCATTATCTTGATCTTTCGTTGTAAACTTCAGATTGTTGATGACTTGTGTACCGGCAGTTAAACAGTCACCTACCAAAACAGATTGAAGGACTGCTAGGAGGCAGGGTAGTCGAAAAATTGATAGATCTATCTTGATTTTTTAGCAATTTTAGCCATTTTAACCACCATGTAGTAAAGAACAATTACATATTTTCAAGGTTTTTATTGGTAACTATTTTCAGTATTTTTTTTTTCAATTTGCAGATTGAAGATAAGGAAACATTATTAATGATATTACCAACATTTCCAGAATATCCTGATATGCTTATGGTGTATTTGCTTGATTCGTCCATCACATCTACATGTGTATACTTAACATAGCGAGTCTGGTCAGTAAAATCACTCATGTCCATCCGGAGTTCAAATGACCCCTGACTTAAAAGATAGTGGAGCTTCTCATTGCCTTGTATTAAAAAGAGGAAATTAGATTAATCAACCGTATCAAACGTTATCAAGTACAGTAATAAGTTTATGCATTAAATTATTTCAGTCAAAGGGAAATAACTTTACTCTGTTTTCTGGAGTGAATTACAGCCGACTCCTTGAATCATGACATAAAATGTTTTGCCGATTTTTGGCTATGGTCTTCTTCTTTTGTGAAAAAATACTGTAATTTCCTTAGTTAAAATGCTTTTAAACGAAGTGAGATAGATTGCTATTGAACTAAATGACGTACAATTTAAAAGATTTTCAATCTTGAAAAAGAAACATGAAGAACGCTGCCAACAACACAAATTTCGATTAATTTTTATATCATTTCTAAATATCATTGATACAATTTGTCATTATAAGTCTAACAGTTTTTATTATATTTAATAAACTTAAATTGTACATGACTTTATTTCAATACTACCGAATATTTAATTGTAAATTTTTTAGTCAATTGGCAATCTTAACATATTCAAGTCACGAGATCCATTTAAAAAAATGATTAATTTATGATGTATTTATGTCATAAAACTTATTATGATTGTTTCTGAAAAAAGCAAATGATTTTTTTAACAGCGTATGTGTTTCATACCAAACCAAAATTCTGCTGTTATATTCCCAAAGCCGTTTTTGTACTCCGCCCATGATCTAGAGAAATCTTCTGAGCCGTCAAATCGACGCTGGAAAACCTATTTAAAAATATAATCAAAGTTATTTACATTTCCTACGCACATTCAGATATCTTTTCGAAAAAGGATGAGGGAGGTCCGAGAGATATGTCTGTTTGCCAGGTCGGTCCGAGGTATATTTTCCGGCATTTTACGAGTCATATTCTCGGTAATTTTACCTTAAGTTATAATTTAAAAAACAACCTGAATTATCCAGATGAAGGGGCGCTTGTATTGACCCCTTACGCCCCCTTTGTGTTTGCATTTAGGTGGAATAAATTTCCTTTTCAAGTAGGATTTAATGGAGACATACATTCGATCAAATATTTATGGAGTCTTGTGTATGCAAATAAACTAATGATTATGAGTCTTGTTTTCTATTCATTTATGGAATAATTTTAAAAAATACATAAGTTAATAAGATGCATTAAAAATAAAGATTTCCTATCAATTGAATACTAGTACTGTGGTTTCATCAATATTCAAGGGTATCAATTTTCGTGGAAAAAGTGAAAATCACAGTTTCAAGGATACGTTAATTCGTGGCCAATGACCCTATGAATACAAAATGTTAATAGAAATTGCACTTCAATGAACATTTAATTTCATGGATCAACTTAATCCACGAAAATTGGTATTCAACGAATATTGATGAAACCACAGTATATATTAATATACCAACTATCAGATTTTTGAAAAATACATTTTTTAACAAGAGGCCCATGGGCCACATCGCTCACCTGAGCAACAATAGACACGATAAAATCAGCTTAATTGAGTAATAAACAAAATATCTGGACAATGTGGTATAATACATGTCGATCCTGTATAAATGTAAATCCATTTTCAGCTTGAGTATTCTTATGTTTGTAATCAAGTCCCTTTTCTAACAGCATTATTTTATAGTCATATCACATGTTGAGCATTGCACTTCTAAAAAAGATCCTTAACAATTGTTTATTTATGGGATATAAACCAACACCAAACTCTGAACCTCTTGTGAGGCCCAAGAATCGTCAATGGGCCAGAATCTATAAGTAGTATATAGTGTCTATAAGTAAAACCATATGTAATAACATTTCCGTTTTTGTAAGTAATTAAAATGTTTTCCTTTGTACAACTGGATCACCAATATGGCCCCACCCTACTCCTCAAGATTTTAACGTATTTGAATCTACATTATCTGAAGTTGCTTCCATTAAAGTTACAGCTTTTCTTAGCAAAGAAGTTTCAGCTTTCCTGGCTGATTGGTTTATGAGAAGATTTTTTAAGACTTTTCTCTTTATTGCGGGAAATAAATTGCCAATTTTTTTTACGTCATAGATGAACAGCTATTGGACAACGAAGACTAAGTTCAAGATTAATGTGACGGACATCCTCTGTATATTGTTTTATGAAAAGTTGATCTCGATACGATACTATTTAAATATTGGATGAAATTTGGGGCAGATACTTGACATTACCAAATATAGTTCTTCCAAAAATGTAACAATGAAAGTGATTTGATCAGAGTTATGGCCGTTCTTGCTCAGAAGAGTGATGTGGCCCTTTTAAAAAGTTATTTCTTGTATACAAGTATCCTTTGCATTACATATTCATGAGAAAAAATATATAATGGTTTGTTTTAATTGTAAATATAAAAATGATTTATTTTTCAATATAGCATGCATACAAGATTTTTTTTTCAATTTTGTTGACATTTTGTGGTAGTTGTGCTCAAAATCAACTTATATTTTTTTCAAAATGAAAACCAAAAAGTGCATGCGTGTTATATATAGTCAATTTTTAAGAATGTCTTATATTTAAGTAAGAACACTGTGCCGGATAATTATGCCAGTGCCATGGTGACATTTTTGCACCCGTCTAAGCTGCATATATCGAAACATTCAAATATGCCATATGATAGACCATTGATTATAGAGTTTACAACCACCTTTGTAGAAATTTCCTATCGGAATACAAGAACTTCCTATAGGAATTTGAAGTCCGATAGGATTTTTGGTAAATCCTGAGTCTGATTCAAATACCTACGGAAAATAGCTTTCTCCTATATAAAATATAATTCCAATAGGATTTTTAGAAAATCCTATAGGATTTTTAATATTTCCTGTAGGAGAATCGTTTCTCCTATGGGAATTATCCTTTTCCTTTAGGATGTTAATTTTTAAAGGTAAATATCTCACCTGTTATGTGAAAACATATTAAAAACAAAAAAAGGTTATATACTCTCTAGATAACTGTCTATCAGTCGATATCTATGGATTTTTCCGAAACTGCATCTTAAGCGGGTGCAAAAGTACCACTTTGTCACTGGCATAATTGTCCGTCACAGTGTTTCAGCCAAAATTCAAAAATGACCTCTTAAAAAAAATTAAGATTGAATATATTTGTCAAACAATTGTAATTGCCGTCCAGTAAAGCTTCTAAAAGTTAAAGGAATCAAAACTTAATTAAGTTAAATAAAAAAATAAACAAAAAGGTGAATAGATCAAATAATTGTGAATAAAACACTTACAGTCCAACCTCCTCCATCAATGTCCATTACGCATAAAGCTGTCACGTGACCAACGACTGGAAGTTTAATTCTGTATAACCCATTTGGCAGAAATGGGGATATACTGCTATATCCTGTGCAGTCGGTCATGTCAATATCGTCTAAATTTAATTTTTAAAAATTAAAAGTTCATTAATTAACTATCACAATTTGCACAATAAAAATTAGTTTTTTTTGTGATGCATACAAGAATAAACGTAGTAAATATTGCTGGAAAGGTAAAAGAAAAATTTTAACACACTAATTAATTTTAAAAAGTTAGATTGGGAAGTTATTTAATAGCTATATAAATTTCATTAGAAATAGACGACAAAAACTTAATTTAAATATACTTTTTAGGAATCTTTATAATAAAAAGAAAAAAATGAAAGTTTCATAGATTCAACCTATATAGAGTTTTTAATGTATCTAATATTAAGAAATTATGACACGTGCCTTTGGCGCAGTATGAACTATTGCTTTTAAGCTGCACACACTTCTGATTTGCTGTACATGCACGACAGCTACTGATCTCACCCATCTGAAAAATCAACAAACCTTAAGTAAGAAGCAGAGCGGATCATAAAACCTTGACTTGGAGGTGGGCTTTAAAAGAATGGCCGTAAACCGACTGTTCTCTTTTTAACAAAAATATGTTTAAAATACGTAGATATATTTTATTTAAATCGGAGTCATTGCATGTCATTGAAAATACCGCTACAATTATAGGACATAACTGTGTATGCCTTAAATATATGTCATATGTTTATGTATGAATATCATAGAGTTGTTATTGTATTGTGAGCAGCTTGTATTAGAAAGAGAATTAAATAACATCACGAGTGATCAACATTTTTTATAAAAAAAAAATAATCTTACATTACTTAACAATCCATTTTTGTTGTTTCATTTGAGAAAATTTCAGACTTTGAAAAGATTTTCAAAGATTTTCTTAATTCATCTCCATATTACCCCCACCCCCCCCCCAACCTATTGACCCCTATCCCCTCACCCATTGTGACCCACCTACCGCACAGGATCATAATTATAACAAACATGAATTGGTATTATCTGATGATGCTTCATAACAAATTACAGTTTTAATGCCCAAATATTTATAAAAAAAATAATTATTTATTTTTTAAATGCTAATACAATTTCAAATGTTATGCCTTAAAAATAGGATTCGACTCTTCATTTAAACAAACTTAACCCAACCCCCCTTACCCTAAAATGCTTTGAGCCATACATGTATTAATTAAGAATAAGATGAAAATGTAAAAAAAAAAATACCGACGGACGGATGGACAGTCATAGTCATGGACATGCATGGTTTAAATGTCCACTAATTGATTAAGACATTTTATTAATTAAAGTTTGGTTTATGCAAGACCAGTAGACCGTGTGTTCTCTGATAAAAACCCTTTTATAATTAGTTATGTACAAAAGGCAAGGCAAAACAGAGGATGATGTTGGTAATTCACTATTCATGGGATATCTGGCCTGTAAAATGTTAAAAGCAGTCAAAAGTTTGTAATAGATTTGTATATGATTGAAATTGAATACTGTGGTTTCATTAATATTCAAGGGTATCAATTGTCGTGGATAAAGTGAAAATCAGTTTCAAGGATACGTACATTCGTGGCCAAAGACCATATAAATACAAAATGTTTCAAAAAATTGCATTTTAATGAGCATTTAATTTTTTGGATCAACTTAATAACGAAATCCACGAAAAAAGGTATTACACGAATAGTGATGAAACCACGGTACCTGATATAAAACAAATATTGTTGTTTGGGGAATAGTATGTTTATCATACATAAATTCCTTTACATTCACTCATATATTTGAACATAAAAGTTTGCAAAAATCCTTTTCAACCAAGTTTTTTTTCTTTTGAAACATGTACAGAATGAAGGTAATAAAATCATGCATATTTTATTGAATGGAAACATGCATATTTTAAATATCTAAATGAAGTATATTTTCACTATTAAGACATAAGACAATCGCACACAACAAGAAACCGAAGATGTCCTCGCTCATTATAACCATGTACTTGATTTAAGTTTGCTAGATGTAAAGGAGTAGTAATTAATCAATGCATTTTAAGGTGGTAGGGGGACATCTGTCGATATTAATGTAAATTGAAGTACATTATAATTAAAATACTTTCACCGGTTTAGAATTTTCAAATTTAACAATATTTAACTAAAAATACGTTTAAAGTTTTGTTTAAAAGGTAAAACTTTTAAAATCCCCAGAGGAATTCGAGCTCATCACTTACAGATTCGTAGTGAACACTTTAAACCTCTGCGCTACGTTGTTAGGTGACAACTTTAGGAAATAAAATATTTATGAAATGAGACTTGATTTTATTGTTTATTTCGATAAATAGTACGTCACAACATGGAAATGTCCAATACCAATTTAAGAATAAAATCGACAATATCGACAGAGCTCCCATCAAACATTATAGAACCTCTTATAAAGTGCATGAATTTCACATTTTAAGTAAAGGGCTTATTGCCTATCATCAGCTTTCACACGGTGTTTCTACTTATAAGATTCAAAGTTGTAGAACTTGAAGATGCACGAAATTCATAAATTTCGGATTTCCTATCCCCGGGAGAGCAAATGTGTGTTTGATGATGATCTTTCTTCAGGAAAATCAACGGAAAAACCTCCCGCTACCTTCAAAACTCGATATAATAATCAAAAATGTATTATATTGTTTATATTTACATCTTTCTTTTAACCTAGAAAAATTTTACCGAAACTGAGATTAAGCTTTTTAAGCAAATTATCTTTCATATGAAATACTTGAATTTTCTAAAGCTGCACTTTACAAGACGTATGCAAAAATGCCACCTTCACACTGGCATAATGATTCAGCACAATATTCGAGCAAGATATTTTTGTGTCTGTATTCTAATTATTTCTAGTTTTCATACACCAATATTTCAAACTTATAAAGGCAAAATGCCCTTACCTCCTCGATGCTTGCTTTAGCGTAATCTTGTGACGGTTCTGATTTTTCTATAGATGATACTATCTCGCATAACAAGTGCTTCCTTTGATAATTTATCCCTTTACAAAGGTTTGGTCTAGCCAGACATTCCTTTACACACTGTTTCTGACCAACAGTCGCTACGGCTGTTACCACTGGTCCAGAAAACCGTTCTCCGTGTACCATTTTGACAGTAGATCCACGGACATAGAATACACCACATACTGCTAATATGAAAAACAGTAACTCTCTTTTAACGTTCCGATTCATATTTTAGAAAGCTTAAAATTATGTTTCTTATCTTGTTTCGTCTGTTTTAGTAAGCTTTTCAGATCCAAAGGATAACCAAATCAAATATTCAGAAATAATCTGACGTCATCGTTCTACGAAAATTATGATTTATTCATCAGTATAATTGCATTTTTCTTTTCCAAGTAAAACTTAATGGAATGACACACCATTTAAGCTACGCTGTGCATTTAATCTTAATGTGGCTCACTACACATTGAAATTGTTTCTCAGATCAGCAGAAAATTACTTGATTATGAAAGATATTATAATGTATAAGAAATATATAAGTAAAATAAGCAAAAAGAATACTATTTTTTAAGTTTAATTCAGTAAACATCAACGAATGCTACATGAGTGATTTCCACCATATATCAAGATAAACATGTGATATGATGATATATATATATATATATATATATATATATATATATATATATATATATATATATATATATATATATTGTGGCACACAGTCCTGCTTTTTAACGACCTAACACTCAAATGATGAGATCTCCGATGCTTTGAATAAATCCATTTGGAGGGGGATCAAATGATTTTTTTTTTACATTTGTTTTGTAACAACTACATATATGATAGTTAAGATCGAATGTTTTAGAAGATCGAAGAAACACTATGCACACTTGACTAGTGCAAAGTATATAGTAGTATTGATTAATGTACATTTAGTAAAACACGCGAGTTATATCTTTTCAAGATGAATAAAATTGATCAATTGATCGGAAATCGGGGCACACCCCGCTTCGGCGATTTAGTTCCTCCAGTAAATATTCCAGCTACATGAATATATATTTGTTTTAATCCGAACTTATTATTATTTTTTGTTAATAATGATAATCCAACACCAATCATTACCTACATTCTACCGTATTTAGATAGTTTAGATCGATCAAGAAATAATCAGTGCAAGTATTAATAAGACATCCATGAACGATGTAAAAAGTACTAGTACTTAATGTTTTTTCTAGAATTACAGTTGTTATTTATAAAGCTATTAAACACAGATCTATCATGAGTTTTGAATTCCTACATTCTTACGCAAAATATTGTTTTTTTTGTTTTCAATAGTACTTTAGAATTGAATTTTTCCTTGTTATACCGGGATTCTTCAGCCAAGTTAAGTTAGTGTGGTTGTTTTGTGTGTATTTAAATATGTGTATTTATAATTTTTTTTCATATGTTTCCATATCTTATTCATTTTCCCCCTATTTGTGTTTTTATTTGTAGTTATAATGGAGGTTTTTTTTCCTTTGATCATAACCCGTCCGGGTTAACGTTAGGTGCGCCCGAGTCTAAAGTACCCGGCCAGGATTTGTTGTTATTTAAGGAATAAGGAATCATTCTTTGAAAATTATGAGGTGGTCATTTTGGTCGGGGCGTGATCAAACCCAATAAAACCCGAATTATAGTACAAAATCAATACGTAGTGTTATTACAATCAGAGACACTGTAAAATGTAAATATTATATAATATTTGTATTTTTGTAATCAGAGCAGTCTGTAATTTTACCGATTATTAATAAGACGTATTTTGGAGACTGGGGCTTAATTTCTATATAAAACATTCTTGAATTTAATATCTTTTTATTTTCTTCACATGATTGTTATTTCCATAGAATATATAATCAAATTCTTAAACACTGAAATTCTTTTTATTATTGTATTCTTCTAAAATCGGAATTATGTACGCGACTAACCCCTAGAGAGTTTCGTTACAGAGACTAATGATATCCATGTACTAGTAAATAGACATAAAATGCACTCACATAGGAATATGATCATTTATTTTTTCATATGAAAATAATTTTAAAGTTTGATTTAATTACTATAACATGATCGGTTAACAATCAGTGTATGAATTATAGTTATACACATGTATTACTAATAATTTTGTACCAAAAATATAGTGTCTTAAACCTGACATCTGAATTTATACTTTTTTGAAAATTGTAATTAATCATATATAAATTCCGTTACATTCACCCATATATTTACACTTAAAAGTGTGCTCAAATCCAGTTCAACCAAGTTTGTACAGAATGAAGGGAATGAAAAATTGAATTTTACTTTTTACTATTAAGACCAAAGACAAACACAAACAACAAAAAACCAAAGATATCCTCGCTCATTATAACCATGTACTTGATATAAGTTATCTAGATGTAAAGATGTAGTAAATAATCAATGTATTTTAATAATAAAATCGCTTATATCGACAGGGCTCTCATCCAACATTCTAGGGTAACAGGACGTTTCGCTCCTATAGACGTTTCGCGCTGAGACGTTTCGCTCCTAAAGACCTTTCGCGTTGAGACGTTTCGCGCCTATATTATTTATTATATATTATTACACGAGACGGGTGTTAATTATTATTTTAAATTATTATTAACTAGCGGTTACATATACATATGCGACATGATATATATACCTATCTATTCACTTATAAAATGTACTCTGACTTTTGAACTGTATAATGTACGGAAGCGTATAAGTGCCACATTGTCAAAAAAAATTTCTTAAAAATTACAATTTTAAAGTTGGAATTTCCAACTTTAATCTTGGAATTTCCAACTTTAAAGAACATGGTTCACTTGTGACTTATTTTGGCACTCGGATAGGGTAAAATTTCAAAGTTGTCAGAACAAATATTTGTGCATATATAAATACTTTCTGGTTTTACCTGTTATCAAAAATGTATTAGTACTTGTGATTGCCCAAGTGTATATGCTAAATAAATTGCGATAAAATGCCGTGGGAATGCATATTTCCGGAAAAATACACGAAATGCTGTGAATGTTTTGGAAATTTGGATAGGTTCGCATGAAATCACCATCGCCAAATTTTGTCATATTGAACAACTTACTTATCTTGAGGTGTATGCAAAAAATCGTGATGGTGATATTGTGCGGACCATGTTTATTTTTTAAAAAACCGTATTCTGATAACGTCAATATAGCGTTATCGTGTATCAATATAACGTTAGATAAATAAATCGGATAAGTATAAATCATATTTAAAATGTAAATAACATTTAAACATTAAAAAGTATGTGTATTAAAAATATTAAACATGAAAGGAAGACTAACTATATGTCCGAAAATCTTGTCTTATTGCATGCACAATCTACTTCCGCGTCTCCGTAGCCTAGCGACTTGAGACATTATACCAACTGAAGATGTCGAAGATACGATAACAGGTAATACATGGTATATTTCGCCAAGGATGGTTCTACAATGTACATCAATTTTTCAAATATGTGAAAAACTAGCTGTTCATCGTGATTTTCTCAAATCAAGGCAATTGGACCATAGAAAAACGTGAAATAACTTCATGCTTTGTATGGAGCTATCACTTGCAAATTACACAGTCATGTAGTTCTACCGACTGTATATTTATTTTACAAAGAAATAAAATCGTATACATACACAATTATGTGGTAGGAAATTTATATACTATTAGTGTAAGATTCATGCCTTTTTAATTGTTCATTTACATTTATCAAGATGTAAATATGTAGGATAAAAAATAGTTAAAACAGTTTAAAGTTCACACATCGTACCTGTCGATGTGAAATGTATTTTATGCTTTCTGCAGTAGGATATTTTAATGCACTATGTTATTCAATTCGGATCTATCAGAGTTAGAAATAATAAGGATGTGGAAAAGTTTTTTTTGTTAAATCTACGATTGTATGAATCATGTAAACAGACGACACTTATGAAGTACATGCACCTATAAATTAGATATGACGTCACTGTAATACTATGATGACGTAAGTAATACAAAGACTTGTTAAAATTTCACCCCAACATTTAATCTTATATACGATGTTAATTATTCTGCGAAAATTTATACAAGTAGTTGCTTTTGAAATAGAAGGTAAACTATCTTCATTGTATGAATGACGCGGTCTTTATATTATTTTTCTACAACTAGACTTAAACCTGTGAACGCACAGGTTGTTGGATCAAGATCAACAAAATTTTAATTTTAAGTATAAGTTATGAAGTATTAGCTGATTAAAGGATTGCTGAAGTTATATACTTTTTACTACTTATCTCTCTTAAAAATAATCTTCAGGAGATTTCCCATTTCATGGGATGTATGGTCTTTAACACCCCATCCCAACCCCAACTCCCGTATTCTCTTCTTATGGTTTAATAAAGTGGCTACCTTTTGTGTATGTGGGATGAATTCTTATTTTTGACCGCTAATTAATAGTCACCATTCAAAAGAAAGTTTCCAAAACCAGTCTGTAATATTTTTCCATACAATTTAAGTGTTCGATTCATTTTCCGATGTGTGCCTGCCCCCCCCCTAAAAAAACCCCCATATGTTTTAATGTATGTTATGACTAATCAATCCCATGTTACTCGCAAACCCCAAATCTTGACATGCGTGTATTTATTTTTTCTATTCATCGTTCTTATGTGTTTAATAATTTATTTTTATTTCTCAGTGTATTGAATAACAGCAAGGTCATATGCAAAACTTGTAAAGTTCTTTAAAGCTGAAAATCTATCGGACGAAATCTGAGATGCAAGGGCAATTTCTTGAGCCATCTACATAAACGGGAAATTCCCAATTTTATAGCATAACGAACTCCTAATATAAATATAAGGTAATGAATTTTCTTTGAGATTTGAGCCACACCTAAGTAAATTCTAAAATATATCCTGGACTACAATTTACTCCATACTCTATCTATCTCTCTCAAAACAATATTTCAAATGTATTGTAATTTTCCTTATCTAATCGGTCAAAATGACCGGTAAATAAATAAAAAAAAACTACCAAATCAAGAAGTTAACATTTTTACAAGCAGGATTTAAATTTTTGCAAACACCTTTAATTGGATTTAATCAATCGATTCACACTTCACAAGATCTTAGTTAGCGAATATTAAGGGTAGGCTAGTTAACGAAGAATTTTAAGATGAGTAACTTACGATAAAGTCTCAGACAGCTATTTATTTACATCTATTTTTTTTTTTTTATATGATTTCCAATTTCCAATTTATTGTTCATTGAAAAACTGTTTTAATATCATTAATAAAAAAATTATAACAAATATTTACATACCTCAAATATTTTTTTCCGAAAATTGTTATAGTTATTATTTTTATACAACCGAACTATGCTTACGTTTTCAACGCAAAGAAATTAAAGGTAAAGAGTGGAGATTCGGGGGAATTTTCTCTTAGACTACTTATAAATTGGTCATTTTTAAATACTGTTTTGTATCTTTTGTTTGAAAGCCAAATATATATGGACCTGTGAATATTTATTCCGACCGGTAAATTTCATCAAATCACCGCTCCACACCGATAAACGATAATATCCCCGTGTATTATACAAAAAGAGAGCAAAGTTCAACGAAAGAAGAAAAAGTTGCAAATAATAAAAATTATGGAGGTTAATCGTGTTAAAAAAATCCAGACCTGTAAACTTGAAGTTAGAATATGCAATCGTGTTCATGCGCGGATCCAGAAAAATTTTCCAGAGGAGTCCGAAGGATAATTGCGTTTGCCGGGGGGGGGGGTTCAAGGCATTATTTGCGGTATTTTTACAATGTAAATCTAATAATTATCATTATCCGGGGGGGGGGGGGTCGGTACCCCTCGATCCCCCCCCCCCTCTCTAGATCCGCGCATGGTGTTGGTGTGTGAGCTGTGTAATTATGATCGTATAACCTATAAAAACCCGGGCATAAACACTTCAAGATTTGACTCTGTTCCTTTATATTAAGCACATTTTGCAACTTAATTGTTTTTGTTAGTTAATTTAATCTTCAACTTTGCACATTTTTAATTCATAGTTTCTGCATTTGTTTCTTCATTATCGGATATAGCACATCTGACATGTTACAAATCAGCAAATGTAAAGTTTACAAGTTTGTCGAATTTTGACATGACCTTATATGGCAAATGCTTGGTGCGGGGAAAAGGCATGCCGTAATCGCCGGAATAGACCAAAATAAACATAATATTCAGTTTAACTGTTATAATAAACGATACTATATTCCTCGGATCGAGAATATTATTTTGAGAAAAAATATTGAGGTTTGATTCAAGAATAGGTGAATGTATGTAAAACTCGGTGCCCTGGTACACCGGTGTGACGAAAGCGCTACTTTCTGTAATATAATTCCCATGGTATTATACGATAAGGGTAAACATTTACTACAAAAAGAAATGTCTAATATCGCTTAAATAATTTGACATGTAATTTAAACTGGAAAGTATAAGTTGAATACGTAAGGCGGAAATGAGAGGGATCAAGAATTTTTTTGTATATAATATGCACATCGATAATCTCACCGAAAGAGAAACATAAAACGCGTATGATCCGTAAAACATGAAAGGACTGATTGCATCACAAGATAGAATTGTCTACCGGTATTTTCTATCAGTGTTATCTGAAATGATTTTCTCTGAAGATTTTTGAAAAACAATGTATATACGCAAATTCAAAATGAATGCAGGATGAAAAAGTTATGCCGGTGTCTCGAGTATACATACTGCACAATTTGTATGCTTGCGACGTTATCATAAAGAATAATGACGTCATGACGTTTCTGGTGCACCTGACACGAAAAACAATGGTATTTTTCAGCAGCTCTATACTAAAAACTACTAATGCTAGGATATAAAATTAAGCTGATTCTCAAAGGGCGTGTCCTAGACTATGATTGGAAAACATATGATAAAATTTTGAGACGGGGCCGATTTTGACCACAAGTGAACCATGTTCTTGATTTTTCCAACTTTAAAGTTGATTTTTCCAACTTTAATCTTGGAATTTCCAACTTTAATCCTCTGTTGTTATTACGATAAGTTTTTTTAATTTCAGACGAATTTCTTTTAATAAGTGATCTTTATTAACGCCATGTAGATACACATTCCAAAGCTTTGTTAATTGTCTCTTAGTGTTCTTCTTTCTAATCCTGCATTTAATTAACGACACCCTCTTGTTTTACATATTAAGATAACATTAATTTGATTCAAAATTATTTCGATATTTGATATCTGATACTGCATACATTTAAACGTTTAAATCTTATATATTTATATATGAAAACGTCTAGTTCAGACATATACAACAATACGTTTATGCACAGTTTGCCTGTCATATAATGTATACTGTTATTTTTCCAAAAAATTAAGTCAAACAAAAAAGTTGGAAATTCCAAGATTAAAGTTGGAAATTCCAACTTTAAACATGGAAAAATCAACTTTAAAGTTGGAAATTCCAACATTAAAGTTGGAAAAATCAACTTTAAAGTTGGAAATTCCAACTTTAAAGTTGGAAATTCCAAGATTAAAGTTGGAAATTCCAACTTTAAAGTTGGAAAAATCAACTTTAAAGTTGGAATTTTAAAGTAAAAAAATTACAATGTGGCACTAATATGCTTCCGTAATAATTATACTGATTGATCTCATGTGCCATTTCATGGTTTGAGTGAATAAACTTAATTGAATTGAATTGAGTTATAGGTGTTAATTAGTGTACTGCATAATGACCACATAATTAATAGGCGCGGAACATCTCGGGGCGAAACGTCTCGGTGCGAAAGGTCTTTCGGGGCGAACCGTCCCGCATTCTATTCTAGAACGTCTTATAAGGTTCATTTTAAGTAAAGGGCTTATTGCCTATCATTGGCGTTCACACAGTGTGTCTATTTATAAGATTCAAAGTTGTAGAACTGGAATATGCACGAAATTCATAAATTTATGAATTCCTATAGAAAGTTTATACCAAAAGTGGTATTTAGCTTTTTAAGCAAATTATCTTTCATATGACATACTTGAATTTTTCTAAACCTGCACTTTACAAGTTAGACGGGTGCAAAATTGCAACCTTGACACTAACATAATGATTCGGCACAATAGTCAAGGCAATATTTTTTTGTCAATATGCATAGGCGTCGGAACCGGGGGGTGGAGACTTGGGGGTCTTAGCCCCCACTTGTTTTTGCAAATTTATACATACCAAAGACCTTATTTTTGCTTTTCAAGATTTTTAATAAGTCTACCCACCCCCACTTTCAATTTGTTTCCGAAGCCACTGGAACGTTAATTATTTCTAGTTTCCATACACCAATATTTCAAACTTATAAAAGGAAAAATGCCCTTACCTGCTCAATGCTTGCTTTAGCGTTATCTCGTGACGATTCTGATTTCTGTATAGATGAAACTACCTCCCACAACAGGTGCCTCCTATGATAATTTATCCCTTTACAAAGGTTTGGTCTAGCCAGACATTCCTTTACACAATGTTTCTGACCAGGAATTGCTACGGCCCATACCACAGGTCCAGAAAACCGATCTCTTTGTACCATTTTGACTGTAGATCCATTGACATAGAATACTGTATATACTTGTAAAATGAAAAACACCAATTCTCTTTTTACGTTTTGGTACATTATTTACAAAGCTACAAATTATGTTTCTTGTTGTCTTGTTTCGTCATTTTTAATTCGAATCTAGCTATTGCTTCTCAGATGCAATGAAAAACGACATGTAGCAATCAAATAATCAGTCGACATTTTTTAAGACAATAATAACTTTAAGTTAGTTATAAGTTCAATTATTAAACCTTAAAGTTTAAACAAAAGTATACATCTATTACTTGGCTAAATCCGATAGAAAAAAAGTTATTAACGTTAAGTTACGCCATGCATACTAATAATCTTATTTGTAAAGCATTACGTTAATGTATCTGCTCAAAGAAATAAGTCAACATGGCTTACACGCATTGACCCTTGTTTCGCAAAATAAACTATTCTGTCTACGAATTAACAGTGTATTAATGGAAAGTTCCTGGCCTTATGATCGAAACAAAACGTTAAGCATGTTACGAACATTTATTATGTATAAGTCTAGTCTTCCCAGTTTGAATACCTTCTGCGAAATTTTACTCTGTTTTGTTAATTTCTCTAGATCTAAATCGCATAGGCCAGTTCTTTTTTTATTAGTTGTTCTTCATAACTTTTTTTAAAAATATCATGTCGGTAGGTCGAAATAAAATAATAAAATCAACAAGAGGCCCATAGGGCACATCGCTCACCTGAGCAACAATATACGTAATAAAATAAGTTTTATGGAGTCATATACAAAATATCTGGACAGTAATATAATAGATCCTGTATAAAAAAATTTCAAAATTTCTTCCTTGGATATTCTTATCTTAATCATTGAGCCCCTTTTGTATCAGGATGATTCTATGGTCATATCTCATATAGAGCATTGCAGTTCTCAAAAAGAACATAAACAATTGTTTGTGTATGGGATATAAACTTACATCAATCTTTGAACCCCTTGTGATGACCAAGAATTCTCCAGGGGCAAAAGTCTAAATAATTTTCAAGAATCAACAGTGTGTCAAAATGCTTGCAAATAAGTAAAATCATATATTAAACATTTGAGTTTTTGTGAATACGGCAATTTAAAATGTTTTCTTTTGTAAAACTGCCCCCCCCTCCCCGCAATTTTGCCCACCCTACCACTGAAGATTTTGACCAATTTGAATCTAGACTATCTGAGGATTTGAAGTTGCTTTCTCTAAAGTTATAGCTTTTCTAGGAACATTATTTTTAAGTAGAAGATTTTTAAAGATTTTTCTCTATTACATATTCCTAATTAAAACTTTTACCCACCATTGTGGCCCTATCCCATCCCCGGAGATCATGGGATATGAAAAATATATGGTTGAATGAGCTCAAAAGCACACAGTCTGGACTAATATTTCCCTCTTTAAGGTTTTTTTTAAAAACTTGGATACAATCTAAGTGTTGATTAAAACGCCGTGTGTTTAGAAATACAATGTTCAATTTGCTTTCATTCTGAAGTTAAGTACAACAATCCATTTATTTTGGCAGTGTGTTTGCACTGTGAAATAAACCTGAGCTTCAATATTTTTGCTTAATTATGTTTATCGAAGCAGCCACGGTCCAGTATACGTAGCTTTAGTCTGAAGGTTTATTATCCTGAAGGTCCAGTAATCCGAGAGTTCTAAAATTCGTCGGTTCATTAGTTTGAAGGTTTATATATATTAATTCAAAAGGTTTAGTAGCCAGAAAATCCATAAAGTGTAAATTCCTGAAGTTTTGAACCACACAAAAATACACTGACTAGAAGGTATCATTCTACATAACTACACAGTACTGTATTTAGTTTTGTGTGAGCAAACTGTAGATTGCTATTTTTAGTTTAGTCAAAGTTGAAAGACCTTCTATGATTATGTTATGCTGTATTATGTCATGTACTAATTCATTTTTGTAGAGAGGAAGAAGTTTTAGAAATCTTCGATATAAAAATGTACTAGTATGTAATTGAAATATTTCAATCAAATAAAAATTTATCGTAATTGGTACAATTTCAAGATTTTCAATCATATATTTAATTTCCTAAGGAAATACTTATTCATTAGTTGGCATAGGTATTTTGTAGGTATAAACTTGACTTAATTAAATTGGACTTTGTTCAAACTGTAAAGTCTTTGCTGTATTAATATGCAGCAGTCAACACTGCTTTTAAATTGCTTTAATATCAAGCTTTCATTATTATGTAGGGAATCACAAAATCTAAAGAGAACATGTAAAATGGTCAACTTCTGGAAATCCTTTTTAATCTAAATTGCACGACTTCCAAATAACTGGAAAGATTACTATTTTATTTAAAATTTCGAGATTTTTTTTTGTGATTATTTTTATTGATTTAAACGGACTGGTACATTGAAAATTAGTATTTTAAAAAGAAAACTCATTTTTGTTTTACTTAAAGTTTACTTAAAGGGAATTCTTTCATTGCAATTTGATGCATCAACTTTGATTGATTAACAAAGAATAGTACATTATAAATGAATATTTTATACCGAAAAACATATTGTGTTTTCCTCAAAATTCAGAAAACTCCTTTGATGCAATTCCGTGCACCAATTTTCATTGATTTACACGGAATAGTACATTATGAAATGAATATGTTATACAGAAAAAACATTGTGTTTTACTTAAAATTCTTAAGTGCAATCTCCTGCAACAACTTAGATGATTTTCACGGAAAAGTACAAAGGTACATGTAAAAATTTAAAAAGAAAATCATTGCAATTCTCTGCATCTTTTTTATTGACACGGAATGGTACGCTGGTGCATTATGAAATTATTATTTTTAAAAAGAAAAGATAATTTGAGATTGGTTTTGATTGATGAAAACAGTATGCTACATTATAATATGAATATTTTAAACGACTTCTTTTGTTGAAATCGTCATCCTTCATTGATTGTGGTTCAAATTGATTTATTTTCACGAAGTAGTACATTTTAAAATTGATATTTAATATATTAGATGTTTATAGGTAATTTGTGCATGCAAACAACCTAGCTCTGCTAATTTGTCACCCCTAACATTGTCCGACATTCCAGTTAACATTTGGTTGGATGGATAACACAGGCTCATCCTGTCATCAAGACTTGAATTTTAATAACATTTAATGACGATTCCGTTTTGAAATTTTAATATTGTTAATGTATGTGCTTTAGATTCCAAGAAATAAGAATACATCCCTGGATTCATGTTTATAACATTTTGCAATGTTACATTTTGCGTTGATCTTAACTAAAAAATATTATAACACAAAATGTAATCATTATTTATGATCGCTTAAAACCTGCCAAAATGTATCATGTTAACAATGAATAATATACCAGTAATCAAGACCTTACCGATACTGGTACTGTACCAGAATATCTTATTATGTATTCCAAGTTAGAGTTTGCTTCCTTATATTACCTTTTTTCTTTGAAGTTTAAATATTACAATAATCATAAAAGACTTAGGACTTTTTCTAGTATCATATAAAGATACTCGAGGGCCATTTATCAGCTATATAAGTGAAACTGACATTTAATCATACACGTATTTTTAAATTATAATAAATATTCTACAATCTATTTATGTAATCTATACAGTACCGCATGAGTAAGCTATAACTGTTATAGCATTGATCAAGTTACCGGGACTTTGTACTGTACAGACTATTAAGACACATTAGTAACTAACTTATATAAAACAATTAATTTTGTAATTCTCATTGATTGTAAAAAAAATCACTTGACATATTCTGTCCTTGAGCAATAAGTCTTTACCGTCAACTGACCTTGATCGTCTTGATCGCCTTGATTACACAAAGAGCTTAGGAAATCTGGTTGTCTGAGTTTAGCTAATGTACTACATTAATTAAACAATTTTTTTTTTAAATATGACTGTCTAATCGGGTGATTATATAACTATTATGGACATCATTGTACAATAAATATGTGGCTATAAGGACCCATGTCAAGGGACACAGAAAAGTGATATCGACCTCACAAGCTCAGTCTAATAGTATATCGCTACGGTCGATATCACTTGATATGGGTCCTTATAACCACATATCGACCTACAAAGAAGAAGTCCATAAATAAATACAATTACAATGTGCTGTAGTTTACAATTATTACGGTTCAAAGTCACTGTCACTTTTTTATTGAAATTGTTTTGACGTTGCATGTGCCTAACACGACGTCACATCTTTATCCTGTTGAAAAAGCTTCACTAAAAACGGCAAAAACGTCAATTTAGAACTTGTTTATAGCTATAAAATTTCAGATTTGACAACTTTGAGATGAGTTTTATTCAATTCTGTATAAATCTCAATGTGCAAAAAATGTCATAACCACCCTTTTTCTCATGGACGCAATCATATGTATTCCATAGAAAAAACTTCTACCCCCAGTGTGGCCCCATCCTACCCCCCGGGAATCATGATTTGAAAAAAGATTGAATCTACACTACCTGAGGATGCTTTCACATAAGTTTCAGCTCTCCTGGCTGATTGCTTTTTGACGAAGATTTCTTAAGATTTCCTCTATATATTCCTATGAAAAAATTCGACCCCCCAATTGTGTCGCCACCCTACTCTCGGGGTCATGATTTTCACAACTTTGAATAAACACTACCTGAGGATGCTTCCATCCAAGTATCAACTTTCCTGGCCAAATGGTTCTTGAGAAGAAGATTTTTTTTTTTAATTTGCTTGATATATTCCTATCTAAAAATTCGACCCCCCCCCCCATTGTAGTCTCACCTTACTCCCGGGGGGTCATGATTTTCACAACTTTGAATAAACACTACCTGAGGGTGCTTCAACATAAGTTTCAGCTTTCCTGGCCAAATGGTTCTTGAGAAGAAGACTTTTAAAGATTTACTCTTAATATTCCTATGTAATAATTCGACCCCCCCCCACCTCCATTGTGACCCCATCCTACTTCCGGGGATCATGGTTTTCACAACTTTAAATTTTAAATCTACACTACCTGAGGTTGCTTCTACACAGGTTTCAGCTTTCCTGACCAAATGTTTCTGGAGAAGAAGATTTTTTAAAGACTTACTATATATATTCCAAAGTAAATATTTGGACCCCTCCCCCCATGGTGGCCCTATCCTACCCCCGGGGGTCATTATTTTCACAACTTTAATTCTACACTACCTGAGGATGCTTTCACATGCGTTTCATTTCTTTATTTTTTTTTTTGTTTTTTTTTTTGGGCAAATGGTTTTTGAGAAGATTTTTTAAATTTCTCAAACATTTTCAATAATTCCTAATTATCTTCCCTTTTAAAAGACCGTGGTCCTTAATTTTCACAACTATTAACCCCCTTTGCCTAAAGGTGCTTATTTATTTATGGTTGAAATTGGGGGCAGATATTTGACAATACCAAATATAGTCCTTTCAAAAAAAGTAACAATTAAAGTTTGGACTACTAACCAGCTGGTTACCTTGTATGCATTTTAGCACTCTTATTGGAACATTTTGTTTTTGATATTTTATAAGATAAAAGCTGTTAGATAGAAGTTATATCTTTTCTAGCCAATCGATTTCTGACAATAAGCTTTTTTAAAAGGTTTACTATTGTGGCCCCACCCCACCCACGGGGATCATGATTTGAACAAACATGAATCTACTCTAGAAGTTTTTTTTAAGATTTACTCAATATACTTCTATGTAAAAATGCAACCCCTTCTTTGGCCCCACCCAACCCCCGGGGATAATGATTTGAACAAACGTGAATCTATCCTACCTAAGGATACTTCCACACTAATTTCAGCTTTTCCGGCCAAATGCTTTTTGAGAAGATTTTTGATAGCATTTCAATAACTTCTAATTATCTCCCCTTGAAAGAGGGCGTGGCCAATCATTTTAACAAATTTACCCAATGACGCTTTGTGTCAAGTTTGGTTGAAATTGTTGAGAAGTGATTAGAAAAGTTCACTTGAGCTTTCATCTTAGGTGAGCTAAAAATATCTTCTATTTCATTTTAAATATGCTAATTTTTTCAAGAAAATATGATGGTTTGGATGAGAATATTCACCTGATTTTTTTTCCACTTTCTAAAAATTTGGGTCTTTCAGTATTGAAAAACAATCAATTTTTAAAAAATGGCCGTAGAGGTCAAAGAATATTTAATTATATGTGCTAGGCACCAAGAGCAATATTTAAAACAAGAGGCCCAGGGGCCACATCGCTCACCTGAGGAACAATAGCCTTAACTCTGATCAAACTAGCATTACAGTATCAAAATCAAAATATCTTGACAACTAAGTACAGTAGATATTGCTCAAAAAATTAAAAATATCTGCCGATTTTTATCCAAATATTTTTATGGTAAATACCAAGCCCCTTTTGTTGTTGTACCTGTAAGATTTTTCTCTATTCCTATATAAACCCTCCCCCCTCTTTGTGGCCCCACTTTTCTCTAGGGAATCATGGTTTCATCAAACTTTAATCTGCACAGCCCGTGCTTTCACACAAGTTACTGCTTTTTGGACTGAAAACTTTCCGAGAATATTTTTAAAGATTTTCTCTATATATTCCTATGTAAAAATTCATCTCCCCATTGTGGCCCCACCCTACCCCTGTGGACCATGATTTAAACAAACTTGAATCTCCATTATCTGTGGATGCTTCCACTCCAATTTGAGCTTTTTTAAACTAATAGTTTTTGAGAAGAAGATTTTTAAATATTTTCTCTATGTAAAAATTCATCCCCCATTGTGACCCCACCCTACCCCTGGGGACCATGATTTAACCAAAAGGATCTGGTTCACTTCCCATAAAAATCGGCCCTCTTTCAAATGAGCTATTTTTTTTTACAATATTGACTTAGGAACTTGTAGAATAAAAATTTATTAAAATAAATTTAATCAGACATTTAATCACCCCTCACCAGCTTGTTGAATATTGCATGGTTATGCTCTCGTCACGTCGAATATTTGCGACGTCATGACGTCGGATATCTTTAAGAACTTGGCAATTTAAGACGGTGGAACGTTATTTTAAGCCATACTTAAGTCAAAATAGACTCATTTTCTTTTCGAATGATCAGTATACAGTTTAATTCTTTTATTTCAACAATTTAAAAATTGAATGAACCAAAGTCTGTAAGATCTTTGTCGGTATATGTATCCAGAACTAACGAAAGAATTAAAACAACACAGACTTCCGTCAAGTCAACAACATCGGCCTTTTCTATAAAGTCAACAACAATTTGTTTAGATTATTTTTTTATCATTTACGCAAGTTAGATTTAACAATTTAAGATTCACAATCAAAAGTCATTATACCATATTCTGATTCTTTTTTGTAAAAATACGATGTCAACTAATTGAATTTTTGTTAAATCACACATGGCGTTTTCTTTAATTCAAGACGTCACTTGGCTTTTTCCGTCGCGAAAAAAATTTTTATTCTGGTTGATGGATGTCCAACTGCTTACAGAACGCTTTGGAAAATATGGAACATGTGTGGTTCAAGTCATTAAAACATTTGAAAGACATTCTTACTAAAATATAAGTTAAATTTAAGTAAGTTATACTTCACAAAATTCATGATATATCAATGGTTTTGAGAATTGTTCTTTAAATAAGCCCAAATAAAGATCAATAAGACAATCTATGTCTTATAAATTAAGACATTTTGCCAATGAACTACGAAATATTTGTAACAGAGTAACTGCTTACACCTTTGGTATTTTAACACGTGAGTTGATATCCGTAAGCTATAATTGAAATTAACCTGATTTGTACTTATTGTAAAATAAATTAAAAACCTACTTTCATTTTCGATAAACCAACCCGAAATGGCTAAAATGATAATAAGGTGGTGGACAAGCGTTGGCGGATACAAGTCAGTGGGAATATGCATCAATATATTCACTTGCAATGAAATAATGTTGAATGCTTACGTAAAGAGTGAATATATTTATTGGAAACTTATTTATTTAGGGTATACATAGAAATTATGATTTGACAAATGTTGAAAAAAAACCCAGCCAATTCGTTTCTTGAATGCGCGATTTTGGTTTTGATGGATAGAACTTTTCAGAACCAGGTAACCAAGAACGCGGGTCGACTAATTAACATCAAGGTGGAAAGTGTACGTGCATGTAGGACGAGTTCAACAAGCATCTTTGGCAGATACCTTGGATCTGACATCTTTGGTTAATACAAAGAAAGCATATAAAATGTGCCAAATGAATTTGACGCGATTTTAGTTTTGATGGAAAGAACTTTAGAGAACGGGATGCGCAATCGCAACTTCTCGGATCTTTCCGGCAGAGTTTTTTCCGAGCCTGCGGGGTGCGGAAAAAACCGCGGCCGGGTTGACTAATTAACAGTAGGCCGAAACTGTAGGGCGAGTTACATGAAATCAACCGGGCAGATACTTTGGATGACAACTTTAATTGGTTAAACATATTACACAAATAAATACAGTACCGATTAGACCCAACCTAACACCAGAGTAAACCCCAACTAAACCCCAGGTTTACTTTTGGGGTTTACTTGGGGTTTACTTTGGGTTTACTTTTAGAAAATTTGGGTCCCCTCTAGGTTTACTTTGGGTTTACTCGGGAATTGCTTTTGGGGTCAACTGTATGCACTGAAGTGTGAAGCAGACCCGTCTTTTATCTTACCATCTTACTGCCTGTAATTTCTGCCCTTTGTATATTCCGAATACACATGTAGCGTCTGTTTCAGGAGATACGTCTGATCGGGGTTTACTCTCTGTGTCCACTCAGGGTTTACTTTGGGTTTACTCTTGGTTTATTCTGGGTCCACTCTAGTAAACCCGAAGTAAACCCAGAGTAAACCCAGAAAGTAAACCCAGCGTTTAGTTTGGGTTTACTTTCTGTTAGGTTGAGTTTGATCAATACATATGTATACACGTTTAAAATAATTTGTATACATTTTTATACCACGACATATTGGTAGTAAACCTTATAAATGAATTTGTGAAACGTAAACAAATTGTGTTAAACGTCTATATGAATAATTGATGTATGCATAAAAAAGGGAAGTTGAATTTGGAGGATGGGCATTACATGACAGTATTTAATCTGAAATTCTGATTTGGGACAATGATAAAAATTATATTGTGAGATTTGGCCTAAAGATCAAAATTTAGAAAAGAAATACGACGCACTATATACCCACTCCCTGTTTTGAAATAATTTTTTTTTTAATTTTAATTTCTTCCAGTCAGCTGCAACAAAAGAAATAAAGGCCATGTACATATGCATGTATATATCATCAATTTCAGTTTCGATTTTCATCATTGCCTGTTCCTCTAAATATTCAGCCATGCAGTTGTTTTTTATTCTAATTACATATATATAGAATATGAATATAAAAAATAACACCCGGGAACATTTACATCACCGCCAAATCTGTACCCTATTCGGAACTGGTCAAACGACTGTACATGTATATTATTGTTGTTTAAACCTGTTAAATAACTTGTAACATTAAAAACAAATTTATTTACTCAATGGACCATAAATACAATGTATGTGTATATTTTCTATCACATCCCACAGTTCGTCCACATATTTATTTAATAAAGTTGGTTTCCTAAATACAGTACGCCAAGTAAATCTATCTATAGTAACAGGTACTTTCCATTGAACTAGGTAGTAGGAAAACACTGCATATAAGTGCGCCATATACCTCTCATATTGAACAAGTTTATATAAAAATATGACCATTGATCAACTGTGATCAAGTGCACAAATTCACAACTGACGACAACATTTGGCCTTATTATTATACTCTAAACTGCTATTTATTTATTTTAGGACTATGGATTTACGTCGATATACACATATATTTACATCTACCAAGTATTATTCCCTCTATTTCTTACGGAGACATATAGTTAATTCATAGCTCTATAGAAACAGCCAGACTGAAATCTACACGCCCCGTTTATCGATTGGTCGAAATCTATAGCGGCTGAAACTGACAAGAAAGTGACAGGACTGAAATTGACACGCCCAGTTTATCGATTGTTTGAGACCTACAACTACCTAAGAAAAATCACGGACTGCACGAAATAACCATAATGATGACAGACTCAAAGTCTCACAGGAGACGATTTGGCTGTTTCTTTTAGCTAACGTACTTATATACGTTAACAGTAATTTAGTGAATTTTACGTACTTTTTACGCTCAATTTATTAATTAGTTAAAAGAAAGATGTTAATATAAACAATAAAATGCTTTCTTTGGTGATTCATTCGGGTTATGAAGGTAGCGATCATTGCAGAAAAAATTTACATAACCCGCTAACGCGGGTTATGTATCGCTACCTTCATATCCCGAATGAATCACCAAAGAAAGCATTTTATTGTTTAAATATAACCTTAATTTTATGCATACAATTATGCATGCATTTTGTGTTCAAATCGTCTCTGCGTGCGAATCAGGAAGAGGGGACAAGGTTATTTGTGAAAATGTTGATCTTTTATCATGACAGTTTCACACTGTAAAATGCTATGGATTGTAAACAGCTCTATCATTTTTGTGCGTTTGTCACTACGGTGACGTCATATGTGTACACAACGAAAGGGAAGCAACTCAAAATTGGTATTTTCAAGAAATAAACATAGTGCGCAGATTTTTACCATCGTGATTTTTGGCATGGAAGTCGCACCTATAGAGTTTCATTTTTTGTCAAAGTAGGAACTTAGTAAATTCATGCAAACACGGTAAAATGCTGAATTAAATGACCGATTTTACGAGATTTTTCCGGAAATTTTAAATCCACCGGAGAATTTCGCATCAAAAATTCACTTCTGAGGCAATATCGATAAAATTTTATTCTATATTTAAATCATACATATATTAAAGAAATGTTTAAGGTACAATTTATTTTTCGAGAGTACAGTTAATTTTTTGGTAAATTTGAGGGCGTAATGTCACATCAACTGAATCAAGTTCTTTAATCCACACTATCTGGGGATGCTTCCACTCCAATTTGAGCTTTCCTGGCCTAATAGTTTTTAAGAAGAAGATTTTTAAAGATTTTCTCGATATATTCCTATGTAAAAATTCATCTCCCCATTGTGGCCCCACCCTTCCCCTTGGGACCATGATTTAAACAAACTTGAATCTACACTATCTGAGGATGCTTCCACTCCATTTTGAGCTTTTCTGGCCTAATAGTTTTTGAGAAGAAGATTTTTTAAGATTTTCTCTATATATTCCAATGTAAAAATTCATCCCCCACCCTACCCCCGGGGACCATGATTTGAACAAACTTGAATCTACACTACCTAAGGATGCTTCCATACAAGTTTCAGCTTTTCTGGCCTTATAGTTTTTGAGAAGAAGATTTTTGAAAAATACCAACACATTTTCAATAATTCTAAATTATCTCCCCTTTAAAGAGGGTGTGGCCCTTCATTTGAACAAACTTGAATCCCCTTCACCCAGTGATGCTTTGTGCCAAGTTTGGTTGAAATCTGCCCAGTGGTTCTGGAGAAGAAGATGAAAATGTGAAAAGTTTACAAAGCCAACAACGCCAACGCCAACGTCAACGCCAACGACGACAGACAACGGACAAATTTTGATCAGAAAAGCTCACTTGAACTATCAGCTCAGGTGAGCTAAAAATTGGAAACTATAGCTCTCTAATTTCAGAGAAACAGATAGAACATTTAAAATTTAAGCATTCAATGTATCGTAGGATTTTCTTCGAATTATTATAATTCCATAACGTGACTAATGATTTTAATGAAATAATTAGCCATTGTTTTAGTGTAACACTGTCAACATGCTACATAAACCATATAATATACTGACTGGTGATATATACAGTATAAATTTACAAGTACGTGTCATATGGGATGTCCTTTTCCAACACTCAAACTCTAAAAATGACGTCTCTTCACAGAACTATCTGTCAGAGATTAGACTACTTATTATTAACCGGAATAGAAATGATACATTTTCTAAAATTAACTGACCTTGATCTTGCCTAGATGACATTGGGCCAAGAGCATGACATAACATTGGGTTCTAGGCATTCCAGGAGTTAAGTACACACATCAAATTTTGTATTTTGTTTTTGAACCTATTGGCACCGGCAAGAATATTTATTTACACTTTTATTTAGCAAGACTGAAATAATTATATTGGATATATTCAGGATAACAATATTTCTTTGTTTCATACCGTGCCGTCATTTGCTTCCGATAGTCATATTTGATTGCGCGAGTTTTTCACATAACACGCAACTTTTTGCTAGCGCTCTAGATCTCGAGCGCTAGCAACTACGTTAGTCATTTTTACTGGAATACGCATGCTCGACTTCACAGTAGGGCATTCTGGGAATACTTCTGTAGATAGACTGTACCATGTGAATTTCGTCTACATATGATATTAAGTTTTGTGGGGATTTTTGTTCAGCCTGTACATAAATGCCAAAAAGTATCAGTCGCTTAGGTCTTACAATGCCAAGTTATTTCTTAAATTATAATGAATTGCTATCTTTTCTTAACTACCTTCCTGGGTCTTTCCGTTAAGCTCGGAAATCAACGTCGGATACGTTTTGCGAGCTTGTAGGAAAGGCCCGAAAAGATACGATTGCTACAAAACAGTACCATTTGTTCTACTGATCTCTTATTTTTCACCTCAAATTTGAAATTCAGAGAATGATTAAAGCACAGTTAACGAGTTATGCCAGTGCCGATCGATGTAAAGCCCACTCTAGTGATTGCATGGAGATTCGTTACTTTCGATAAGTTCGGCGAGTTTCTAGTACATTTAGACATGATGCGATTATTCTGCGGCACACAAATTTAGTCACACTGTAGATATAAGTAATTTTATCATTTTTCAACTTAGATCTCGTCAGAAATCGTTGGAGAAATTAGAGAACGTGTATAAAACATAGCCAAAACCGAGGACCACCTATAAATCCAAGATGGCGAGTGCTGTCCCTTTTAATGTACATTGGATACATTTTTTTAACATTAAGATTACTAATTTTAATCATTTTTATCTTCAGGAACAAATAATTAAAAGAAAAACATTATCCGACAACCGAGCCCCTGTGCGGCAAGCAGGCACTCTACACACCGCCGAAGTTTAATCGTGTCATTGTGTGACGTCATACAAAAGCAAACGTACTGTGGTTTTATTGAAATGAAATTGTAATACACATTAGTTCAATGTGAACTCAATATAATTAAAGTTACCTTGCTACACACAGATCTATTCTAAATTAGGTTGATTTGAACGCAATGTCAGATTGCTCGTAATGTGTAATGCCACAAATTTAGCATTACAAGAAATGGTAATGTAATGCATTAATTCCCAAAATCCATAGTATAAAGCTGGCATTACATCACTAAATTACATGGCATTACTTTGCGCTACTATGCTTATTTATGCATGCTCATTTTTAAAACTGTGATAAATTGAATAACTGAAATTGTGTTTGATTAAAACTGATTTGAAAGAAGAAAGAAACAATTCTTGACCACTGGTAATCAAAATACAACCGAAGACGGAAACGAGTTTTAAATTCAAATGAGTGAACAAACCCTTAAACTACAAAGTCTTCTATGAGACATCTATGATTAATTTCCCCAATTAAGATGGCGACCAATTTAGAAACGTGACTTTTGTAAAGTGTGGATTGGTCTATAACAGTGCAAGTACTATAATTATACTAACTGTCGGTCTATGTTAAAAATACTGCAATTGTTTGAAGTACTTCTACTTGTAGTATCTCTTTCATATTTAATTCTCTTTTGGAAATTATCTTCACATACCACTATTACACAAAAATGAATTTTAATTAATATGAACCATAAAAGAAGAGGGTTTCCTGTGCATGGTAAATTCCCAATGTAAAATTTAAATTTGAAATTAAATTTGAAATAATGGCTTCATAATTTAATCATTTTGTTTAGTAATGTTACGTTGAGTTGAATCGATAATAAATAATTCGGTTTGTTCTATACATTTAATTACAATATTTATGAAAACAACTCTAATAATAAGTAATAACAATTGATCAAAGGATAAGTTGACATTTACCTTAATTTGCTTAACAGATATTGATAAAAAGGACTCTTTGACCGTTTCCAGAATTTAGTTCATTCTTTTATTTTCTTCCTGGTCTCTTGTATTTTCGCAGTAGGATATTTTTTTCAAAAGGACTACTGGTACTGTACCAGTTATCGGCTAAGACCAGTTATCGGCTAAACTGAGAGTTCGGGTTTATAGCACGCGACTATCTGAGATTTTTTAATTTAGTCCTCTGTTTTGAATAAAGAAAAGTAAGTTTGCTTGAAAACTTTCTTGAATATGTTTTAAACATGAGCTTAAACGATCATTGTTTACCGCTGATTTACATCTTTGCCCTTTCAGCAGTGGGGGAAGTGACGTAATATGTTAAAAATAGAATATAACCCCTTTGTGATACATTATCATCTCCCTTCTTTGATTTGACATATAATATCACTACATATAACATGTACAAACAAAAGGAATTCATTAAATTCTGAGTGATTCATAGTGCAGTTGAACGCCTGATTGCACAATATTATGCATTGAATAGTCTACGATTTTGTGTATTACCGTATGATAACAAACGAATAATTTTATGAGATTTGTTTATGCATCATAACCCCTACGAACTTTAGTCTGACCCCAAAAGGAGCATAATTCCAATTACATTTTCGAAGTATCAAATCAACATGTACAGGAATTTTACTATGTTATTATCGCGAAGCCGATAACTGGTACAGTAAATCGTAAAAACACGGCAAATTCTGGGCGTGCTAAAAAAGCACACAAAAAGATGTTTTGGGTTCTAAATAATGATTTAACCTAACAGGTGCATAAACAAGGAGTATACCATTTAAAGTATGTCAAGTTTTATTAAAAAATATCAAGAAATAAGGAAGTACGAAAAGAAAACGTAAAATTTTAGCCGATAACTGGTACACTGCCAGTACAGCCAGAAACTATGGAAATCGGAGCTGTTACAAAAACTTGTCATCTTTTATGGGATTGTAGGTCACAATATTTGCTTTCTAAAGTAATTTACTTTTTGTCGTTATCTCTATTCGTTCTATTTTTACCAGCCTCTTAATATAGTGTGTGTTATGACATTTTGACGTCATCACGACGTTAGAAGCTGGTTTGGGACTCTCTCTCTCTCGAAACATATTTGTCTAAACTATGAGATTTTAAACATAATCCCATTTCAAAACAACAATAAACAAGAACAAGCAAGTAAACAGAACCAAGATATCAACAGTAGAGGTATTTTGATTTTGTTCACTAGTAGATGATATACCGTGCAAGCGCGTGAAATAACAAATAACAGTTTACACATTGATGGAATTTGTATGTTGAATCAGATTTTTTTTTGTTCATTCTTTAAAATTTACTCTATTACCTTTTTTTTTAATTTGGAGTTTTAAGGACACACGATACGTTCCTCAATTTTATATAATTTTCCTTGATATTTTATTCCTTGTTTATTAACATTTACACTTGATAATACCCAAAAATTTAGGGTACATTACCAGGCTATTTTTGGAGCTAGAATATTTAGAATTTTTCTTAAAATAGCATGCGAATTGCATTTGAATGCTTATAAATAAAGTCATAATAAGTATTTTCAATTGAACACTTTATATCTAGATAAAAGAAGTATCATGAAACATGAAAACATCATTATGGAATTACTTTGTGAAAATCTTTACATTGTGGAGATAGAAAAAATAGAAAATAATGGAAGATAGGTCTCGTCTGACCATAAAACAAACCCATATGGCAGGATATCTAGAGGAGAGGACAGGGATAAAAATCTAAACTTGAATTTATTTTACATGCATATGGTTCAAATTCTTTTTTGTTGCAGCTGACTGAAAAAAATTACAAACTTTTTCGGCTTGTTCTTTCTTGTTACAACTTTTTTTTTGCATTATCTATTGTATTAAATGCAACGTCAATTGCATATAACTGCATAAAGATTTTTATATCAAACGAGGAGGGGTGTACATTATATAGTGCACCGTATCTAGTAGCACTTTATTAATATATTATTTTAAGACACCCCACATGATCCGCTTCTTGGTATCACTTGACATGGGTCATTATAGCCAAATATTTATTGTACAATGATTTCCATAATAGTTAAATTATATAATCATCCGATTAGACAATCATATTTAAAATAACTAGTAAATGAGGTACAATCGGACAACCAAATTACTAAGCATCCAATGCAGACGATCAAGGTCAGTTGACGATAAAGATTCATTGTCCAGGGAAAGAATATGTCACGCGATTTTCTTACAACCAATGAAAATTACAAAAAATATTTTTTTTTATATACGTTAGTTACGCACTTATGTGTCTTAATTAATAGCATGTACATTGCAGTGCCCGTGCAGCTTGATCAATGCTATAATAATAGCTGACTTATATGGTACTGTATACAGTACATAAATAAATTATAGAATATTTATTAATTAAAAAATACATATTTGATTTGATGTTTGCAATATTTTCACTTAATAATATACATGTATAGGTGATGAATGGCTCTCGAGTATTTTTATATGGCACTAGAAAAGTACAAAGTCCTCTTTGATTCGTATAATATTATAACTTGATAGAAAGAGGTGATATAAGGAAGCAAACATTTAAACTGTGTCTAATTTGTTATGTACAAAATAAGATACACTGGTACAGAACCAGTATCGGTAAAGTCTTGATTACTGGTGTATTATTCGTTGTTATCATGATACATTTTGGGAGGTTTTGAGTGATCATAAGTAATGATTACATTTTGTGTTATAATATTTTCGTTGAGATCAACGCAAAATTTCATAAATATGTATCGGGGATGTATTCTTATTTCTTGGAGTCTAAAGCACATACATTTACAATATCAAAATATCAAAAATGAAATTGTTAGATCTATGATTGTAGTCATTCTTTTCCGTTCCCGTTCATTCTTTTCTGGTTTGTCTTGATTGATGTAATGATGTTAAATGTTATTAAAATTCAAGCCATGATGACAGGATGAACCTGTGTTATCCATCTAACTGAATGATAAATGGAATGTCGGACAATGTTAGGGGTGACTAAATAGTACAGCTACAATTGATTGCACGCACAAATTGCCTGTAAACATCTATATAAAATATCAATTGAAAATGTACCAGTCCGTAAAAAAAAATTAATCAAAATAAACCACAATCGATGAAGGATGATGATTTCAACGAAAGAAGTCGTTAAAATATTCATTTCATAATGTACCATTCCTTGTAAATCAATCTAAATTAGTTGTAAACAGATAGCCATGCTATGACCTTGAATTGCTAGTATTACATATTGGTCACTATGATACTTATGTATACCTAGATACTGCGCAATTAATTGTGGTAATGATAACTAACAGAACGAACTCTGTGACTATTGTAGCACTGCGTAGTATTCCTAAATGATGTTATGAAACCAGGTGCATTATACGGGCATAATAATATCCAAATTGAGAGTTTATAAATAAGTGTCATATTTGGTGATTCTGTGTCTGCATCGATAGCTCTGGTACTCTATACTGAGTAATGTATTGCATATTCTATATAACCTTTGCTACCTTTTAAACCATGAACTCATGTATACTTTATATTGGATATTTTAATATTGTAAGCAAGTGACGCGTCATATTAGGGCGGGATACCCAAATACTGCATCCCAATACTCATTGTCATAAATGAGGTTAATTAATTCTGACACAGTAAAATACAAACTGAAAATATATAAACAAGTTATCAACAAATTGTCATATTTGGCGATCCTGTGTCTGTAATGAAGGCCCTAATATTGCAAGTTAGTCTTGTAATGCTTGTTCATCTATTTAACCTTTGTAACCTTAAAGCCATGTATGAATGGATGTATTATGAGTAAGCGATGCATCATACCCAGGTGGGGGACTCAGAGACTACGATTCTGAGACTCAAAACCCGCATCACAATATTCTTTCTGACAGTTTTGACAGTTTTGTTACTTTATTTAGAAATAAAATTTAACTCTGGAATTTTGACACTAAATGTTCACTCATGATCATTATAGATGGGATGGACTGGTCAGAACTGTCAATTATAAGTAAAATGTTATATATACTCATGTAAAATGATGTTAGATAGATTCTTTGATTTGGGCTGCTTCAATTTACTATACGATCACGCTGATTAATAAACAACTTGGTAACAAACAATTGGACTTGCTGATCATTCTGAGGAAAGGCTTACACAAACTTTCTTGGTGCCCGTGACCAGGACTAAGCGAAGTTAAAGAAAATAAGGTAAGAACCATTTCTAAATGTCTCTTGTAACTATCTCGAAGTAAACAACTTTGTCTAAGCAACCATTATGGCGACAGGTGATGAGTTTTATAAAAAAGAATTAAAAAATCAAACGAAAGAATTAGAGCAACGAAAACCAATTCCTAAACCCCGTAAACCTGATAAACAGAAATTTAAAGAGGATTGTTTAGCTGTCCTAAAACAGTTTGTAATAGGGTAGATAAAGTATCCTTTATTTTCAGATGTCAGAATCTGATTTATATTATCGTATATGTAGATGTAAATAATCTTGAATAAGCTTAGCTTTGTATATATTGCACGCTTTTAAAAAGGTATGTTTAAATGTTATGACAGGATGACCCCCTGTGACATTAAAACAGATATTGAGATACGCCGACTAGCAAACGCGGACATAGCACCTCTGTAATTTGTATACTAGTATGCGGAGTTGAAGAGATTAAACATATACTCGAAATACATGAGACAGCGTTTAAGTAAAGAAACTAAAAGACTGATTTTTGTAAGTGAATTAATATTATTGGTAAAACAATCATATATTGCGATCGACATTTTGAGTATGGGACAAGGTTGCTCGGGTTTCATGGTTCATTATAATTACTTAATATTAAAATCAAGAAAGTAATTTCAAAATTCAAGACAAATTAAGATTTTTGACAAATTAAAAGATATTAAGGTTTTCCCTATGAATAAACTTATGGCGGAACTGCCAGTCACTAATCTGCAACCCATGGAATTATTATCTTTGGTGGGAAGTCCTTGGTTTAATGTGTGTTTGACTTTGGCAGTAACAATAACGTTAGGACTTTGTATAAGAAACGCAAAACTATTAAAAAGTGGGGAGGTATATGCTGTGGTGGTTGCTGGTCAGGTTGTCGAAAAAGGGGTAGTGACGGAGATAAGAAAGGTTCTTCCAAGGACAATGCATTTTGTTGTGTGAATCCAGAGAAATGGACCTCTAGTGATACCAATCTCGAAAAGCATTAGGATCCAAGAGAAACCCAGACGGAGCGAAACACTCGAAACTTGCAAAATGACCAGTAGTACGGGCACAATTTCGACCAAACTCGCACAACAATTACTTAGAGAGAAGAAAAATGAGGAATCTCCATGGGCCAAATATTATAGACCGGACCCAGAGCTGGCACGTTAATACCTGGAAGAGAAGGTCGCGATGTCTACGCAACAGAGGAACGCAGGAGATGTTCCGCGAGAAGCCGCCTCGCCATCCGCGCCAACCCTCTATCCACGGGTGCCGATGATGTATAAATGATTAAGCTGCAGCCGTGAAGAAGTTGTGTATTCCTTATAAAGAAATTGTGAAATTTTGTGAAATTATTAATGCAAAATGTGTAAAAAGTGCTAAATTTTTCGTATTCGCTCTGGAGAACTACAGGAAGAAACCGATGAACTCCGAACCTATGAAGCTAGTACATTAACTCCACCCCTTAGAAGGAATAGATCGATATTTTGTGAACTTAAAAGCATGTCTTAACTATGTATATATATGTGACATTAAGCTTAACCATACTTAGTATTACTTTGATGATGAATTACGATTATCTTCAATTATGATTATTTCATCCTGGTCATTATTGTCATACTTTATTCATTATCGTTTTCATGATTGTTATGCAATATAATCAAACTATATGATTTTATGTATACATCCTGGTTATAAATTTGCTTTTGTATATGAATGATGTTCCAAGCTGGAGGTGGAAACATGTCACTTGATACTATTTCTTAACATAGATGTTCTGACTGGTATGTCACTAGGAAGTTCATCTGACCAAGGGGAGATCAAGGACGCTTTCCTATTCCGGGCGCCAGACATGAGAAATTTCCCTTCGGGATATTTCTTTTGTTTGGGGGACGTATGTAAACAGATAGCCATGCTATGACCTTGAATTGCTATTATTACATATTGGTCACTATGATACTTATGTATACCTAGATACTGCGCAATTAATTGTGGTAATGATAACTAACAGAACGAACTCTGTGACTATTGTAGCACTGCGTAGTATTCCTAAATGATGTTATGAAACCAGGTGCATTATACGGGCATAATAATATCCAAATTGAGAGTTTATAAATAAGTGTCATATTTGGTGATTCTGTGTCTGCATCGATAGCTCTGGTACTCTATACTGAGTAATGTATTGCATATTCTATATAACCTTTGCTACCTTTTAAACCATGAACTCATGTATACTTTATATTGGATATTTTAATATTGTAAGCAAGTGACGCGTCATATTAGGGCGGGATACCCAAATACTGCATCCCAATACTCATTGTCATAAATGAGGTTAATTAATTCTGACACAGTAAAATACAAACTGAAAATATATAAACAAGTTATCAACAAATTGTCATATTTGGCGATCCTGTGTCTGTAATGAAGGCCCTAATATTGCAAGTTAGTCTTGTAATGCTTGTTCATCTATTTAACCTTTGTAACTTTAAAGCCATGTATGAATGGATGTATTATGAGTAAGCGATGCATCATACCCAGGTGGGGGACTCAGAGACTACGATTCTGAGACTCAAAACCCGCATCACAATATTCTTTCTGACAGTTTTGACAGTTTTGTTACTTTATTTAGAAATAAAATTTAACTCTGGAATTTTGACACTAAATGTTCACTCATGATCATTATAGATGGGATGGACTGGTCAGAACTGTCAATTATAAGTAAAATGTTATATATACTCATGTAAAATGATGTTAGATAGATTCTTTGATTTGGGCTGCTTCAATTTACTATACGATCACGCTGATTAATAAACAACTTGGTAACAAACAATTGGACTTGCTGATCATTCTGAGGAAAGGCTTACATAGTGCAGGGAATAGCAGTAAAAGAGTTCTCTGAATTTTAAGCAAAACACAATATATTTTTCTGTATAAAATATTCATTTATAATGTACCATTCTATGATATTCAATCAAAATTGATACACAGCCAGGGAATTGCAATTAGAGAATTCCCTAAACTTTAAGTAAAACAAAAAATGAATGTGTTTTCTTTATAAAATATTAACTTTAAATATAACAGCCCGTGTAAATCAATCTAAATTGGTACATGGAATAGCAGTAAAAGAGTTCTCTGAATTTTAAGCAAAACACAATATGTTTTTCTGTATAAAATATTCATTTATAATGTACCATTCTATGTTAATCAATCAAAATAGATGCAGGGAATTGCAATTAGAGAATTCCCTAGACTCTAAGTAAAACAAACAATGTGTTTTTCTTTATAAAATATTAATTTTAAATGTAACAGCCCGTGTAAATCAATCTGAATTGGTTCAGGGAATTGCAGTAAAAGATTTCTCTGATTTTTCAGTAAAACACAATGCTGTAGAGGTCTCACCTGTGTGGACGTACATCTTGTCTCGCTGTTTTTTACTCAGTCACGATGAAATTATCAAATTTCACACACTTTTTTCAAGCTAGGTGAATACTAACATATAATAAGTAGGTCAATGTAATTATTTGCAAACAGAATATGCACATAAAATAAGAAATAAATGCATAAAATCCAAAGACCACGAAAGGAATACTACACGTCACCCACGAGTTTCATGTATGCAATCGGATGTAACGAAATCGAAGGGTTAATATATCTTTGTGACGGTGCCTATTTACGAGCGTGTTCAGTTTTAACCTTCAGACTATATCTACTGGACCGTGACCGCTTCGATGACCAAAAATATGCAAAACTATTGAAGTTCAGCAGGTTTATTACACCGTGTATACCCTCTGCCAAAATAAAGGGATTGTTGTACTTAACTTCAGAATGAAAGCAAATAAACACTGTATTTCTAAACATAAGGCATTTGAACCAACACTAAGATTGTCTTCAAAATTCTATTTTATATTCATACAGAGGGAAATATGAGTGAACAATGTATGCTTTTAACCTCGTTCAACCAGATATTTTTTTAATTCCCTTATTTTGTTCAATTATCCATCAAATAATGATTTAAAAAAATAAGTGACTGAAACATTCCTTAAGTTTATACTTGGTACATTGTTGAAAACAATAACATCGACAGTCATTGCTAAAGATTGAAAAAAAATTGTAAGGTCCCGAATTTCCTTTTTTGAAATCAAGCAATATCAAATTATCTGAATAATTTAGCTTTCGGTGTTCATGAATATCGATATGATGTAACAGAAAGAAACACGTACATTTATACACGTATACCAAACTTAAACAAAATATTTCCACAACAGTTCTTCAAACTATAGCCAATATTTGAGCATATTTCGATAAATCGAACATAAAATGAGAGAAAAAACGAAATGAATTTGTCAATATATCCCAAAGAGTTAACCTTAGATAAAGAATTTACCCCAAAAAAACGTGCTATATTAATAAAAAACAAGTAAAACATACTAGACGTTATAAAAATAACGCGCTTTATGAATTTCACTTTTCGGACGACGTTATGAAATAACGTCAAATGTTTGTGACATTTAAAAAGTTAAAAATTTCACATTATTTTATTTCATAATTTCACACACTTTAAAGTTTTGTTGAGTGTTAAGTCAAATTCGATGATTTAAACACGCGCACACAAAAGCAACAACTTTGACTTGATAAGTCAATAATTACTTCTCATAGAAGTTTGCATATAACGCTTCGCGTTATCCAGGCCGACATGCGACATGCAGAAGACACCGCGCTGCCGACGACATCAGCAGTATCAACATCGATTCTATATATATATATGTCGCCGCCAATAGTTGTTCTCTCCTTTTAATAAAAAGAAACAAATATTATTTAAGGAGGCTGGGGGGTCAAAAAAAAATTTCTCCAAAATTCACAAAATTTGCAGAAATGTTTCACATAATCTTAATTTACATTTTAATGTAAAAGACCACATCACAATCATCGTTAATTTTATCATGTATTGCGTCTGAAGAAATTGCACGTTATGTAAAAAAAAAAAAAATTATGAAAAATATATGAAATATAAATAAAGGCAAAAAACATACCAATAACATCACAAAAAATTAACACAATAATAAAAACTTAACATTATTTGTTATAAAAAAAATATCACAATTTTACCAAAAATATATATGTCACAAAAATGCAAATATGTAAGACAAAAAAAAAGTAGCAACAAGATTATTTCCAAATTTTAACATAATAATAATCAATACATGTGTAATAAAGATTGAGCATTAAAAAAAATTTTCGATGGTGAAATTTAGAAGAAAAAAAATAAAAGGAAAATATTTGAACAAAATATTTGGAGTTTTACAAGTTTCCTCCCTTTGAAAAGTTAGAAAATGCTGCAAAACAGCCGAAATTATTTTTTTGCACCTTGTAACCTTTGGTTTACCATCAATTGACTCTTTAAATAATGTTTCAATACCATCATATCCATTTCTTTAATAGACAAATTCAGTACAATGTAAGAGTTATAGAACATTAAAGTGAAAATCTTTTTTGTGTAGAGATAAAAATGCTTTAAAATGGCAGCCACCCCCCAGCCTCGTTAACCACACCAAAGTGTCACCATTTCACACCTGTGTATACTGGGTTTTTTTTTATCGTTGTGTTGACATATATCTATTTTTAGCCTAATGGAAAATCCCTTTTAGTTTGGGAGCTCGTCCGCCGGAATCAACGCAAATGTAAGATTCATTTTTTTACGCAAAAACACTAAAATACTGCAATATTAAACTGTTTAATCACATTGTTCAAAAATGATTATAAGATTAATCATATAGTCTCATGCGCGGATCTAGAGGGGAGGGGCGGGGGGGGGGGTTCCGACCCCCCCCCCCTGGAAAATGAAAATTTATTAAATTTACATAGTAAAATTATCGAAAATATGCCTCGGACCCCCCCCCCCCTGGCAAACACAATTATCCTTCGGACCCCCCTGGAAAAATTTTCTGGATCCGCGCATGAGTCTTAACAAGTATTTAATAATTAATTTTCTCTTGTTTTTGCTATTTTTATACTGTATATCAACACTATTTACTATATATTCGTAAATACTTTGTAAATGCATATTTATGAATATTACTATTATAAAGTCAATAACTATAAGTAACATGTAATATCACTATGACAATTGTATATATTGTATGTATTATCATTAGGAGAGGAACATGTACGTTGTAAGAACTTGTATCTAATCCTCTTTTGTAATTAACAAATAAACTATGTTCAAACTAAGTATAAAACGCAAATCCGGAGTGCACCAAGACATTAAAAATAGTTATAAAAAGTATGGCGCCACACTTGAACCAACACAAAACCGATAAATTATTATTCGCTATTCCTCGGTTTATCTGTGTGCTAACTCTTATTTTGGTTTAAAGTTGGCGCCCATATAAAATCAACACAAATAGTTGAGTATATCTGTAAAAATGATCGATTTTGCCATACCGCGTCCGGTTTTAGCACTTATAAAAGCGTTCGTGATGTTTCCCGGAAAATTTTCGAGGCAGAAATGTAAAAACAAATTTGTAAAGAAGTGTTTACCAAAAAAATTGCTTCAAATGAACGAAATTTAATTTTCACAGATTTACAGGGCCAAATCACGAGAATTTGGCTTTAGTTAAGGTCTTCCGTTTCCAACGGAAGACCTTTATATTATTGTGCAGATTAAGATTATTCTTATTTTTCTTTTTTTTTTTTTCTTCCTAGACGCGAACTTTGAGGCTTCATATCTTGCTCATTTCTGAACGGTTTTTGCTCAAATTTTCAGGGCTTATAGACTTTACAAAACACTATCTAAACTATTTCATAAATTTTAAAAATCCTCTTCCGTTAACGAGTTATTGCCATTTTTAAAAAAATTAGGGCCTTTCGTTTCCAGACAAAGGCTCCGAGACTATGATAGCAGGGAATGGGAATCCAACGAATTTGAATAACAGAGACATTGAAGTTTTGCACATCGGTTTTTGTTTTTGGATTACTTTCTTTATTTAGAAAAAGGTAGGGGGTCAAAAAACAGGGTTCCAAAAAGTGCGAAAATTTAGACATATTTTCCTTTGTATCTTTTAAACGAAAAATATTTTGTTAAGACATGTAGAATAAAAGTTGTGCAGAATGTCAAGGACTTTCATTTGACACCAATAAAAAAGGGCTGGCCCCTTAAATTAAGGGCCAAGGGCCCTTGAAAGTTTTTGCTAAATAACAAAAAAACGGCTAGGATTTTGATATAGCTGTCGCTGGAAAAGTTGTTTGTTGGGATCCTATAAATGTCGTTACAATGTTATTTTGTTGGTGAGTTGTGTAGCTATAGTATGAGTGTAAAAAGTTTTACTTGTTAACATGTACCTGTGTTTATTTGGCAAGTTAACGAAAGTCATTGTGCGTACAACTGACATTAAGTTACGACAGACAGTATGCCTGTTTAAAAAGGAGGCTTTAATTCACACACACACACAAAAAAAAATTTTTTTAGGATACAACAACAAAAACCCACAAAGATTACCCCTTTAAATGATGATCATCCCTCGCATGCTCGCACATGGCCGAGAAGATCGCGCGCGAGGGGACATCTACATGTACCTTATCACATGTGTATGTTTATTGATATTTTGTACGAACACAAAACTATTTGTTTATTTTATTTTCATTTATATTGGTTTTAGATGAAAGATGAATTTATCTCCCTTATTCAGTTCATTTAGCGTTGATTTAAACGTCAGGGCGAAAAATTTTATAAAAACCTATCATTAATTGAATAAAAGTAATCTATCAATTCGATTCTAAATATGCAAGGCCGATTGTATAAATAAAAGATTAAATATAATGAAGTTCCGAGATATTTACCGGCATATGTAAAATTGATATGTGTTTAACTTACATGTAAGATTAATATACTGCATCGTCGGAACCCACGGGTTTTCTATCCGTTACGCTGATTTCAAGCAATTTAACGGATGGAAAACCCGTGGGGTCCGACGATGAATAGACTGTAGTTACTCATGATCATTTCCGTTAATTATTGCTTTTTTTTACTTTTTACAGACTTTAACACTATTCAAACTTTCCTGGCCATCGAGTCATATATGCACATATACTGGTGTGAGAATTAATATTCGACCAACACAAAAATTAAATAGTGTAGAAAGTAAAATAAGTTTTCTTAAGAGTTGTACCAAATTTTAAGAGGGTTGTCATAGTAAAAAAAATCATTAATTTTCGAAGCGTTCTAGGAAGTCCCCCCCCCCCCCCCCCCAGTGATTGGCGAAAATCAATTTTTGGTGACTCCTTGTTTGTTAACGTACTTCCTAATGTGTTTCACTTTGCAATCTGTGTGTTTATTCGGCCAGTCTGCGTGTTAATTCAATCACCCCGTGCGACCGAAAAATAAGCACCGCCTTCAAATTTACCTGGTCAGTGTAACCCTTGTTAATCAACTAAATCGAGGCCCCAGTTTGGATGTTAGAAAATGATTGGCATTTGTTTACTCGTCCTGTGTATACCATGCCCAGCGCTCGCGACGACGGTGCAATAAACTTTTTTCTTTTGATTTGATGCATACCGTGACGATAAATCGCTATCTTTTAGCACTTTAAACAAAAGAAATATTAAAAGATATGAATTAAAAATTTACTCGTACTTGGTTATGTACCACACTAAATGCGCTGATCACCAATCATGTGGTGCCGATCATGTATCCATGAAAGACGTCGTTTATCAATAAAGATGTTTGTGAATAATTGAGAATAAATAATTAAATGAAATCAAATATTGCGTTCACGATTTATATCGTTAGTTATCACATTTCTTTGAGAAATTTCACGAGCTGAAACAGGAATAGAAACAAATACAGACAGCTCTGGTGCATGCGCAGATGGTATAATTATTGTGCACTTTAATTTAGCAGCTGATCGGAAAAGATTTACAAGCATTGGTTGCAAAGTTGCATTAGTATTTGAGTACGGTGGGGTAATTGTATAATTCACAAAACATCAGGATATATTCTCAGTTAATCCCGACAGAAACTTGTTCAATCAAACGAAAGATTTTGCACATGTCGCACGCGGTTTTTCATGCGTTTATATTCATTTCAACGAAGAACAATTTGTTTTATAAGTACATATACATGTAAATACGATATTCTTTTTAAATAAACGGAAAAACTCTTTTGAGAGCACTTTAATACTCCGTGTATATAGACATGTATACACAAGCGAGCGTGTTTCCCTCGGGGTTTCACACCTCTCTCAATATAGGCTCCACCCCCACCTGAACTTACCTAAGGTAAACAGACCGGTTAAAAACCTCGGCCTTTAAGTGCACACAACCCTGGACACAGATAGCCATAGGTAATTTATGGATGCAGATCATCAATTGTTAGTGAGCTATCACTGTAGTGGTCAATTGTTGAATATAAGTTTAAAGTTTTAAGTCAAAGATGTTAAATAATAATTATTTGTTCTCACGTTTAGAAGTTATGAAATACGTTATTCAATGCAGTCGGTCGCCATAGAAATCATCAGAGTACTGCAGGTTTTGACAGTTTCTTATTTCTTTAAAAGACCTTAGGACATAATTCACTTGACTTACAGACTAGCGACACAGTTGCCTCCCAAAAATGTATGCACTTCTCAAAGTTACAATTAAATGGTATAGATATGTGTTGTTCAACGGATTTTATTAATTGTTGCATGCTGTCCGCCCCCCCCCCCCGAAAAATGAGAAGTTATTAAATTTACATAGTGAAATTATCGCAAATACGACTCGGACCCCCCCTGGAAAACACATATATGTTTTGGAAAGGCGTCGGAAGCGGAAATATTAAGAGTGATATTGAAAAAAATGCAGTTATTTATAAGCATATTCGCACCCCTCACCTCCCCACGGAATAGGCATATCATGAATCGGATTAGGCATATCATGAATATGGGAGAAAAAAATTTTGACAGGTACAATTTTTTCAAGTTTTTATAATAGGCATACTACGTTACCCCCCCCCCCCCCTCCACGGATTAGGAATTTCATGATTTTGGGAAATAAGTTTTTTTTTTAGTTTTTTTTTATTTTTGCATGTCAACATTTCTGATGAATAGTGTAGCCCCCCCCCCCCACGTTCAATTCGGATCCCCCCTGGAAAAAATTTCTGGATCCGCGCATGTGTTGTAAATGTTAAAGTTAGAGAAATCGTATTTTCTGGAGGCTGACATTATGTAGAACTCTTTTGTTTAAAAAACAAAAACAAATTGCTTTGACGTCACACCATCTCTTTTGGTTTGGTTTAAATATACAATGTACACAGTGCTCTGAACAAAACGCTGGTTCATGCCTTTCTGTTACTCAAGTAAAAAACTGAACAAAATTGATTACTTTTAGGTTTACACGTCACATGTTAATACATGTATGCATAAATTTATGATTTTTATCAAATAAATGACATTGTATTTATTGTCTTTAAAAAATTCCAGAATATTATAACTAAAACATGTATATGTGACATGATAGAAATAATTGTAAACCAGAGGTCTCTCTTCCTGTCACACAAAAGTGACAAAAAGGATTTTTGATTCAGTTGGAGTTCTGCCCCCACCCCTGCCAACATTTTCTGAAATTTACATTTAGAAAATTAAATTTTGGGGTATTGACACCCCAACCCCCACACACTTTCTAGATGAGCGCTCAAGGCAAAAAAAAAATATTGGGATATTTAAAACAAAATCCTATTTGAAAAAAAATGAAGTTAGAGATGCCTCACAACCCCTACCACTGCCGCGGATTATGATTTTGAAGATTTGTGAATTTCTTTTACTTGCTTGTGAAGATTTCAGATAAATATACTCATCCTTTAAAAAACAAAACTGAGGCCTGTATGGCCAAACATTATACGGATAGTTATCCCTACCACTGAGCACCTCAGTCTCGTATACTAATAGCGCACCCTCAGATGGGAGAAGGCATTATTGTTTATTTACAATTGGTGTTCTTTTAACTCTGCACTTTACATAAACTATTCCATGTTTTAGCGGTAGAGGTTTAAGTATGAATATAGGGAATCAAAATGTTTATGAAACATAACACTTTTTTCCATGCATCAGCGCAGTGGATTTTGTGTTTTTACACTATGATATAGGCATACCAGTAGTTTGAATCCTGTCATCAGTTGTACATACATGTAAACGTATTTATCGATTTTCTGGTTGGAATAACAAGCTTATCTTTTAAAAAGATTGGTGAGCTAACGCTATAGCCATTATATAACACAAAAGTAGATTTTTAAACCATTGGTTTAATTTTCTGAATCGATTTATTATTAATAGGAAGGCACAGTGGTGCACTGGAATTGTGTTGGGATGGAGAGGGGGATCTCGATTCAGAATGGCGAATCTATAGAGTTGGCTTCACATCAGTAATGACATAGCCCATTAATTTCGCTTAAATTATGCATTCTGTATTTCCTGTAATTTCAATTTTGACGTGACAAATCAGAGACCAGTAGAACCAATGGTACTCAAGATTCGGATCTTCTCGGGACTTTCCGGCAAGCTCGGATAACATATCCGATGTTATTTTACGAGCTTGAGGGTAGTTAAGAAAACTGACTATTTATTATAATTTTAGATAAGCTTTGCATATAAATCCTAAACTCTGTTGAAGATGATAAAACAAAATTCACATAGTTTATCTACAGTAGAATTCCCAGAATACCCTACCGTGAAGTTGAGCATGCGTATTCCAGTAAAAAGGACTAACGTAGTTGCTAGCGTTCGAGAGCGCTAGCAATTACATGCATGTACATATAAGTGATGTGTTTTAAGTTATCATAAATTGATATAACCGTGAAATGAGTTAAAAGGAGAGTTTGTCTGGTAGGAAAATAATACATTGAAAGTGAGCCTCGTTTTCTGAACTTACTATTATCATATTGACAATCCAGTTTAATGACAGCCCACCCTTTTCTCTTTACACTCAACGGGTCGGATAGGTATCAATAAGAGGTCACCTTTCTATGACCTTTAAATTTGCATACAATCTAAATATATACCCCTAGCTTATTACAGACTTTGCCTTTATCTGTTTTATGAGAAGTGTAACTCTTCAATACTATGCAGTCTGGAGGTTGCAGTAATATATAGAAAATAGGCATTAATTAATTTTTCTGTCTCCTTTTGAAGAGTTCAAATTGATTTTCTAAAGCCCTGATTGGTCAGAAGTTAAGGTAGTGTGAAGATGACATCATATCAATATCTGTCAGACCCTGACAAGTGTAAGAAGAAGAGGGGTGGTTTTATTAAGACTGAATGACAATCCTTTCTTGACTTGCAATCTGATTAAAATTTCTATAGTCGCTATACGATGATTTGAAGAAACCCCACTTGAGGTCACCTCCTGGATAACTTTGCTTTGACCAATGAAATCGTCGGTTCCATTCCTCAGTTACATGATTTGGAAGTTATGCCAATACATTCTTTAGATTCCCTAAGGGCGTCTAATATCAACTTATGCTCCATCTTTTACTTGCTGATACCGAAAGATTCACGAACATGTGACATCATTTCGTCGTACAACTCCATTTTTGTTTGTAACCCGAAATTACCGTTTCTAACACTTGCTCTGATTGCTAGAATAACTCATGTATATTTATAAACAAACGTTCTACAGGGGGTGATCTCAAGAGGGGTTTCTTCAGATCCTCTTGTAGCGAAAATAGAAAAACTTGGAGGGGATCAAGGATATGATTTTAATCAGATTGTCTCGACTTGAAGCTGTAACGGAAGACCTTCTCGTTGCTTGCAACGAGCTCGGCTCTAGTTCTTTATGTAATAGTTCGATCATATTAAAGTAAAATGTACGCGATTAAGAAGGGGCGGAGGGAGCGAAGCGATCGAGCCCCTTCTTAATCGCGCAAATTTTACTTAAGCGCCAATCATCTCTCTTTTGTTTTACGACTCTTTAAGCTGTCAATCGAAATGTGATGCTGAAAGGCGCTGAATACTGCCCACAACTGGTTAAATGTGCTTGCCTTTCCACCAATATTTTCTTTCTTTTAAAATAGAGAAATATAGGATAAGCTACACGTTAAGAAATATCGCATTTACGTGTATTTCACAATCATCGTGTATTTGTTTAACAATATTAAAATTTCACGAACTATGAAACAGTAGTATGAATACTTCTATTGATTTAAATTTTCATATTAAATTTTACATTCATTTGGTATAATGAATGAATTGGTATCACTAAGTTAAAACAAAAGCACAATTTGTGTATAATTCAATACTTGAGCCGTTTGTTTCTTACACGTGAAGGTAATTATTCGTATAAAAAATATACATTATTTAAGGAATAAGGAATCATTCTTTGAGTATTATGAGGTGATAATTCTGGTCGGGGCGTGATCAAATCCAATAAAGCCCGAAGGGCTTAATGATAGATTTGGTCACGCCGCGACCAATATTATCGCCTCGTAATATTCAAAGAATGATTCCTTTTACTTATACATGTATGTATATAATTTTCAGCAATTGTATGATTTAATATTTGAATATAAACAAGCAAACCCCGCTGGCACCCCTATTACATGTATACGTCATTTGAAGTTATTGGACTGTATAGTGCAAAATCGATACGTAGTGTTATCACAGGCGCAGACACTGAAAAATGTAAATATATAAGAAAAGAACGCAACTTTTAAGTGACATTATTGACACTTAATACGCATCTTCTCCATCAAAGAATACATAAAAATGTAAAATTTTGAAATTCACTAAATTCAATTCCATTGTTTTATAAATACGTTTTCCTCCATCATTTTGCATCTTCACATGCAAAAAAATTATGCGAACCAAGATAAATACTGTAAATAAAATGAACATTGTTCTAGAATGTAATTTAAGTGACATAAAAGACATGATATAATTTCGTCTTTTTTGCATTAAAAGTAGGCAATATGTGAAAAAAAAACTATTATAAATAAAGATTCACTGATGATCCAATCAAATGACGCAGATGTTCTAATTAGGTTAAGTCTCCATATTACTGACCATATGCATACGACTAAATGACACTGATGGCTAATTAAAGTTATGTCTCCACATCACCGACCATACGACTGGAAAATCCCGTATGCTTACACAAACTACTGCAAAATATGCAAATCAGCCTGAAGAAGAACTTTTCCCAGTACGTTAAACCAATGTAAACAAAAACATGACACTAGACTTATTTTCATAACAAAGAATTGTGACCTACGTATCTTGCTTATAACTCTACGATTAACATGCAATCAAATGTTGGTTGCTTTGAATTACCTATGCTTTGTAATCAATAAAGATAAGAATATAAAATTTGACAAAATTGTGAGCATGACCATTTAAAACATGTCTGTTGATAACAATAAAATAAATTTAAACTAAATAAGTCTCGAAAATGTTAATGAATATAGGACGTGAATAACAACGTTAAAAGAATAACTCTCCTTGTAATCCCAAAAAAATAACTTGTCATTTTTTCCAAAATATGTGTTTACAAAATACATATCATAATAACTGCCAACTAATAAGTATAAAAAAATATTAATGTGCATATTGTAAAATAACACATTAGTTCATCACCAGATGGTGTAATGCTTTGATCAGTGTCACTTCACTGAAGGACATGAAATGTATGTCACATCAAATAAAACCATGGGGACATTTTACCTCTGTTATAGATCACAAATAAATACACAATTTTTTGTCTTCGATACGTTGATTTTAGGAGAAAAGGCTAATGAATATAAATTCTTTTATAAAGTATATATATTTTGTTTGAAGACTGTACATGTACCGGCTGAATTTTGATGAGTTTCCCGATGTTATTGAGATCAAAATTCACTTATATCTTAGGAAACCCAGTACAATATAATAAATCAACACAGGATGAAACTGTGCCATTCAGTCAACTTAAATGTGACTGAAATGTAGCTGAAAAGTGACTGAATGACATACATGTAGGTCTGCCGTTCAGTCACCTTTCCAGACCTTTCAGTTAACATTCAGTTGACTGAATGGCAGAGCTTTATCCTGTGCAAACGCAACTTCTAGGGCCTTGCCGTCAGAGCTCGGAAGCACACCTCAAATGTATTAATATTACCGGATGTTAGTATTTTGTTCAAAATTGAGTCGCTTTTTATCGATTTAAGTGTCGGCTAGACGGCTTCATATGTCTCTTCTGAGGTATATTTTTGGGTATATCATTAAATTTAATATATTCTACATCACTTTTCAACAGATTGTAAAATTGGTTGTAATTATATCATGTTTTGTAAAAAGGGAAGTGGGGGGGGGGGGAGGTTGTTTCATGGACGCCAATGATACATTTGAGGTGTTTTTCAGAGCTCTGTCGGAATGATCAGATATATTGCGATTGATAATGAATTTGTTGATTAATTGAAAGAAAAAAACAATTTGAAAAAATGGGGTTTTGTTTAGTTATCAGTAATATAATTGTGCCGATATAATTTGCAAAAAAGACATTTGCACCCTACCATTGCAACATTATTAATAATTCGTCTAAATGTATATGGAAAAAAATATCTTATTACAAGATAACCTCAAGTTAAAATATTCATTTTATTTATTTATTAAATAAAAGATTAATATGAAAAAAGATATTGAGATATAAAAAATTTCATTCAGAAATTTGTTGAAAACAAATTCTACTTCAACAAACAAACAACAACAAAAATGAATAAAGAAGCAGAAACGAATAAAATGAGATTATTTCCCGGTAGAAATTTAAACTTGTTTCTCCTCATGTCATTTGACGTTATTGCGCATTAATCCATTTCAAGGAGACTACATCATAATGTACAATCATATTTTTGGACCCACTTTTCTTACCATTAAACGAATGGTTTTCAGTGAATAATAGTGTTCTAACCAGAGCAGATAGGTAATTCCTTGCCCAAATCTGTCGTTATATCCAGCTAGATATAATCCGTTTGGATTTGTGCAATGACAATCTCTATGCCACCAGCCTGAAGGGAACGAAATCGCACAATTTCCAGAATATTGGTCATTATCTTGATCTTTCGTTGTAAACTTCAAATTGTTGATGACTTGTGTACCGGCAGTTAAACAGTCACCTACCAAAACAGATTGAAGGACTGCTAGGAGGCAGGGTGGTCAAGAAATTGCTCTATAGATCTATCTTGATTTTTCGAGCAATTTTAGCCATTTTAACCATCATGTAATAAAGAACAATTACATATTTTCAAGGTTTTTATTGGTAGCTATTTTCAGTATTTTTTTTTTCAATTTGCAGATTCAAGATAAGGAAATATTATTTATGATATTACCAACATTTCCAGAATATCCTGATATGCTTATGGTGTATTTGCTTGATTCGTCCATCACATCTACATGTGTATATTTGACAAAGCGAGTCTGGTCAGTAAAATCACTCATGTCCATCCGGAGTTCAAATGACCCCTGACTTAAAAGATAGTGGAGCTTCTCATTGCCTTGTATTAAAAAGAGGAAATTAGATTAATCAACCGTATCAAACGTTATCAAGTACAGTAATAAGTTTATGCATTAAAATTTTTCAGTCAAAGGGAAATAACTTTACTCTGTTTTCTGAAGTGAATTACAGCCGAATCCTTGAATCATGACAAAATGTTTTGCCAATTTTGGGCTATGATCTTCTACTTTTGTGAAAAAATACTGTAATTTCCTTAGTTGAAATGCTTTTATACGAAGGGAGACAGATTGCTATTGAACTAAATGACGTACAATTTAATGATTTTTAATCTTGAAAAAGAAACATAAAGAACGCTGCCAACATCACAAATTTCGATTAATTTCTATATAATTTCTAAATATCATTGATACAATTTGTCATTATAAGTCTAACAGTTTTTGTTATATTTAATAAACTTAAATTGTACCTGACTTTATTTCAATACTATCGGATATTTAATTGTAAAATTTTTAGTCAATTGGCAATCTTAACATATTCAAGTCACGAGATCCATTTTTAAAAAAATGATTAATTTATGATGTATTTATGTCATATAACTTATTAAGATTGTTTCTGAAGAAAGCAACTGATTTTTTAAACAGCGTATGTGTTTCATACCAAACCAAAATTCTGCTGTTATATTCCCAAAGCCGTTTTTGTACTCCGCCCATGATCTAGAGAAATCTTCTGAGCCGTCAAATCGACGCTGGAAAACCTATTTAAAAATATAATCAAAGTAATTTACATTTCCTACGCACATTCAGATATCTTTTCGAGAAAGGGTGAGGGAGGTCCGAGAGATATGTCTGTTTGCCAGGTCGGTCCGAGGTATATTTTTACGAGTCATTCTCGGTAATTTTACCTTTAGTTATAATTTAAAAAAACAACTTGAATTATCCAGAAGAAGGGGCGATTGTATTGACCCCTTACGCCCCCTTTGTGTTTGCATTTAGGTGGAATAAATTTCCTTTTCAAGTAGGATTTAATTGAGACATAGATTCGATCAAATATTTATGGAGTCTTGTGTATGCAAATAAACTCATATCACATGTTGAGCATTGCACTTCTAAAAAAGATCCTAAACAATTGTTTATAAATCGGATATAAACCAACACCAAACTCTGAACCCCTTGTGAGGCTCAAGAATCGTCCATGGGCCAGAATCTATAAGTCTATAAGTAAAACCATATATAATAACATTTCCGTTTTTGTAAGTAATTAAAATGTTTTCCTTTGTACAACTGGTTCCCCAATGTGGCCCCACCCTACTCCTCAAGATTTTAACGTATTTGAATCTACATTATCTGAAGTTGCTTCCATTAAAGTTACAGCTTTTCTTAGCAAAGAAGTTTCAGCTTTCCTGGCTGATTGGTTTATGAGAAGATTTTTAAAGACTATTCTCTTTATTGCGGGAAATAAATATTGCCAAATTTATTTACGTCATAGATGAACAGCTATTGGACAACGAAGACTAAATTCAAGATTAATGTGATGGACATCCTCTGCATATTGTTTTATGAAAATTTGATTTCGATACGATACTATTTAAATATTGGGTGAAATTTGGGGCAGATATTTGACATTACCAAATATAGTTCTTCCAAAAATGTAACAATAAAAGTTTGCACAATTAACAAGCTGCTTACGTTTTGTGCATTATGGAACTCTTATCTGAACATTATGTTTTTGATATTTTATAAGATAAAAGTAACAATAAAGTTCGTAATTTCAGCAGCTTGATAAGGTTTATTGATTGAATAATGATTAAACAAAGCATTTTTTAAATTTAGGTTAATTATGACTCGTCGGTGTATCAGAACCATTATGTCTGATGCATATTATTTGCAAATGAAATATTTCATGCAGTTTGACTCATTTTCACACCAATTTAACATGATTACACACATCATGTTTATAATGATTTTACAATTGATTTTAAATTAGCTTTTTTGATCACTTTTTGTCCGGCGTCCATATGTCTGTCTGTGCGTCTGTCCGGCCGTCTGTCTTTTATAATATAAAATTCATATTATGGTTTGTTTTAATTGTGAATAAAATAATGATTTATTTCTCAATATAGCATGCATACAATATTTTTTTTTCGATTTTGTTGACATTTTGTGGTAGTTGTGCTCAAAATCAACTTATATTTTTTTTAAAATGAAAACCAAAAAGTGCACGTGTGTTATATATAGTTAATTTTTAAGAATGTCTTATATTTAAGTAAGAACACTGTGCCGGATAATTATGCCAGTGCCATGGTGACATTTTTGCAACCGTCTAAGCTGCATATATCGAAAAATTCAAATATGCCATATGATAGACCATTGATTAAAGAGGTTACAACCACCTTTGTTTTCATTGTATCTCACCTGTCAGGTGAGATATTTACCTTTCAAAACTAAATTCATACAGGAAAATATTTTTTCCCATAGGAAAAACTGTATTCCTATAGGAAATTAGAAATTTCCTATCAGAATACAAGAACTTCCTATAGCAATTTCAAGTCCGATAGGATTTTTGGTAAAATCCGATGGGAAATTTTAATTTCCTACTGGAAAACAACCTGTCTGAGCCAAATACCTACAGAAAATAGCTTTCTCCTATATAAAATATAATTCCTATAGGATTTTTAGAAAATCCTATAGGATTGTTAATATTTCCTGTAGGAGAATCGTTTCTCCTATGGGAATTTTATCATTTTCCTATAGGAGTTTAATTTTTAAAAGTAAATATCTCACCCGTAATGTGAAAACATATTAAAAACAGAAAAGGTTATATACTCTCTAGATAATGGTCTATCAATCGATAAATATGGAAAAATTCAAAATTCAAAAACTTCTAAAAAAAATTAAGATTAAATATATTTATCAAACAATTGCAATTGCCGTCCAGTAAAACTTCTAAAAGTTAAAGGAATCAAAACTTGAGTTAAATAAACAAATAAACAAAAAGGTGAATAGATCAAATAATTGTGAATAAAACACTTACAGTCCAACCTCCTCCATCAATGTCCATTACGCATAAAGCTGTCACATGACCAATGACTGGAAGTTTAATTCTGTATAACCCATTTGGCAGATATGGTGATATACTGCTATATCCTGTGCAGTCGGTCATGTCAATATCGTCTAAATTTAATTTTTAAAAATTAAAAGTTCATTAATTAACTATCACAATTTACACAATAAAAATGGGGTTTTTTTGTTATGCATACAAGAATAAACGTAGTAAATACTGCTGGAAAAGTAAAAGAAAACTTTTAACACACTAATTGATTTTAAAAAGTTAGATTCGGAAGTTATTTAATAGCTATATACATTTCATTAGAAATAGTCGACAAAAAATTTAAATATACTTTTTAGGAATCTTCATAATAAAAAGAAAAAATGAAAGTTTTACAGATTCAACCTATATAGAATTTTTAATGAATCTATTAAGAAATTATGACACGTGCCTTTGGCGCAGTATGAACTATTGCTTTTAAGCTGCACACACTTCTGATTCGCTGTACATGCACGACAGCTACTGATCTCACCCATCTGAAAAATCAACAAACCTTAAGTAAGAAGCAGAGCGGATCATAAAACCTTGACTAAGAGGTGGGTTTCAAAAGAATGGCCGTAAACCAACTGTTCTCTTTTTAACAAAAATATGTTTAAAATACGTAGATATATTTTATTTAAATCGGAGTCATTGCATGTCATTGAAAATACCGCTACAATTATAGGACATAACTGTGTATGCCTTAAATATATGTCATCTGTTTATGTATGAAAATCATAGAGTCGTTATTGTATTGTGAGCAGCTTGTATTAGAAAGAGAATTAAATAACATCACGAGTGATCAACATTTTTTATAAAAAAAAAAAAAAGATAATCTTACATTACTTAACAATCCATTTTTGTTGTTTCATAATTTGAGAAAATTTCAGACTTTGAAAAGATTTTCAAAGATTTTCTTAATTCATCCCCATATTACCGTCACCCCCAACCTATTGACCCCTACCCCCTCACCCATTGTGACCCACTCTATCGCACAGGATCATAATTATAACAAACATGAATTGGTATTATCTGATGATGCTTCATTACAAATTACAGTTTTAATGCCCAAATATTTATAGAAAAAATATTTTTTTATTTTTTAAATGCTAATACAATTTCAAATGTTATGCCTTAAAAATAGGATTCGACTCTTCATTTAAACAAACTTAACCCAACCCCCCTTACCCTAAAATGCTTTGAGCCATACATGTATTTAGTTAAGAATAAGTTGAAAATGTAAAAAAAAAAATACCGACGGACGGATGGACAGTCATAAGGCCGTCAGTTAAAGGGTGAACAGAAAACCTGATCGACTTGAGCTATTGGATTAGATGAGCAAAACAATAAAGATTAAACAACTACTATTAACTGAAAAATTTATTAGTTTTAATAATCAACAAAGTCTGCATGCAATACCATTGGTGTTAATGTTCACTAACTGATTAAGACATTTTATTAATTAAAGTTTGGTTTATGCAAGACCAATAGACCATGTGTTCTCTGATAAAAACCCTTTTATAATTAGTTATGTACAAAAGGCAAAACAGAGGATGATGTTGGTAATTCACTATTCATGGGATCTCTGGCCTGTAAAATGTTAAAAGCAGTCAAAAGTTTCTAATAGATCTGTAAATGATTGCAGTTGAATACTGTGGTTTCATTAATATTCAAAGGTATCAATTTTCGTGGATAAAGTGAAAATCAGTTTCAAGGATACGTACATTCGTGGCCAATGACCATATAAATACAGAATGTTTAAAATAATTGCACTTTAATGAACATTTAATTTCTTGGATCAACTTAATAACGAAATCCACGAAAAAAGGTATTACACGAAAAGTGATGAAACCACGGTACCTGATATAAAACAAATATTGTTGTTTGGGGAATAGTATGTTTATCATACATAAATTCCTTTACATTCACTCATATATTTGAACATAAAAGTTTGCTAAAATCCTTTTCAACCAAGTTTTTTCTTTTGAAACATGTACAGAATGAAGGCAATAAAAGCATGCATATTTTATATGAATAGAAACATGCATATTTTAAATATCTAGATGAAGTATATTTTCACTAAGACAAACGCACACTACAAGTGACCAAAGAAGTCCTCGCTCATTATAACCATGTACTGGATTTAAGTTTGCTAGATGTAAAGGAGTTGTAATTTATCAATGCATTTTAAGGTGGTAGGGGTCATCTGTCGATATTAATGTAAATTGAAGTACATTAAAATTAAAATACTTTCACCGGTTTAAAATTTTCAAATTTAACAATATTCAACCAAAAAATACGTTTAAAATTTTGTTGGAAAGGTAAAAATTTTAAATTCCCCAGAGGAATTCGAGCTCATGACTTACAGATTCATAGTGAACACTTTAAACCTCTGTGCTACGTTGTTAGGTGACAACTTTTGGAAATAAACTATTTATAAAATGAGACTTGATTTTATTGTTTATTTCGATAAATAGTACGTCACAACAAGTGTCCAATACCACTTTAAGAATAAAATCGACAATATCAAACATTCTAGATCCTCTTATAAAATGCATGAATTTCACATTTTAAGTAAATGGCTTTTTGCCTATCATCAGCTTTCACATGGTGTGTCTACTTATAAGATTCAAAGTTGTAGAACTTGAAGATGCACGAAATTCATAAATTTCGGATTTCCTATCCCAGGGAGAGCAAATGTGTGTTTAATGATGATCTTTTTCCGGAAAAACAACGAAAAAACCTCCCGCTACCTTCAAAACCCGAACTATTAATCAAAAATGCATTATATTGTTTATATTTACATCTTTCTTTTAACCTAGAAAAATTTTACCAAAACTGAAATTAAGCTTTTTAAGCAAATTATCTTTCATCTGACATACTTGAATTTTCTAAAGCTGCACTTTGCAAGACGGATGCAAAAATGCCACCTTGACACTGGCATAATGATTCAGCACAATATTCGAGCAAGATATTGTTGTGTCTGTATTCTAATTATTTCTAGTTTTCATGCACCAATATTTCAAACTTATAAAAGGCAAAATGCCCTTACCTCCTCAATGCTTGCTTTAGCGTAATCTTGTGCCGGTTCTGATTTTTCTATAGATGATACTATCTCGCATAACAAGTGCTTCCTTTGATAATTTATCCCTTTACAAAGGTTTGGTCTAGCCAGACATTCCTTTACACACTGTTTCTGACCAACAGTCGCTACGGCTGTTACCACTGGTCCAGAAAACCGTTCTCCGTGTACCATTTTGACAGTAGATCCACGGACATAGAATACACTACATACTGCTAATATGAAAAACAATAACTCTCTTTTAACGTTCCGATACATATTTTAGGAAGCTTAAAATTATGTTTCTTATCTTGTTTTGTCTGTTTTAGTAAGCATCTAGCTGTTCAGATCCAAAGATAACCACAAACTCAAATCATATATTCAGAAATAATCTGACGTCATCGTTCTATGAAAATTATGATTTATTCATCAGTGTAATTGCATTTATCTTTTACAAGTAAAACCTTAATGGAATAACACACCATTTAAGCTACGCTGTGCATTTAATTTTAATGTGGCTCACTACACATTGAAATTGTTTCTCAGATCAGCAGATAATTACTTGATTATGAAAGATATCATAATGTATAAGATATATATACGTAAAATAAGCAAAAAGAAAAAGAATACTATTTTCGAAATTTAATTCAGTAAACATGAACGAATGCTACATGAGTGATTTCCACCATATATCAAGATAAACATGTGATGTTATATATATATATATATATATATATATATATATATAGAGAGAGAGAGAGAGAGAGAGAGAGAGAGAGAGAGAGAGGATATCTATATTGTGTGATTTTATATTTGCATTATCCAACGAGTTGAAATGGTGTATATATTCGCGAGGCTTGCCGAGCGAATATAACCATTTCAACGAGTTGGATAAAGCAAATATAAAACCACACCATTATAGATGTTGTATTTATATCATACAATATGATTAATATTATGAGGCTTTTGAGACAGTCCCTTAATGACCCGAATTGATATTTTTTCAAAGTTAAAAAACGATGATGCAACGTTGTGTTATGCGGTTATTGTGACCTTGCGCAATACAAATTAGTACGTCATTTCGGAGATAAATTTAGCTGTTTTAGTGTAAAGTGTCACTGTAATAAACCTTGAAATAATTTTTAGCTCTAAATAATTTTTCTTTGAGCTTAATCTTTTGATTAAATGCAAATACTAATCAGAAGACTTAAATAATCAAGTTTGTTGACATACACAAAGTTGCGAATGCTCGTTAGTTCGAAATAGGAACAGTTGTTGATGTTTTATAAAACAACACCAGCCTAATGATTCGAAATTGAAAACAGTGAATAAAGATGCTTACTGGTGGTGGAATAAAAGTCTTAAGAAACATTATTTGGGTAAGTTCTTGTATATAAACACAACCAAAGCGTCCTGTTTTCATCGCGTCGTCAGGATGAACTCCTTGATAGCTAACGTGATTAAGATTTGCAGTTTTTATAAACTACAACAGTGGCGTTGGAAGCAAATTGAAAGTGGGGGGGGGGGGCTAAACTTATCAAAAATCTTGACAAGCAAAAAAAAGGTCTTTGGTTACGGTTATGTATAACTTTCCAAAAAAATTAGGAGGAGGAGGAGGGGCATCCACCCACCCCGGTTTCGACGCCTATGCTACACATTTATTTGTTTTCCTTCATATTTGTATTTTAAATCTTTGACAAAATCCATTTGATATCAATTTTTGGTAGTAGATATAGTTATGTTGAAAAACTAGCAAATCTTCGAAAATAGGTCACTGAAGCGTTGAAGCGAGGGGCTGTGTCAAAAATAGTTCGGACCAGAAGTATTTGATAAAGCATCACCCGTTTGATAAAGCAAAGGTTTATCACAGGAGTAGTATTAACCACACGTATGATATATATATATATATATATATATATATATATATATATATATATATATATATATATATATATATAAATTAAGACATTTTGCCAATAAACTTCGAATTGCCTGCACCCGAGTAACTGCTCACAACTTTGGCATTTCAACACGTGTGAGTTGAAGTCCGTAAGCTATAATTGAATTTTACCTGATAAGTAATTACTGTAAGATAAATTAAAAACCTACTTTCATTTTCGATAAACCAGCCCGAAATAGCAAATATGTGAGTAAGGTGGTGGACACGCTTTGGCGGATCCAAGTCAGTGGGAGTTTGCATCAAAAAATATACTTACAATGAAATAATATTGAATGATTATGTAAAGAGTGAATATATATCCTGGGAACCTATTTCGGGTATCCATAAGAATTGAGATTTGACAAATGTTGAATAAATAAAATGAACCAATTCGTTTCTTAAATGCGCGATTTTTGATTTGATGAATAGAACTTTCCAGAACGGGGTAACCAAGAACGCGGTTTGACTAATTAACGTCATGGTGGAGAATGTAAGATGAGACACCATGCTTTGCGTCAGATACCTTGGATCGGACATCTGGTTAATAAAAAAAAGTAAATAAATAAAATGGGCCAATAGACGCGATTTATTTTTGATGGAAAGAACTTAACAGAACGGGATGCCAAATAATGGTATTGACTAATTAACACTATGGCGAAAAGTGCGTACACGTTTTTAAATAACATATACATTTTTTATACCACGACAGATTGGTAGTAAACCTTATAAATTAATTTGTTGATAGTGTTTTATCTAAAATTCTTATTTTGGGCAATAATAAGTTAAATTGTACATAAAGAACAAAGTTCTAAAAAGAGATACCAACACTCTGGTTTGAAATAAGATAATAGTCTATTTTTTTCCAGTCAGCTGCAACAAAAAGAATGAAGGCCATGTACATGTTCATGTGTATATACTCCATTTCAGCTTAGATTTCATGCCTGTCCTCTCCTCTAAATTTCCAGCCACGCAGTTGCTTTTTTTTATAGAATATTTTAAGAAAAGCATTTAAGAAAAAATTAGGACACAGTACATAGAAAAATGAAAAAAAAACACCTGGTTCAACATATTAATTAAGCATTGTATTATACTGATGTGAATTATTGTAAATTCCCGCGCTTGCGCGGGATACCATCTAGTATATATATATATATATTTGCATATTCATTGTTCTTTTCCACTATAACCCTGGTCGGAGCAGTTGCATTTATTTTTCTATAACCGCAATTGCCATCCCTGTATGCGCAATACGGACTTTCAGATAGCGAATTCTCAACCATAATAAAATGATTTTTACTCGTATATATAGTGTATATTTTTAATAACAAATATATGTGGTGTTTAATATAAATTACATGAAGTTTAAAATGCAATACAAAGTATTTTAGTTTTATTCATATTTAATTTTAATTACAAATGTTACTTATTGTTGTATAATAAAAATGTACCCAAATAAAACGAAAGTGTTTAATTTTTTAATTTTCCTGTACAAAATTCAATGAACAAGGAAAGATAACTCTTCATACTTATACCATGATTTATGTACCTTACTGTTGGCGTACTATGACGTCATAAAGGTGTGACGTCATATACTTTTCCATGACGTTATAAATCATAAGTCTGAAACAATTTATATGATACTTGTGTTTTTCTCCAACTCCCTAAAATGGGTGTATTTAAAACATTTTAAAGGAATAACTGTTAGAACATATCATTTATTTTGTTAACAAATCAAAGAGAGTTAAAAAATTTAAAAAATACATTACTATTTTCGATGCAATAGCTATATCACGTTAAATTTCAAGGTTTAGGCTAATACAGGGTATTTGCAAGTGGTAAAATGCAAATATAAGTAATAAACAACGATTATTTAGTGAACATGGCGTAATGAATACCAACTGCTCTGCTTGCATATTTTCCATGATGCGCTAGCGCGCATCATGGAATATGCCAGCAGAGCAATTGCTATTCATAACGCCATGTTCACTAAATAACGTTTATTTCTTAAATATATATATATAGATAGATAGATAGATAGATAGATAGATAGATAGATAGATAGATAGATAGATAGATAGATAGATAGATAGATAGAATTGTGGCACAAAGTCCTGCATTTTGATTACCTAACACTCAAATGATGAGATCTCCGATGCTTTGAATAAATCCAATTGGAGGGGGATCAAATGATTTTTTTTTACAGTTGTTTTGTAACAACTACATATATTTTACTTAAGATCGAATGTTCTAGAAGATCGAAGAAACACTATGCACACTTGACTAGTGCAAAGTATATAGTAGTATTGGTTAATGTATATTTAGTAAAACACGCGAGTTATATCTTTTCAAGATGAATAAAATCGATTAATTGATCGGAAATCGGGGCACACCCCGCTTCGGCGATTTAGATCCTCCAGTAAATATTCCAGCTACAGCTTTTTACGTTTTGGTACATTATTTACAAAGCTACAAATTATGTTTCTTGTCTTGTTTCGTCATTTTTAATTCGAATCTAGCTATTGCTTCTCAGATGCAATGAATAACGACATGTAGCAATCAAATAATCAGTCGACATTTTTTAAGACAGTAATAACTTAGTTATAAGTTCAATTATTAAACCTTAAAGTTTAAACAAAAGCATACATCTATTACTTGGCTAAATCCGATAGAAAAAAAGTTATTAACGTTAAGTTACGCCATGCATACAAATAATCTTATTTATAAAGAATTACGTTATTGTATCTGCATAAAGAAATGAATCAACATGGCTTACACGCATTGACCCTTGTTTCGCAAAATAAACTATTCTGTCTACGAATTCACAGTGTATTCATGAAAAGTTCATGGCCTTATGATCAAAACAAAACGTTAAGTATGGAACGCCTGGACTGTCTTATCATGGCAAAACTAAATTCTTTATGTGCTTATATTATTATGTAGCATGTTACGAACATTTATTATGTATAAGTCTAGTCTTCCCAGTTTGAATACCTTCTGCGAAATTTTACTCTGTTTTGTTAATTTCTCTAGATCTAAATCGCATAGGCCATATCTTTTTTTATTAGTTGTTCTTCATAACTTTTTAAAAAAAATATCATGTCGGTAGGTCGAAATAAAATAATAAAGTCAACAAGAGACCCATAGGGCACATCGCTCACCTGAGCAACACTATACGTAATAAAATCAGTTTTATGGAGTCATAATATAATAGATCCTGTATAAAAAAAAATTTCAAAATTTCTTCCTTGGATATTCTTATGTTAATCATTGAGCCCCTTTTGTATCAGGATGATTCTATGGTCATATCTCATATAGAGCATTGCAGTTCTCAAAAAGAACATAAACAATTGTTTATGTATGAGATATAAACTTACATCAATCTTTGAACCCCTTGTGATGCCCAAGAATTCTCCAGGGGCCAAAGTCTAATTAATTTTCAAGAATCAACAGTGTGTCAAAATGCTTGCAAATAAGTAAAACCATATATTAAACATTTGAATTTTTGTGAATACGGCAATTTAAAATGTTTTCTTTTGTAAAACTGCCCCCCCCCCCCAATTTTGGCCAGCCTACCACTGAAAATTTTGACCAATTTGAATCTAGACTATCTGAGGATTTGAAGTTGCTTTCTCTAAAGTTATAGCTTTTTTAGGAACATTAATTTTAAGATGGGAAGATTTTTAAAGATTTTTGTGTATTATATATTCCTAATTAAAATTTTTACCCACCATTGTGGCCCTATTCCATCCCCGGAGGTCATGATTTTAACATACTAGAAACTACACTATCTGAGGATGCTTCAGCACAAGTTTTAGCTTTTCTGGTCAATGTTCATAAAGATTTTTTTTATTCTTTATATATCTCTCATTGTTAAAATTTGACACCACCCCCCCCCCCCCATCTACTCCCGGGAATCACGATCATGAACAAAATTAAATCTACCCTTCTTGATGATGCTTCTTCACATGTTTCAGCTTTTCTGACCAATCGGTTTCTGAGAAGAAGAATTGTCTCTTGTTTCTAAGTAAAATTTCTACCCACATTGTGGCCTCACCCTAACCCCGGGAATCATGACTTGAACAAACTTAAATCTACACTATCTGAGGATGCTTCTACACAGGTTTCAACTTTTCTGGGAAATCGGTTTATGAGAAGAATTTCTCTGTCTCTCTGTCTCTGTCTTTCTCTCTGTCTCTCTCTCTCTCTCTCTCTATATATATATATATACATATATATATACAGAGAGAGAGAGAGAGAGAGAGAGAGAGAGAGAGAGAGAAATTCTTCTCATAAACCGATTGCCCAGAAAAGCTGTAACCGTTGTAGAAGCAGCATATATATATATATATATATATATATATATATATATATATATATATATATATATATATATGATTGCATCCATGAGAAAAGCTAGGGTCTTATGACATTTTTTATTTTTTACAAAAGAGAGATATAACGCCACAAACATTGACGTTATTTCATGACGTCGTCCGAAAAATGGAAATCTGAAGCGTGTTATTTTTATAACAAGTAGTGTTTTTTAACACGTAATTTCATTATGTTTTTTCCCTCATTTTGTGTTAGTTATACATGTATATGCTATTTCAAATATTAGCTATATTATGAATAATTGTTGTGGAAATATAATAATTTTGTTATTATATTGGTGTTCGTGTTATATCATATAGGTATTCATGAACAGAAAAAGGCTAAGTTATTCAGATTATCGGATATTGATTGATATCAAAAAAGGAAATTCTTGACATAACACTTATTATCATTTTTGAGCATTAACTGTTGATGTTATTGTTTTCAACATTGTACAATGCATAAACTTTAAGTAACGTTGCGCACACTATACAGTCCCTTATTTACTAAATCAATATTTGATGGATAACTGAACAATAAAAGGGATATGAAAAATATATGGTTGAATGAGCTCAAAAGCACACAGTCTGGACTAATATTTCCCTCTTTAAGATTTTTTTTAAAAACTTGGATACAATCTAAGTGTTGATTAAAACGCCGTGTGTTTAGAAATACAATGTTCAATTTGCTTTCATTCTGAAGTTAAGTACAACTATCCATTTATTTTGGCAGTGTGTTTGCACTGTGAAATAAACCCGAGCTTCAATATTTTTGCTTAATTATGTTTATCGAAGCTGCCACGGTCCAGTATACGTAGCTTTAGTCTGAAGGTTTATTATCCTGAAGGTCCAGTAATCCGAGAGTTCAAAAATTCGTCGGTTCATTAGTTTGAAGGTTTATATATATAAATTCAAAAGGTTTAGTAGCCAGAAAATCCATAAAGTGTAAATTCCTAAAGTGTTGAACCACACAAAAATACACTGACTAGAAGGTATCATTCTACATAACTACACAGTACTGTATTTAGTTTTGTGTGAGCAAACTGTAGATTGCTATTTTTAGCTTAGTCAAACCCCCGCTATGGAAACTCTGATTATTTTACCCATATTCAATGAGAACATATTCTCTTCTAGGCCTAGCATTGAGCTCAAAGTTGAAAGACCTTCTATGATTATGTTATGCTGTATTATGTCATGTACCAATTCATTTTTATAAAGAGGAAGAAGATGTAGAAATCTCAATATAAACATGTACTAGTATGTAATTGAAATATTTCAATCAAATAAAAATGCATCGTAATTGGTACAATTTCAAGATTTTCAATCATATATTTAATTTCCTTAGGAAATACTTATTCTTTAGTTGCCATAGGTATTTTGTAGGTATAGATATGGGCTTTGTTCAAACTGTAAAGTCTATGCTGTATTAATATGCAGCAGTCAACACTGCATTTAAATTGCTTTAATATCAAGCTTTCATTATTATATAGGGAATCATAAAATCTAAAGAGAACTGTAAAACGGTCAACTTCTGGAAATCTTTTTTAATCTAAATTGCACGTCTTCCAAATAACTGGAAAGATTGCTATTTTATTTAAAATTCCGAGATTTTTTTTCATTTCAGTCATCTGCACCATTTGTGACTATTTTTATTGATTTAAACGGACTGGTACATTTAAAATTAGTATTAAAAAAAAACATTTCATTGCAATTTCATGCATTAACGTTGATTGATTAACAAAGAATGGTACATTTTAAATGAATATTTTATACAGAAAAACATACTGTGTTTTCCTCAAAATTCAGAAAACTCTTTTTATGCAATTCCATGCACCAATTTTGATTGATTTACACGGAATAGTACATTATGAAGTGAATATTTTATAAAGAAAATACATTTTTGTTTAACTTCAAGTTCAGAGAATTCTTTTATTGCAACTCCCTGCAACAATTTAGATTGATTTACATGGAATGGAACATTATGAAATGAATATTTTATACAGAAAGACATTGTGTTTTACTTTGTATTCTTAAGTACAATCTCCTGCAACAACTTTGATGATTTTCACGGAAAAGTACAAAGGTAAAAATTTAGAAAAAAAAATCATTGCAATTCTCTGCATCTTTTTTATTTACGTGGAATGGTACGCTGGTGCATTATGAAATTATTATTTTTAAAAAGAAAACATAATTTGAGATTGGTTTTGATTGATGAAAACGGTATGGTACATTATGATATGAATATTTTAAACGACTTCTTTTGTTGAAATCGTCATCCTTCATTGATTGTGGTTTAATTTGATTTATTTTCACGAATTAGTACATTTTAAAATTGATATTTAATATATTAGATGTTTATAGGTAATTTGCGCGTGTAAACAACCTAGCTGTGCTAATTTGTCACCCCTAACATTGACCGATATTCCAGTTAACATTCGGTTGGATGGATAACACAGGTTCATACTGTCATCATGACTTGTATTTAAATAACATTAAATGACGACGATTTCGTTTTGAAATATTTATATTGTAAATGTATGTGCTTTAGAATCCAAGAAATAAGAATACATCTCTGGATTCATGTTTATAACATTTTGCAATGTTACATTCTGCGTTGATCTTAACTAACAAATTATTATAACACAAAGTGTAATCATTACTTATGATCGCTTAAAACCTGCCAAAATGTATCATGATAACAATGAATAATACACCAGTAATCAAGACCTTACAGATACGGGTACTGTACCAGAATATCTTATAACGTATACCAAGTTAGAGTTTGCTTCCTTGTATTACCTTTTTTCTTTCAAGTTTAAATATTACAATAATCATAAAAGATTTAGTACTTTTTCTAGTACCTTATAAAGATAGTCGAGGGCCATTTATCAGCTATATAAGTGAAACTGACATTTAATCATATTCGTTTTAATTATAATAAATATTCTACAATCTATTTATGTACTCTATACAGTACCGTATGAGTAAGCTATAATTGTTATAGCATTGATCAAGTTACCGGGACTTTGTACTGTACAGACTATTAAGACACATTAGTGCGTAACTAACTTAAATAAAACAATTAATTTTGTAATTTTCATTCATTGTAAAAAAAATCACTTGACATATTCTGTCCTTGAGCAATAAGTCTTTACCGTCAACTGACCTTGATCGTCTTGATCGCCTTGATTACACAAAGAGCTTAGGAAATCTGGTTGTCTGAGTTTGGCTAATGTACTACATTAACTATTTAGTTTAAATATGACTATCTAATCGGGTGATTATATAACTATTATGGACATCATTGTACAATAAATATGTGGCTATAAGGACCCATGTCAAGTGATATCGACCGAAGACACAGAAAAGGGATATCGACCTCGCAAGCTCAGTCTAATAGTATATCGCTTCGTTTATTTCACTTGCTATGAGTCCTTTTAACCACAAATCGACCTACAAAGAAGTCCATAAATAAATAAAGTTACAAAGTGCTGTCGTTTATATTAATTACGGTTCAAAGTCATTGTCACTTTCATACTGAAATTGTTTTGAAGTTGCATGTGCATAACACGACGTCACATTTTTTTCCTGTTGAAATAGCTTCACTAAAAACGGCGAAAACGTAAATCTAGAACTTGTTTATAGCCATAAAATTTCAGTTTTGTCAACTTTTAGATGTGCTTTATTCAATTCTGTAAAAATCTCAATGCGCAAAAAATGTCATAACCACCCTTTTCTTACGGACGCAATCATATGCATTCCTTAGAAAAACTTCTACCCCCATTGTGCCCCACCCTCCCCCCGGGAATCATGATTTGAAAAAAGATTGAATCTACACTACCTGAGGATGCTTCCACACAGGTTTCAGCTTTCCTGACCAAATGGTTCTGGAGTAGATTTTTTAAAGACTTATGTAAATATTTGCCTCCCCCATGGTGGCCCTATCCTACCCCCGACGGTCATGATTTTCACAACTATAAATCTACACTACCGGAGGATGCTTTCACATGAGTTTCATATTTTTTTTGGCCAAATGGTTTTTGAGAAGAAGATTTTTGAAAATTTCTCAAACATTTTCAATAACACCTCATTATCTTTCCTTGTAAAAGAGTGTGATCCTTAATTTTCACAACTATTAACCCCTTTGCCTAAAAGTGCTTTGTGCCAAGTTTGGTTGCAATTGGCCCAATAGTTCTGGAGAAGATGTTGAAAATGTGATAAGTTTACAGATAGACGGACGACAGACAAAATGTGATCAGAATAGCTCACTTGTGCTATCAGCTCAGGTGAGCTAAAACATATGTAAAAATTGTACTTGAGTAGACCTGCGCTCTATACTATCAAAGGCAAAACATTAAGAAAAATTTGACAATATTTTCATTGGTTTGCAAAATTGCGGGGAAATTGGCAAATTTTGTGTTGTCATACATATATATGAACAGCTATTAGACAATGAAGACTAATTTAAAGATTAATGTGATAGACATCCTATGTATAATGTTTTATGAAAATTTGATTTCGATACTATTCTATTTAAATATTGGTTAAAATTGGGGGCTGATATTTGACAATACCAAATATAGTCCTTTAAAAAAAAGTAACAATTAAAGTTTGTACTATTAACCAGCTGGTAACATGTACCTTGTATGCATTTTGGCACTTTTATCGGAACAATATGTTTTTGATATTTTATAAGATAAAAGCTGTTCGATAGAAGTTATATCTTTTCTGGCCAATCGATTTCTGACAATCAGCTTTATAAAAAGATTAACTATTGTGGCCCCACCCCACCCCCGGGGACCATGATTTGAACAAACATGAATCAACTCTACCTGAAGATGCTTTCCACACAAGTTACGGCAATTCTTGCCAATCGGTTTCTAAGAAGAAGTTTTTTAAAGATTTACTCTATATACTCCTATGTAAAAATTCAACCCCACTGTGGCCCCACCCAACCCCCGGGGATCATGATTTGAACAAACGTGAATCTATCCTACCTAAGGATGCTTCCACACAAGTTTCAGCTTTTCCGGCCAAATGCTTTTTGAGAAGATTTTTAAAAGCATTTCAATAACTTCTAATTATCTTCCCTTGAAAGAGGGCGTGGCCAATCATTTTAACAAATTTGAATCATCTTCACCAAATGACACGTTGTGTCAAGTTTGGTTGAAACTGTTGAAAAGTGATCAGAAAAACTCACTTGAGCTTTCAGCTTAGGTGAGCTAAAAAATTTATAAATGCAATAGTACATGTAATATCACCCACTTCCATCCCACACCCACATTTCATTTTATATATGCTATTTTTTTTTTAAAGAAAATATGATGGTTTGGATAAAGATATTCACCTGATTTATTTTCCAATTTCAAAACATTTGAGTCCTTTAGTATTGAAAAACAATCAATTTAAAATAAATGGCCGTAGAGGTCAAGGAATATTTAATTATATGTTCTGGACACAGAGTAATATTTAAACAAGAGGCCCATGGGTCACATCACACACCTGAGGACCAATATGTATGATAAAATCTGCTTAATGGAGTCATAATACAAACTATTTGGACAATGTAGTGTAATATAGTAGATCCTGTATAAATAAAAATCCATTTTTTCCACCCTGGATATTTTTATTTTTAACTCCTTGTGAGACCCAAGAATCGTCCATAAGGCTAGACAATTTTAAAGAATAAGCAAACTGTCGAAATGCTTGCATTTAAGTAAACACATATATTATAACATTTCAGTTTTTGTGAATAATTAAATATTTTCCTTTGTAAAATTGGATCCCCAATGTGGCCCCACCCTTCTCCTTAGGATTTTGATTTGTGAAGAATTTGAATCTGATTATCTGAGGTTGCTTTCAGTAAAGTTCTAAATTACATGAGGATGCTTTTACATAAGTTTCAGCTTTCCCGACTGATTAGTTTCTGGGAAGAAGATTTTTAAAGATTTACTCTATATGTTTCTATGTAAAAGTTCAACCCCCAAATTGTGACCCCACCCTACCCGGGGGTCATAATTTTCACGAATTTGAATCTACACTATCTGATAATGCTTTTACATAAGTTTCAGCTTTTCCGGCTGATTAGTTTTTTGAGAAGATTTTTAAAGATTACTCTTTATATTCCTATGTATAAGTCTGACCCTCCATTGTGGCCTCACCCTATCCCCAAAGGGTCATGATTTCACAACTTTTACACTACCTGAGGATGCTTTTACATAATTTGAAAGATTTACTTTATAAATTCCTATGTTAAAGTTCAACCCCCGTTGTGGCCCCATCCTAGCCCCTGGGGTCATTATTTTCAAAACTTTTAATCTGCACTACCGGAGAATGCTTCTACACAAGTTTCAGCTTTCCTGGATGATAAGTTTCTGGGAAAAAGATTTTTATAAAGATTTATACTAAATATTTCCATTTATAAGTTTGACCCCCCCTCCCCCCATTGTGGCTCTACCCTTACCCCGGGTGTCATGATTTTCACAACTTTAAATCTACATTACCTGAGGAATGTTTTTACATAAGTTTCATTTTCCTGGCTGATAAGTTTCTGGCAAGAATTTTTTTTTTAAGATTTACACTTTATATTCCTATTTATAAGTTCGATCCCGCATTGTGGCCCCAACCTACCCCTGGCGGTCATGATTTTCACAACTTTGAATCTAAGTTACATGAGGATGCTTTTACGTAAGTTTCAGCTTTCCCAGCTGATTAGTTTCTGAAAAGAAGATTTTTAAAGATTTACTTTATATATTCCAATGTAAAAATTCGACTCCCTATTGTGGCCCCACCCTACCCCCGGTTGTCATGATTTTCACAACTGTGAATCTACACTTCCTGAAAATGCTTCCAAACAAGTTTTAGCTTGCCTGGCCAACTGGTTCTTGCGAAGAAGATTTTTGAAATTTTTTTTAAAAAAATTTTAAATACTTCCTATTTATCTCCCTTTGAAAATGAGAGTGGTCTTTAATTTTCACAACTTTGAATCTCTTTACCTAACGATGCTTTGTGCCAATTTTGGTTGAAATTGGTCCAGTAGTTCTTGAGAAGATGTTGAAAATATGACGAGTTTACAGATAGACAGACGGACGGACGACAGACAAAAAGTGATCAGAAAAGCTCACTTGAGCTTTTAGCTCAGGTGAGCTAAAAATTGAAAACTGTTATAGCTCTCTACTTTAAGATAAACTGACCTTGATCTTGCCTAAATGACATTGGGCCAAGAGCATGACATCACATTGGGTTCTACGCATTCCAGGGGTTAAGTACACACATCAAATGTTATGTTTTGTTTCGAACGGATTGGAACCGGCAAGAACATTTATTTACACTTTTTTTAGCCAGATTAAATAATTATTTGATATTCAGGATAACAATATTTCTTTATTTCATACCGTGCCGTCATTTGCTTCCGATAGTCATATTTCATTGTGTGAATTTTTCACATAACACGCAACTTTTTGCTATCGCTCTCGAGCGCTAGCAACTACTTTAGTCTTTTTTACTGGAATATGCATGCTCGACTTTACAGTAGGGCATTCTGGGAATACTTCTGTAGATAGACTGTACCATGTGAATTTCGATTTATCATCTACATATGATCTTAAGTTTTTGTGGGGTTTTTTGTTCAACTTGTAACTACCTTCATGGGTCTTTCCGTTAAGCTCGAAAATCAACGTCGGATACATTTTGGGAGCTTGCCGGAAAGGCCCGAGAAGATACGATACCTACAAAACAGTACCATCTGTTCTACTTATCTCTTACTTTTCACCTCAAAATTGAAATTTAGAGAATGATTAAATCACAGTTAAAGAGTTATGCCAGTGCCGATCGTTGTGAAACCCACTCTAGATTAACTCTTCTGAATTGAAACCCCACCTCACCCCTAATACAATTTCAGTGCACCACTTTGCACTCCTATTGATGATTAATCGATGCAGAGAATTACACCAATTGTTTAAAAATCTACTTCCGTGTTTTATGATGGCTACAGCGCTAGCTCACCTATCTTTTTAAAAGATAAACTTGTCTTCATTACTTGGAAGAACGGACATACTTTTCCTTCCAGTGTCCTTGAACTTGCCAAAATGACCTTGGGTCAAAATCATGACACACCCTTACATGTAGGTCATAAGCAATCTTTGTGTAAAGTAAGAACTTCCAATGTTCCTCCATAAGAAAGATAAGGACCGGGCACGATTGCACAGAAGACGAACAAACGAACAAGATGATTGCTGTATACCCTCCCTCCCCAAACTTTGTTTACAGAGTGAGGGGGTATAACAATTGTTGTAAATGCCAAATTCAAAGTAAAAGGGAATCGAGAAGATTTCTTTAAATTGAGTCAAGATTTCTGACACAAATGAGTTTGCAATAAAAACTTAAACAACTTTAGAGCTTTACCTATGCATGGCAAGTATTTTAAAACTATTTCTAAATACCCTGGCTTCATGCGCTCTTTCCTCACCAAAACATAGTTTATTCCTACAACGCCCCCACCCCCTTTCAATTTTTCAGATTCAAAAGAAACCACCATCTTAAGATCTTGTGTAAACAAAACAAGCACATTCCTATTCTGAATGAAGTAAAGAACAAAACCAAAGCTTCTTCCATATGAGGCATCCGGCAATTTTACTATTTGCGTACACATTGCGCCTCGCACTACTTTGTTTACTGTACAGTGATAGCTGCATGTAAATCTTTGATTACATGTAGATTACTAAAACAAAACATTATTCTAATGCGTTTGCCTTGAGATTAAAACATTTAAAAACAGTTACATAATGATTCAATTCAGGTTTTTCTTTACATGAGTAAGAATGTTCATCGGAAGTACACTTTGCCTACTAAGAGTAAGTTTATTCATTCCTTGCTATTTCGGAAATCAACAAAACGATGCGATATACTTTATATGTATTTATCATGTTAATTGCATGAAATGAAATGCTCTCCAATTAAATTAACATGAAGCTGAAGTTGTTTCAATCTCCAAGTCATTCGGTAATATGACGAAAAAGCGGAAGCGCGAGAATTCGCGAGATTTTACGTGAATTGAATATCTGGTTATTAACAAATCCGCGCCATACCGGTATATTGGCATTAGCTCTGATTTCTTGTTATTACTGAAACAGAATTATGGCATTGTTCATTCTGTATTCATTGAATTGTACAGAGTACAAAAAAACATCACTTTCAATTTTCCGTATTAATTTTAGATCACACTTGGGAAAAACTACATGGTTTAAGATGGTATCTGTGACTGCATCAACGGAAGTTTACATTTGAGTGACGTAAATTCTCCATACAATCACTGAGGTGTTCCGAAAACATACGATAAGTCTAGAGAGGGCAAAAAATCTGCGAAAAGATTCCTCTTGGTTTATTGTATGCTTTCGGATCTCCTCAGTGATTGCATGGAGATTCGTTACTTTCGATAAGTTCGGCGAGTTTCTAGTACATTAGACATGATGCGATTATTCTGCGGCACACAGATGTACATGTAGTCAGACGGTAGATATTAGTAATTTTATCATTTTTCAACTTAGATCTCGTCAGAAATCGTTGGAGAAATTAGAGAACGTGTATTAAACATAGCCTAAACCGAGGACTACCTATAAATCCAAGATGGCGAGTGTTGTCCCTTTAAATGTACATTGAATCATTTTTTTAACATGAAGATTCTAATTTTAATCATTTTTATCTTCAGGAACAAATAATTTTAAAAAAAAAGTCATTGTCCTACAACCGAACCCCTGTGCGGCAAGCAGGCACTCTACACATCGCCGAAGTTTAATCGTGTCATTGTGTGACGTCATACAAAATCAAGCGTACAAATGAAATTGTAATACACATTAGTTCGATGTGAACTCAATATAATTAAAGTTAAATTGCTACACACAGATCTATTCTAAATTAGGTTGATTTGAACGCAATGTCAGATTGCTCGTAATGTGTAATGCCACAAATTTAGCATTACAAGTAATGGTAATGTAATGCATTAATTTCCAAAATCCATAGTATAATGCTGGCATTACATCACTAAATTACATGGCATTACTTTGCGCTACTTTGCTTATTTATGCATTTTCATTTTTAAAACTATGATGAATTGAATAACTGAAATTGTATTTGATTAAAAATTATTTGAAAGAAGAAAGCTCAATTTTTGACCTCTGGTAATCAAGATACAACTGAAGACGGAAACGAGTTTTAATGTCAAATGAGTGAACAAACCCTTTAACTACAAAGTCTTCTATGAGACATCTATGATTAATTTCCCCAATTAAGATGGCGACCAATTCAGAAACGTGACTTTTGTAAGACGTGGATTGATCTATAACAGTGCAAGGATTATTATACTAACTGTCGGTCTATGTTGAAATACTGCAACTGTTTGAAGTACTTCTACTTGTAGTATCTCTTTCATATTTTTTTTTTAAATCTCTTTTTGAAATTATCTTCGGATTACACAAAAATGAATTTTAATTAATATGAACCATAAAAAGAAGAGGGTTTCCTGTGCATGGTAAACTCCTCATGTAAAGTTTAAATTTGAAATAATGGTTTCATAGTTTAATCAGTTTGTTTAGTAATGTTACGTTGAGTTGAATCGATAATAAATAATTCGGTTTGTTCTATACATTTAATTACAATATTTATGAAAACAACTCTAAAAATAAGTAATAACAATTGATCAATTAAAGGATAAGTTGACATTCACCTTAATTTGCTTAACATATTTTGATGAAAGGACTCTTTGACCGTTTCCAGAATTTAGTTCATTCTTTTATTTTCTTCCTGGTCTTTTGTATTTTCGCAGTAGGATATTTTTCCAAATTTATGTAATAGTTAGATCATATTAAGTAAAATTTACGCGATTAAGAAGGGGGCGGAGGGAGCGAAGCGATCGAGCCCCTTCTTAATCGCGCAAATTTTACTTAAGCGCCAATCATCTCTCTTTTGTTTTACGACTCTCTAAGCTGTCAATCGAAATGTGATGGTGAAAGGCGCTGAATACTGTCCACAACTGGTTAAATGTGCTTGCCTTTCCACCAATATTTTCTTTCATTTAAAATAGAGAAATATAGGATAAGCTACACGTTAAGAAATATCGCATTTACGTGTATTTCACAATCATCGTGTATTTGTTTAACAATATTAAAATTTCACGAACTATGAAACAGTAGTATGAATACTTGTATTGATTTAAATTTTCATATTAAATTTTACATTCATTTGGTATAATGAATGAATTGGTATCACTAAGTTAAAACAAAAGCACAATTTGTGTATAATTCAGTACTTGAGCCGTTTGTTTCTTACACGTGAAGGTAATTATTCGTATAAAAAATATACATTATTTAAGGAATAAGGAATCATTCTTTGAGTATTATGAGGTAATAATTCTGGTCGGGGCGTGATCAAATCCAATAAAGCCCGAAGGGCTTAATGATAGATTTGTTCACGCCCCGACCAATATTATCGCCTCGTAATATTCAAAGAATGATTCCTTTTACTTATACATGTATGTATATAATTTTCAGCAATTGTATGATTTAAAGTTTGAATATAAACAAGCAAACCCCGCTGGCACCCCTATTACATGTATACGTCATTTGAAGTTATTGGACTGTATAGTGCAAAATCGATACGTAGTGTTATCACAGGCGCAGACACTGAAAAATGTAAATATATAAGAAAAGAACGCAACTTTTAAGTGACATTATTGACACTTAATACGCATCTTCTCCATCAAAGAATACATAAAAATGTAAAATTTTGAAATTCACTAAATTCAATTCCATTGTTTTATAAATACGTTTTCCTTCATCATTTTGCATCTTCACATGCAAAAAAATTATGCGAACCAAGAATAAATACTGTAAATAAAATGGACATTGTTCTAGAATGTAATTTAAGTGACATAAAAGACATGATATGATTTCGTCTTTTTTTTTTGCATTAAAAGTATGCAATATGTGAAAAAAAACTATTATAAATTAAGATTCACTGATGATCCAATCAAATGACACAGATGTTCTAATTAGGTTAAGTCTCCATATTACTGACCATATGCATACGACTAAATGACACTGATGGCTAATTAAAGTTATGTCTCCATATCACCGACCATACGACTGGAAAATCCCGTATGCTTACACAAACTACTGCCTCCAAGATTGACCTTTCGGACCCAAAGCTGATCCCCTTTTTGGGCTCTGATTATTTGCGATGACGTGCCACGGTAATTCTCTTCAATTGACGTCACAACATCTCCATTATGCATTAGTTCCAACTTCATGGTCGTGCGGCGCTTGACTGTCATGGTAACAGTAACGTGGTAAATTCCAGGAAAAGGAAATGTATACATTCCGGATTCTGTATCATAAGATTTCGAGTTGTCGTGAAGGACATTGTCAAATACCAAAGCTTGTCCCGGTCTTGGAGAAAACTCATCACGGCTGAACTCTGCAAAAAAACTTGGCGCTTCTAAATTTTCTTCCATGTGTTGCATTTTCAAATGTTTTCTTTCAAATAAAATATTTCTTCTTTAAGATAGAAGAAAAAAAAACAACCCTCTCGAGTGCTAAATACGTCCCTCCGGCTCAATGCTTAATAAACACACTCCAACCCGATCATTCCAAATGACATATATATCCAATAAATCTTACATATACCGAATAAATTTACTTATGTCCACACCACTTCATATAATGAATCATGATTTATGTCTTCGGAAGAAAAATGTCGGTAAACAAATTGTTCTACCCCTATTTTCTTATCAGGTTGGTATTTTCATAATAATAGGCCAGGGTATATTGAACTGATTGACAAAACTGAATTATATATGACAAGGGGTCTGTTTAATGAGTAAACCATGACAGCACTGCCATCTAAACACCATTGTAAGTTTTGTTACAGATTTAGGCCCCCTCAAGTTTATTTCTGTCAACACCGCTAGCTCGTAGTCCGGAAACAGCGCCCTGGTTTTTAACAAAACTGTTTGATCTATTGTGGAATCCTATATTTACATTAGGGGTATTTACGTAAAACCAACAGCGGAAAGCGTTTGTTCGTCTTAGGTCGATTAAGTTAACTAAGTACACGAGTTTTGCCGTTTTAGCCGCATAAATGATCAATTTTGATGCTCATTTCACATTTTCTCATTTTGGTAATTTTTGTTGAAATTTATGTACATGTACTTATCTTAAATAATATTCAAGAGCAGTGCATGTGAACAAAATTTAATATGTTATGAGATGAGGGCCTATTCAAATGAGAGCGTGGATTTATTAGCATGCAGTCGATCGATCTCTTTTGCTGGTAATCAGTGAGGAGAATTAATAAATAATTATATTTATTTTCGTAGATTTCAGGTTGAAATGAATACATCAATACCAGGCAGTTCAATTTGTCTAGCACTATACATGAAATAAATTAAGAGGGTTCGATGTTCATGGCCATCTTTAGACTGTATTTATCTCCTTTAGAAGAAGAGCTCTATATAAAGATATAGGAAATACTAAAATTGTAAACTAATATTTATGGCATATATATATATATTTTTTTTTTACAAAGTAACCGTTTATAGTTTAAAACATCATTTTGAACATTTAAGGTCGGTCGTGAGTTTAAAATTTTGCGACCTCTACGCAGAGTATACTGTCGTAAAACGCAAATGCAAAGTAAAATGTTCAAATATACAGGTCATCATGTAACTTTAAAAGAAAAATACTATCATAAAAATTATAAAAATGATTTTTTTAGTGAAATGAATCATTAGAAAAATGTTCAGAAGTATAAAATAATTTCGCCGCTTCTTCAAAGTCGATGTTATAATCCACGTCGGACTCAATGTCTTACGATGACGTCAATTGGGACTTAAAATTGTAACAATTGACAAAAAAAGTCGAGCATTTTTATTGCAGCCTATATAAAATAATTTGAAATATAATTTGCAAAACAAAAACATATGCGCGATCCTTTCATGTTCTGTGTGAGTGGAAAGATGTGTTTTTATCTATTAACAGACAAATAAAATAAAATCAGATTCGTAAACATCCTTTTGTTTTTTTACAACTCTATATGTAAAATGGCTGGCACGACACGTTTATAGGACCAAACTATGAGGGCGGATAGCATAAAAACTATCCGGTCAATTTCGTTTTAAATTGGCAAAAAGTTTACTTATACGTTAATTTTCCATTGCTGAAAACTAAAAGAAAATCGTACGTTTGTAATTTTTTATACATATGAAATTAAAATTGATAACCCCCTTTATCCTATTTAATCTTATATAAAATGTCGGGGATGATTCGGAGATACGACCAAAATTTGAGCGCGGTAAACAGATAAACTATCCGGTCAATTTACTTTATATTTTGGACAGTTTACTCACAAGTTGTTCTTTCACTGGAAAAAAAATTAAAGGAATTCGTATGTTTGAAACATTCTTCCCCCCCCCCCCCCCCGAGATTCCTTAACTCAGATACGGTATAGCACTGAGAACTGATGTTCTTCAATTATTGCTATTTCCACTTAACTATTTCAAATAGTTTTCTTTCAGTCAACAAATTTAAAAAAAAAAGCTAAACAGACATACACTGCGGTGGTTAAAAGTAATTTGTTGACTTAACAGCCTCTAAACAAATTAATCCACTTCGCATGGTATTTACTCCATCTCTTTTTCTTTCATTTTTTTTTTACATTTTAAAGAAATTAGAGTAACACAAGGGTTGTTTAATAATTGAAATGTACTATGATTTCTCTCGGGAAACTGTCGCCATGCCGTTATATTTTGTTATATGGCACCAAGGTATCTTTTGGTCATGCATATGTTCATTTTGTAAGTTAAAGGAGCATGGTCAGCATTTTAGTCAAAATTGATTTTTTTTTTCCGTTTTTAATGTTTACAATGATTTCAATAATGCATTTCTAATAGTCAACCAAAATTTGAGTGTCGTCGAATTATGAGCGAGATACAGAGCTCACAATTCTTTGTTATATAAACAAGGCTCAGGTAATGTTTTTGTTTGTAGCATTTGAATGTTGAAAAGAAAATTCCATGTTTAGACCTAAAACGAATGTAACAAACGCTAGGAACTGTTTATTACATGTTATTTCAAGATTGAAAAAGAACTTTTACCGGTATATTGAACCAATGTAAACAAAAACATGGCACAGGCCTTGTTTACAAGTACATAACAAAGAAATAGGAGTCCTGTATCTTACTTATAACTCGACGACTGACACTCAAATTTTGAGTTGTTCATAAGAAATACATCGCTAAATCTATATCTATATATAAATTACTATATCTTTCAAAATAGTAATTTATGTTCTAATTCACCCATTGAATTGATCATAAAATATTTATAAACTACAGTGTAAAATACAAAACACCAATATATAGAAATAGCTTGTCTGCGCGAGTGATACAGATCTACTCTATATCATATCACATTGATATTGAATAAATCAACTCTTACGTTTTCCTTATATATTCTACAATTATAGAAAAATCATTTCGTTAACATCAATATCACAACTGGTTAACTTAAACGACCAATCAGAGATTGGATATAAATAGAACAACAACATTTAAACACGTGTTAAATGTACATGTACTTGTATCGTTCATAAAAATACTTATTATAGCAGAAGTATTGCTGCAGCAATGTTACTGTTATCTCGATACAAACATTATACAAGCAAAACCAGACATTTGTAATTTCATGAAATGGTCACGATTTTGGTCAAACATTATTTTTCCAATTTTAATGTTTACAATGCTTCAGAAGGCATTTTTAATAGCCAACCAAAAATTGAGTGTCAACAGTTGAGTTATAAGCAAGTTACAAAACTTACAACTCTTTGCTATGTAAACAAAGCTTTTATTTACAGTTTGACTGTATTCTTTTTGGTTGTATGTAGTTACACGTATATATTTACATTTTCGATTGTCTTTGTCTGTGATAACATTATTACGAATCAATTTCAAAGCTTATATCCCAATAATTTCATAAAAGTTGAGCGACACAGAATGGGTCTGTCTTATAGCATAACTGAACAACGTTATTGGATGCGCCGCGTAGTAATACATAGCGTGTGCAACATGAAAAAAATAGTGGTTCTATCATTTGACCACGCCCCGACCAAAATTATCACCTCATACTCAAAGAATGATTCCTTATTCCTTAAATATACACAGCTGTAAATAATATTAAGAAGAATGTAATATACATGTATCTGTTAGTAATACATTGCGTAAATATGTATTTATAAGGCATAATGTTTAGGTTCATTTTGATACAAATGAAATATCTTTGATAGTATACTCCAGTATATCTTAAAAGTGCAGTTGACACTAGCTTATGCACTATGTATTGAATCTTGACTACGTGTAGTATAGAGCTTGCTTAACACAGTATCTCTATAATGTGAGTACGTGGATATATATATGAAGTAAGTTTTATCATTTACTATGATCACACCAGTTCGAATTAAGAAAAAAAGCGCTTATGACATTTCAATGAGTTGCCTCGGGGTTTTTGTGATCGGCTTCGGCCGATCACTGTTGTGTCCATATGAGGCATCCGGCAAATGCTTCCACGTGCGCGCACATTCCGCTTGCATTAGTAGTTCTTATAAAAACTTGAAGTTTGGTTTAGTATTTATATAACATTTTACTCGGTTTTATTTCAATTTATTTACCTTAAGAGATACAAACTTACATAAAATACAGTTCGACCTGTTAATTCAAGAATGCACATTTTGTCTCACGCGTAAGAATTTCGATCGAAAGATTCATTCAGTAATGCAGTTGACCTCGATGAACTGACCTCAATCATAAGAAGATGCTCCATGTATTGATGTTGCATAATAGTAGATAGGAAGACGGCTTGATTTATAAACAATGTTACGTTATAATGCGACCCCAATAGCAAGTTATGATGGCATTCAATGTTTTTCAGTCGCATTAAATTATTTTAATACAACTCTTTCTTTGTATACGTGTTAATGATCTTTGAAGAGCCCTACTCAGTATTCTGAAGAAGAAGATACATTAACATTTAATAATTACGTTAAAAATATAAAATTAGACAAGGAGTTTACGAACGGCTTTTCCCAAATTTATTTCAAAATTAAATTTGTTGACGGTTTATAATAATGAAATTATGGTGTACAGATTCAAAATATTCGATATTTTGTAAAAATACAGTACTTTTTTAAATTATTTTACATCAAACTGATCATGTTGATTGCTTCTAGCTATCAATATATCATTATTGCCGATCATTCCTTTAAAAGGAATACTTGTTTTCCGATTGCTATATAGAGCAGAAATGTGAGATACTTTGTCAAAACAAAGGTGAATTAAGTGAAGAGAAGTATATATACCTACATTATCAAATAAATCAAGTACTACATGTAGTATAATTACCGGCAATACATTTTATCAAACACATCAAAATGAAGATACATTACCCCCCCCCCCCCACACACACACACACACACCACAAGAGAAGATTATTCCGTGTGCTCTATCATTGATGGCAGTTATTTGGGCTAAGTCTCTTTAATGACTTTATTCAGATATGTACCATACATATGTATATATATATTATATACTAGTATACTAATTAAATGTTCATGTCTGTCCTAGCTCTTTCAATCATCCAACTCTTTCCCTCTTGTATATGTAATGCTTATTGAATGTCTTGTTTGTACATTGGATGTTCTGTGTACAATCCTCATGTTGCCCCTTGAGGGCCCTTAATTGGTTAATAAAGAAATTGAATTGAATTGTACCATTTTCTCGTGGAAAGACAATTAATGCCTAAGACGAATGCTTTCAGGAATTCTAAATCCTAAAATTTCAGCACAACATTTGTTTAAAGGATGTATTGCAAATAACAAAATAATTTACCTATAGGGGAGATGGAAAATCAAAGGTTTTTTTTTTTGTTATTTTCTATCGTATATATTACTAAAATTTTAGAATATGCACTTTAAACCTATCATATTGCTCTTGCAATGTTATTATTAATCTTCAAAGTTGGATAAAATAGCAATTTCTAGTGGTATATACTTCGTCATGGTTTTTTGGCTTACATATCCTTCAGGACCGGTCCCCCTAAGTTTTTTTTTTTTTTATAGATATTTTGATAGGTTTTGTTCAAAGGAATAAATTAAGATAGAAATTTTTAAGAGGGGACCGGGGGTCGAATTTTGCCAAAAAAAAAAAACCCACAAAAATTTCGGAAACTAATTTCTATCACAATGATGTTATGTAGGCCTAATGGTTGTCGAGATTTGCAACGAAAAATAACAATGTTTAGAAAATTGAGTGTCAGAAAAAAAATGTAAGCACCTGCTTACAGTGCTTCAATGAACATGAAGCTACCCCTCTGAATTGGCATTCATGCATTTTCAATCCCATTTAGTTTTATTAAAACAAACACACAAACATGCAGTAGCAAACGTATATTTTTAGGAACGAGCTAACAAAAGTTATATATTTTCCGAATTGCTTCCCTTTATTAGCTCTTTTACCAAAGAAGATAATATATAATATTGACCAATCAGGAAATAGGGTTGAAGGTCCGCGGCATGACGATTTCGCGCGAAATGCTGATTAAGAAAAAACGCTAAGAAAAGAAAACAATGAAGAATTAATTTAAATGTAATTAATATGAGCCAAAATACGAAGTCATCGCAGTGATTTAATTTGGTAAGTTTTTATTTACTTCAAGTTGTGTGTCATTGATACAAAATGTTCCATTTTGGTGTAAATATCTACAGCATGAACGAAATGTGCTGATCAACACAAACTTCTCTGTCCATGATGTATATTTTATTTGCACTGAAAATACATAACAATACATCATTCTTTTGTAGTAATAGTTGAAGTTATACACAGTTAAAATGAGTGAGGATATCAACATATCCACTCTTTTACAAACTTTGGACTCGAAAGTAACCTCACAGGAAGAAAAGGATGCAGCATATTTGCAGCTAGCCAAGTAAGATGTCTTGACAATGCATTATTAATTCAGCAGGAAGTTTATAGTTGCCCTTATAATTAATACACACATGTATTGGGATATTAAGCTATTCAATTCCTCAATATTTATACCTTTTTCATTTCAATTTTGAAGTTTTCTTTTGAGATTTCCTTTATAAAAGATTTCAAACTTCTTCATTATTTTAAGTAAGAGAGAAAAAAGAAGAAAAAATTTAATTCATATTTTATTTGATATTTACAACAGCCAATTGAAAGAGGATAGTTTGAGCTTGGTCAGTCTGGATGTCGGTAAAAACTCACAGAAGTTCTGTGAATTAATCAAGACAGACCTGGAGAAGAACCGGGCTGATTCCAATGAACTTCAGATACTGGGCTTTTGTCTGCATGACACGGAAGCTGTTGGGTAAGGAAATTTGAGGGAGTTCAGGGATTTTAGTTCAGCGTCAAACAGAATATTATGTTCAGAGTTTGTTAAATTTAGTTTGATTTTGATTCCCAAAATTATTTTTGTGAGTCTATACAACATCATAAGAATAACACTGAACAAATTTAAGATACAACAATTATCATGTGCACTCATTAATCTCAAAGATGTTTTTGTACTCGGGGGAAAGTAACATATATAAATGTCGCATTTAATCAATAATTTTTTTCACAAGTTTATCCAATGACCCACATAAGACTTAATAATTTAGTCAGTCAAATGTTTTGTTATAAATTGAGCATTAAGTGATAAACTTGATAGTATGTTTCTACATGTATTGAAACTTAATTTTAATTACAATTTTTGCAACAAAACGCTAAGCTTTCACTCTATAGTTCATACACGTAGATACAGTATAAAAGTTATTTTTACAGACCCATGGTTGAATGAATTTTAAGTGCTATTTGTTTTGTGTTTCAGAAACCTGTCTAAGGAATTTTGTTGCCAAATTTTATCCTCTCTCGGCCAATGCATTGAAAAATCAGAGGACAAAAATGTTTGTGCGAAATCACTATGGTGTCTTCACCAACAAAACATCGGAAAAAACGTAGTCGGTCAAAAGGTTGGTGGATCATTCACTTTGTTTTTGTCCTATTCTCTCTGACCCAACTGCACCCTTTTCTTGTATCAAACTCACAAAACTAAGTCCACCATAATGAAAACAGTTGCATATACACTATATGAAATAATGGGTTATTTTGGCAGATAGGTGTAAGAAAAATTGAAGAAACGAAAAAAATTATTTGAAGCACCAATATTTGTTTGAACTTGTGACAGGAGAAATAAAAGTGAATTAAATGATGTATGAAAATTAATGAAGCCGTGATTGATGACCAAGATGTGTAAATTATATTACTTACTAACTAGCTGAAAACTTGACAACTCAATGTTTCACTAAGACGTGTATGGAGGAGGTAAAGTACTGTATTTAAAGGTCTGGTTTGTAGGTGGAAACTATGCTGTCCGCGGTGGAACATGCACTGCTCAAGTGGAAGATGCAGTCCTCCGTAGTGGAGCATGAGGCCTCCCAGGTCATTTACAGGTGTGGTTTTGTGCTCTCATGATTTGATATGAAAATGCCGAAATCGCTGAATTTAGTACTAGCTGGAAATAAGAAATCCACGGTAGCAAGAGGTTATCACAAAAAAGTGAATGATGTATGTCCTTCCTCAAGCAATACATTGAATACTCATGAAAGTTGGAAAGTATGAATTTTAGACTTTGCATTCTTTTGTATATGTGTAACTGGGTTTTACATGCACTTGTTTTATCAGCAATCAAAATGCTCATTCTGATGCATTTCTTACTGTTTGCAATACGGGAAATGTTACCGAAGCATATTGTCACAAATGTTTTTTTGTACCAGTAGGTAAGTAAAAAATAGGTCTTGTTTTTGTCTATATAGGTTATTAAAGAACATACTGCCAGAAATATTGTAAGTAAATAAATAATGAGTATTATTTTTGTCTTTATAGGTTATTAAAAGACTACAGGAAGGAGATGGACAGCCTCACGCTGAGATGGGGAAAGCTGTTACTTCCCTTGATGGCTCACAAAGCCACTAAGATCCATGAAAAAGCTCTGGAGGTGGTCAAGTCAGAGTTACCTGCCCTGCTTCAACACCAAAGGGAGCTTGTACAAGCTCTTATCCCAGAGTTCAAACTTGTAGGATTTTTTTCTTCATTCTTGCCAATACTTTGAATGTAAAATTAATTTGTGTTGTGTAAATGCTTTGTTTTTTTCCACTTGATGAAAGAATTTATGCAACCCACTATTGAGTTGTAAAATGGACTGATAGAGAGTGCATTTTAATTTTTGGTTCATACATCATATAAAGTATTGCTATGAAACAAAGCCAATGTACTGAATATCATGAAATTTAGGGGAAATGGAGATTTTGATGAATGTGTTTTATGTTGTTTTCAGAGGATTAGTTCCGAAATGAAATGGTTTTTCACCAGCCAACGGGAAATGCATGCTTTGGAATGCTGGGAAATCTATGTTCAGATATGTGGGAAGGTACGTTGATCATTAGCAATGTACTGTGAACTTTGATATTATGAAAGGAGTTTTTTAAAAGGAATGACAGACTGATTTTGTGCCTTAAATTTATGACTGCAATGTTTTTGAGTGTTCAAAGTTTTTAGGTCTCTTTAGTGAGAAACTGTTTTTAATTCCTTCGTACAAAGAGAACTCATCATTTCCTTTTGCAGAATATCTTTTATGTGGACTCAGTAAGGCTTTTTGACCTCTGTTTATTTGTGTCATTCATTTTGCTTTGTAATTTGAATGCAGTGTTGGTTCTCACCAAAATAAGTCATGATATACAATTAGCCTAAGAGTCACTGGAACCTTCACCCATTTGATACCCATTTGATACTAAACTTGATACAGATCTAGGCAAAACTTTTAGATGATACAAAAGATTACTACATGTACATACTTCACAATCAAAATCATATTTCCTGTTGGCAAGGGTGGCTTTGTATAGGCCTGAGGACTTCTTTTATTTCCTGTTTGCAAGACTATTAAGATTTTTTGGTTATTTTTGAAGAATTATTTTATAATGAATTTGCATGTGTTGAGCAAGCATGGCATATATATTTAAATTGACATTAGCTAAAAGATTATTTTGCGATAATCTTTGTGTAGAACATTAAAACTTTCATTGTTTCTTGCAATACTTTTTTCAATAGAACTTGATTTGCTAAAATATAACATTTTTATGAGGTTTTTATTATTTTAGGAACTGCATCATGGGAGTTTTATCAACATGCTTCTACCAATTATGGAACTGGCCTTTAAGGGTTCAAACGAGGTCAAAATCCGTGCATTCCAAGCATGGCAAGTTTTGATTGACAACTTTGCCACGAATTATGGTGAGAGAATCATTTAATAATTATTAAATCATTAAAGAAACATATCATTTGTGGTCATTTAATGCATGTTTCTATCTGGATAGTTCTTTAAGTGCAAGATGTGAAGTGATAGTCAATTATCTATATACAACTGTACATGTTTGTTCATGATTTGAATTTTGCTTCTGTAGAAAATGCTGAACGAATTAATATCTCTCTTTGCATTTTCCAGAAATTCTGACCTGTCCAAAGAGATGTAAACTTATTATGCAAGTTTTGAAAATAACCAATGCCAAGACAGAGGCAGTTGCCATGGCAAAGTTGCAGGTGTGGTGGCATTTTGTCTGGCTGCTAGGACCAAAGGCCTCTGCTAATTTTGAGCAGGCAAGTTTTCATACAACAAGGTTTGAATTCTCGGTGAGGGAAGAATTTTTGTCCTGGTTCATATTTATTGAATTCCAGGAGTTTTTTTGAATTTCATGAATTCTTTATAAATTCAATGTTTTATATTTCTGTATCAAATTTGTTAATAGTAAAATCAAATTTAAGTAAATGATGAAATGCTGAGAATGTGCATACATTTCATTATTCAATAACTTGGTGATGATTTTATTCTTTTTCGGCTAGGTATGCTTGCCATTGCTGCAGTTCTGTGTGGGAGGATTAAAGAATTGTAATGGAATTGGTACTCCAAGTAAGTTAGAGAGCTAAGGGTTTTTACATCAATATTTATGAAATATTAATCATGCTGAAATGCACAATGCGTTAATTAGTGAGAATTTAAGTTTAATTAATTTCTGTATATATTTGCTAAATCTGTATACTAGTACTTGTGTTTATTTGCTAACTTGACTTTGAAACACTATCAAAGCAATTTGAAAAACACAAATACACATAAAACTGTAGGATTTATTCAATCTGGATAAACGTAGGTAGCTTGGAATGTACACGTAAATCCATTTCAATGGATTGCAATTCAAGAAACTGCTCATTAAAGCCTGCAAAATCATTCACTGTAGGAACTCATACTAATGGCCCCAGTCCCAAGACCCCAAGGATGAACCTGAGTGGGAGTGGAGTGGGGTCATCGTATCCCAGAATTCCAAGCCTGCAGCTGAAGGGATGCGAGGTGATGGCGCATTTTCTTGGCAGTGTGCCAGAGGACTTAGATGTCCCCAAGTTCTCCTTCTCTCTGGGTAAGCAATCTTTAGTCACTTTTCTTTCTTGTAGGTATAGATTAAGGGAGATAGATTTTGCTACGATGTCATATTTCTGCTTATAGAGAAAAGTATAAGGTCACATAATGATTAACAAGACATTTTAAATTTGAAATGTGTGCCTAGAAATGGAAATGAAGATGTTTAATAGCTAGTTTTAATCATTACGTAAGTATCGATAATTTGAACAACAGTAGCATTAATTTTACATCAATCACATTAAAATTTAACATCAGTGCCATCAGTGTTTTAATTTTTGTTATAGATTCGCTGACCCATGACCTGATTTCAGGACCAGGGTTCTTCGTCAAACAGGCCCCTGTCTTCATCCAGTGTACGGCTGATCTCATCTGTGAACTCGGATCTCAGATTCCAGGTTTGAATTTTGTGTTACTGCACTATATAGTGTTTAACATTGACATGGTTTATAACTTTGTTAATATAAGGTAGTAGGACTCTTTGTATGATATTTAGAGAGTTCCTCCATCTATTGTTTTGTCCTCTTTTCAGCAATAGAAATGTGAAGTAAATCATGAATAATGTGAATGTTCTATTCACATTTATGTGGTTGCTCAAATTAATGATGCAGTGATATTTGCACACAAGGACGTTATTTTTAACACAAATTACATTAGTGACATCCAACAAATATTTAGGTATTTAGACTATTGAATAAAAAAAAATTGTGTTTGAAGAGTATCATTATTTTTGAAATTGACCTTCTTTGTCACAGAGGAACTCCTACTTCACATTTGGTATTCTCTGATTGCTCACATGAGGAATGGCCTTGACAGTGGGTCAAGGTCGGAGATGAAGGACGCTTTCACCCTCTTCCTGACCCAGTTCCAGGTGATGGTGCTGAGCCAAGCTCTCCCTGTCAAGATCATCCTGGTAGGTCTCAATCATTGGGTATCACTATTTACTCGTGGGCTAATGATCTACATGGGTATTCCATTTCAATATATACATATACTTATACAGAGGGTTTCCACTTAAACTGATAGTCAATTTGTCAGAGAAAAAATATTATTCCATTTCAGTTTATACATGTACTTATACCAAGGCTTTCTAAAATTTTGAAGTCAAGGGGTAATTTACTCATTTAAAGCAGCAATTTTAAACTTGTCTCCAATTTATTTTTAAATAAGCTCATTTTGCCAACTTTGAAAATTTGAAGTGTGTTATTCTGTTTATTGAACCTCCTCCACCCCCCCCCCCAACCCCCCAAACCCCCCCCCCCCCCATTGAATGCTCTTTATGCTCTAACAGATTATTTCAGCAATTGATTGTTGTTGATTGGTTATAATTTGTGATTGACTGCACAGCAGTACAACTGTGAATAGTATGATAGTACATTTGCATGTTGTTTATTTACATAAATGTACATTCATTTTGTTACCCCTTCAATGCAGACCCTTAATTGGTTAATAAATTGAAATGCATTGTATTGCATAATATTTTTCTGTATCTCTTGGACTTGTGCATTTCAGAAACTGTTTAATGCTGTTGGCTGCCTCCCAAGTAAGGCTCTGATATCTACTGCCTACAATGTGAACTGTGGGGAAAAACTACATGTAAGTTAGTGAATGTTCATGTAATTTATTGAATGTTCATGTAAGTTAGTTTTAGAAATGTAGGTCATTAATATTAGGGCTACCTGTACTGTTTGTTTATGAACATCAAGATGTCAGTACTGTTACAAGATTGTAAGATTTTCATGATTACGTGTACATAAATGTTTATGGATGTGGTATAAATGTTTGAAAAACTACACATTATTTGCAGCATTTCCTATCTTTGTGATTGAAACAATGAGTTTATAAATGTCATGTATCCTGATTATCCTCTTAGGGGACCCCAGCTCTCTTCCTGGTCCAGCTATTACTTACTCCAAACCTGATCAAAGATTGTGCGTCCATGGAAAGGTAAAGTAAGATTTGTTTATAAGTGGACTTAAATCTGAATATACATGTAGAAAAATGAATAAAAAAGGAACACAAAATCTGTTAAATGTATAAGAAAGCATATGTGTGAACATTTTCATATAACAATTTATGTGAACCTTATTTGGTAACTTGCAATGTACTTCAAATACAGCACTTGCTGTTGGGTGTCAAAGCTTGTGACAGCCCTTTGAACATACAGTTTTTTAAGATAACCCAAAAGATATATACACTGCAAATGAAATTGAAAAATACTTAATTTGTACTATTCCATTATTTTCTTTATTCCACCTTCAGTGCCTTGTACATGTATATATAGTAATCTAGTGAACATTTGCATCGATGGTTCTATAATTCCCATTACTTCCTTAATTTCAGCTACAGTGCCCTGTATACTGTATACAGGGAAATATTCGCCCCCGTTTTATTTTCGCCCTGCTCGTCTTCGTTGTCAGCAGGCGATTTTAAGACTGGGAGAATACCAATGTTTCAAAATATCTTCATTTAAACAAAACTGTGTCTGGGCAAATTCAAGATGGGGTGAAACTGTTTGCAAATGTAGAAGGGTGAAAATTACATGGGGCGATAATAAACATGTATCCAGTAGTAATCTTGTAAACATTTGCATTGATGGTTCTATAATTTCCATTTTTACCTTAATTTCAGCTACAGTGGCCTGTATAGTAAGCTAGTCAACATAGGTATCGGTGGACCTGGGTCCCTCGAGTTTGCCCAGGCGGTGCTACATCTACTGGACGTCAGCGAGGTGTTCGTGGACAGCCCAGACTGGCTGTGGAGACTGTGGAGTACTGTGGTCAACCCGCTACATGAGTTCATTCTTAAGGTACTTGATCATGATGTCAGGCAGATCATTGGTTATACTAATGAGAATCTTCTTGATGTTACAATGGTTTTATCCTTAATTTCAAGATAATTGAGGGGGAAAAAAATAATGTTTCATATTCCTTAATTTCTCTATTTATTCTTGAAAAACTGCTTTGACATTAGAAAAGAAATCCAACAATGGTTACATAGAAATATACAGATATATTTTGCAGTATTTGGGACCTTGCTTATCTCAAGTTTATAACTTTGGGTTCTTTTTATGTAGAATTAAGTTATTGTTCATAATTTAGTAGTTTTCAATAAAATAAATTGAATATTTCTATGCATGTATTTTAATTTGGGAAATTGTAAATGATAGCGAAAGGAGGAAAATTGCTTTGCATACAATGTCTGATGTAAAAGTAATGTCACTGTGGTTTATTGCAGACAAATGAAGTGAATCAGGGCGATGCATTGGAACACGACTTCAGCTGTCTGTATGCTGCCCTCTTATTCCCCATCAAACACTGCATACCAGAGAAATTGGCTCAAGTGAGTTATTCTTCAAGATGCTTAAAAAATATTATTCAAAGGGAAAATATACCCCTTAATTTCTTTTACATATGCACCTGGTCCCACCTCTATCTTTTTAGAGGTCCTTGTTGCTCTGCTTTAAGTTCGTGTTTCGCTTTATGGATTTTTGAGATGGTTGACAGTTTGTTATTGTCATTTTTCATACATGTGCATGTATTATGCACATAAGATGACCAATGTGATAGTTAAAACTTGTAAAAGTATAAAAAATTTTGTTAGAGGGATTAAAAATAAAACATGTCTCTTGTTAATCTATTTATAAACACAGTATCCATGACAAGTGTCAGATCTCTAGGTCCATGGACCATCAAATATTAGAAAAATAAACAACAGGTTCTTTAGTATTACAGCAATGAAACAGAACATGACATGTCAAGTTATTCAAATTAGATTATTAATTCTTTTACAATTCATATTTGGGTGGAAATATTTTTCAAAGTATACAGTGATTTAAAATAAAATTCGATGATTTTTAGATGTCGGTGAAGACCTTGCAAAAGACATGGTCAGAGATTTACCAGACCTTTGCCCGGTTGTCTGCCCTTGTCACTAATGCTCAGGCCAACATCTGCTGTGAGGATTTGTGTCATCAGATCCACAAACATCTGAAAGAAGCGGATTTACCCGTAAGTTATTATATGTATCTCTGTGTCACAAACATCTCAAAGAGGATATGTTGTATATCCAGACTGAAATTTTTTTATGATTTCATATATTTTTTGATAAAAGATTTAGATGCTGATTAGTTATGAGGTGTGTTTTAATATTTGTGTTGACTGTATACATGTACATATTGATTAATTTGATAGGGTTAATTTGATTTTTATTTCTTCTTTTCCCAGAGCTTTTCTATGTTGGATTTCCTTATTCAAACTTCCCAAGTGGTGATCAGTTCCTTTGATTTTTCATCTCTTTGTTCAGTTGGCGCCTTTGGCATCAGTAAGTATTGCACTAGTTTTTGATACAGTTTGAAAATGTGGAATAATATTAAACTACTATCTCAGAATGTTGTTCAAACTTTTACTTGACGTATTACAAGTTACTCGGTAATGTTGTTCCTTCATTGTTTTCTAGACAGTATTAGTGTAAGTCCGGCAAAATGGACGAAGAAGAAGCACAAGCCCATGGAGAACCTGCAGTCCTATGTTGTACTGTTAAGGCAGCTGATGGACGCACTGAACACTTACATCAAACAGGCAGATAATAAGGTGATTTGAATGTTGTTCTAAATCTGCATCTCTTAGGTTTCTGAAGATACTTCTTTACTCATGTTTAGGTGTGTTGATGTGTCATTATTGCTATGGCTGGACAGTGGTTATGTCATTGTTCCTGATGGCTTTAAGCAGAACTCTGTATTTGATGGTGTTTATTTTGTAATGCCTAACTAATATCTGAAGGAAAGGGATAGAATTATTGGCAAAGTTCTGCGACATGTAGTTAAAAGTTCATTTAAATCGATGATTTATTAATTATATTTACATATATGTCATTTAGCAGTAAATGTTTTTTAAACGTACATTGTACATGTTTGTTTTACAATTGAAAGAATAGAGGTTAATAATTACATTAAACTTGGATTTTAAAGATTTTTATATTGATGTGATATTTCAGTTGTGTTAATGGTATATTTTGCAGGAAGCATCAAACTTCGTTTCTTCTCAGGGACCAACTACTGGAATAATAGACTGCCTGAGTACTCTCTTCACACACATCTCATCGTCTGGTGTGTTAAGTGCTGTGATTGGTCACTTGTCACAGCCAATCGGAGACCTGTTTCAGGAATCTATAAAAAAGACGTGTGCCAAACTTTTCAACAATTCCTTTATGCAAAAGGTATCAACACTTACATGTATATTGTATTCTGTATATCTTAGTACAATATCAGTTACCATAATGTTGTGGCATACACTTTAATATATTTTGGAGGGTGGAACATATATTTGATCTCCCTTGTTTTGATTAAAAATTGGACAATCAGAGAAACAAGTCCTTTGGTAGAATATGGGGTTTATCTTGGTGTTTTGCAAATACATATTGCTTTGCAGTTCAATTATTTGATTCTTCTTGCTTTGATTAACAGTTGGAGAAGCTCTGGAATGAAATTTGTACAGCTATCCAGACAAGATACTCGGGGACATATGACTCTGATTTCTTGTCCAAGTTTTCTCCCCTGTTAGAAGCCACGTTCCTGCACCAACGACGAGCCATCAAAAATCAGACGGCCTTGCTGTGGAGTGCCACGTTCAGCAAGACATCCCACCTTATCTACCCAGAAACGCTCAGGTACGTGTACATGTATTAGGAAATGGTCCTGATTGAAAGTTAACTTTTTTCCTATTTCGAGGGAAAAAAATCATTTATTGCATGCAAAGGTGTCTGTCTCCTGTTGTTAACATTTTTGAGAGAAAATGGGTCTGAAATTAGGTTTGCTTGATCTTCTTGAAATATTCATTGATTCAATTATTTTAGCTACATGTATTTTGCTATAAATGAAAGGTTTAAATACATACTATTTTAATGTCATTTAACAACAATGGTGTACTTATGTTTGTACAAATGTTATTTGTATTTTGCCAATGTTTAATAATGAAAAATATTTAGTTTTCAACTTGATTTTATTATGGTAACATTGTCTTTTATTACATTTTTTCTTCACCATTTGAACAGACCAGTGTTGGGCAAGGTGAGGGAGAAGTCGTCGGTCCTCCTGCCGGGCTGGGTGTCTATACCTGTGACTGTTGTGGAGGAGACACCGGTCAGTCAGTTGAGTCAGGTAAATATATACCAGTAGTCAGTCTAAAGTACATGTATAACTAACTGTGACTGTTGTGAAGGAGACGCCGGTCAGTCAGTTGAGTCAGGTAAATATATAGTCAGTCTAAAGTATGTGTATAACTAACTGTGACTGTTGTGGAGGAGACGCCGGTCATTCAGTTGAGTCGGGTAAATATATAGTCGGTCTAAAGTACATGTATAACTAACTGTGACTGTTGTGAAGGAGACGCCGGTCAGTCAGTTGAGTCAGGTAAATATATAGTCAGTCTAAAGTATGTGTATAACTAACTGTGACTGTTGTGGAGGAGACGCCGGTCAGTCAGTTGAGTCAGGTAAATATATACCAGTAGTCAGTCTAAAGTACATGTATAACTAACTGTGACTGTTGTAGAGGAGACGCCGGTCAGTCAGTTGAGTCGGGTAAATATATGGTCGGTCTAAAGTACATGTATAACTAACTGTGACTGTTGTGGAGGAGACGCCGGTCAGTCAGTTCAGTCAGGTAAATGTATACAGTAAAACATGGTTATAGGGAATATGCTTATAATAAATTGACGCTTACAGCAAAGTCATTTTCATTCCCTGAGACTTTATTAATTGTTGTAAACTTGATGGATATAAGGAATAATGTTAATAGCGAAGTAAAATCGCCCGACCCTGGCACTTCGTTATAAGCGTGTTTTACTGTAGTCAGTCAGGTATAGTCAGCCCATTTTCCCTCCTTTTTAAAAAATGGAAAGGAAACGAGCAAGCACCATTACCACACCATCAGTTGTAAGACATGTACATGTACACTGTACATGTATAATGTTTGTGTTACTTATTTTAGGCTGATTCTCAGGCCCCTGAGCCCCACCTTCCTGGAATGCCTTCTCCAAGAAAAATCCATGGCAGCTTTCTCAATAAGGCAGTCTCTCCCAACGTCAAAAAATCACCACTGCGTCCCGCCGAAAAAATCACTCGATCTCCTGGTGCCACCAGAAAGAACTTGTCTATCAACGACCTACAGAAAGAGGTAAGGAAAATTCAGGCAGAAAAATACATGTTTTATTTTTGTGTACACATTAATAACTTTGTTTTCCTTGCATCTGACAGACAATGAGAAAAATGATATCATTTACATGTACATGAATATGTAGAAATTGGTAATTGGTTTTATTATGACTACTTATAATTTTTTTGATAATACATGTAAGTACTTTTTGGTGCTTGTAGGATTTTGTAGTGATCAAATCGCCACCGAAAAAGAAAAGAGTTTTAACAGAGCATCAGAAAGAGGTTCTCAAAGAGAAAAGGTAAGAGGGGTTTTATTACCAGTAAACTGAATAGCGTGTCAAACATGAATCTGCTGCTGTTTAAAAACTTTTGAGGGACAGGAAATGGAACGATGTTTTAGACTACTGTGGATTCCGTATTAAATGTGAGGAATAAATATCAGCGTAAAATAGTGAAAAGATTTTAAAATCAAGCTTTATTTTTCAGAGAGACAAAAAATTAGTGCTTGCGATTTTATATTCTCGCGATTTGATACAAATAACGGAACCAAGTACTCATGTAAAATAAAGCATTTAGAATATCTTGTTTCACAGTTAAGAGAAAGCTGAGCAGGGATTGAAATATAGTACATTAAAAATTATTAGTTGTCCATACACATGTTAAAATAAAAATGCAATTCTTATTTTACATCTTAGAGTTGTCACTAGTAAACAATAGGGACTTTCCCGAAATACAAGTTTAAAACCTAATGACTAAATGACATTGAAAATATTAATTCCTTCATTTATGTCAATATAGAATAGATGTACACTGTATGTTCATGTAGTTGTATATGTACATGTAGCTACTGAAGATTCCTAATTAAACGGGAGGAATTAATATCCGTAAAAAATAGTGAGAAGCACATCTCACAAATTTTTAAAATCTCACTTTTATTTTTCGGACATAGTTAAACTACATGAAACAGTGATAAAAATTTGGCATTCGGGATTTTATGTTCTCTGGATTTTTATGAAAAACGGTTGAATCATGGAAATAAGTCCTCGTGTAAAATAAGGAATCTACAGTAACCAGTGGTCTATGATTTCAGAGTGATCCCCACCCTGTATAACACACTAGATGTATGTACATCTTGTTGTATGTGTCTATGATTTCAGAGTGATCCCCACCATGTTTAACACACTAGATGTATGTACATCTTGTTGTATGTGTCTGATTTCAGAGTGATCCCCACCCTGTATAACACACTAGATGTATGTACATCTTGTTGTATGTGTATGATTTCAGAGTGATCCCCACCATGTTTAACACACTAGATGTATGTACATCTTGTTGTATGTGTCTGATTTCAGAGTGATCCCCACCATGTATAACACACTAGATGTATGTACATCTTGTTGTATGTGTCTATGATTTCAGTGATCCCCACCCTGTATAACACATTAGATGTATGTACATCTTGTTGTATGTGTCTATGATTTCAGAGTGATCCCCACCCTGTATAACACACTAGATGTATGTACATCTTGTTGTATACGTCTATGATTTCAGAGTGATCCCCACCCTGTATAGCACAATAGATGTATGTACATCTTGTTGTATATGTGTCTGATTTCAGAGTGATTCCCAATATGTATAACACACTAGATGTATGTACATCTTGTTGTATGTGTCTATGATTTCAGAGTGATCCCCACCCTGTATAACACACTAGATGTATGTACATCTTGTTGTATGTGTCTATGATTTCAGAGTGATCCCCACCCTGTATAACACACTAGATGTATGTACATCTTGTTGTATGTGTCTATGATTTCAGAGTGATTCCCACCATGTATAACACACTAGACAACTCTCAGGACATCTCTATTATGTTTGGCTCGGACTCCCAGTTTGGTTCTGACACACAGTCACAGTAAGTTTACACATGCACCAATTGTCAACAAACATTTTAGATTAGTCGAAATTTCTGTGCTGGTATTATGGCTTGGATAGATATAGAATGGCATGGGCAGCTTCTGCTTTCTTTTTAAATTTTTATAAAGGAATACAATATGATTGATACATTATGGTTGATAAGCTGTCATCCATTGAAAAAGTTTAAGTGCAATTTCATGAATTTAAGGACTTAGTTGTTAATTTGTGTTTATCATTTCAGACCCCCTACTCCTGCTGCTGACTCGCTCATCATCATCAATTCTAGTTTCTCTCAGAATTTGTCACAGGTTTGATGATTTTTTCACACATTCATGGAAATTTGTATCCAAAAATATGTTAAAACTGAACACCGCTCATAAATAGGCACTGTCCGCCATATTTCTCTTTCATCACTGCTGTCCCTACAATCCCTATATAAGGCGAAGACTTCTAGTACTTTGCTGTAGAGGCCTCAACTGTGTGGACGTTCATCTTGCCTCGCAGTGTTATCAAATTTTTTGCACATTTTTCAAGCCAGGAGAATACAAGCATCAAATAAATAGGTCAATGCATTATTTACAAACAGAATATGCACATAGAATAGGAAATAAATGCATAAAATCCAAAGACCACGAAAGGAATACTAATGCCAGCCACAAGTTTCAGGTGTGCAATGGGGTGTAACGAAATCGTAGGGTTTATATACCAGGTACCTGTGTGACAGTGCCTATTTCCAAGCGGTGTTCAGCTTTAAAGTTTGGCCTCAAGAATTTTAATTAAAGTGTAACACAATATTTTTAAGAATTTTTCTTTGTAAATTTTTAGAAAGGATGCAATTTCATGATAACATTAAATATGAATTTATTCAGTTTATGCGATTTAGTAAATACTAATTGTGATATGCATTTAATCACTATAAGTACCTATTTGATATCTGTAAGTATCTTTGTTTGTCATGCAGAAAAAAGATAAACCTGCCGTAGGCAGAGCAAGTAGAAGATCGTCATCAGAGGCCAGTGACAGGGAAGATTCCCAGAATGCAAAGCGAGATCCAGGAACAGGAAGGAGGCGGAGGTCAGTAAGGTTCAAGGACACACAAGAGGAGGAGCCAAAGGGGTCGGATGAGGCCAATCAGGGTGGAAACAAGTTGACAAAGGCCCAAGAAGAGGAGAACAGATTGACAGGGGCCAAAGAAGGGGAAAATAAGTTGACGCCTCAGGACAAGTCTGAGGGGGCTGGAGATGAGATATCGGGACAGGATGAATTTGAAGCTGTCTGGGACCAAGCCTTGTCCAAAATGGTGGATGAAGGCAAGTAGTTAGAAAATCTTTTTTATTGGTGAACTATTATTAATGAATTCCATATCTTATGTACAATGTAGTTTATTTAAAATTCACTAAAAATCAGTTGATTAACTACTAATTGTTTGTAAATTGGAGAGAAAAAAAAACTATGCAAAGATCATTCTCTCATTATGTAGAAGGAACTAAGTTTTTAGATGAACAGAGAAGCCATGTTTTGATGCATCTACAATTTGTTTATTGAAAGAATAACATTGACTCTATTTGATAATTGTTTATGTTCTATTGCAGTGGAGAAGAACAGCATTGAGCATTTTGTTGTTATAAAGGACACCATCAGCAGTTCACAGGAGCAGAAACAGTCCTCTGGCGAAAGTATGCCCAACTCCACCGAGTCTGAAAGCTCCACACCCTGTAGTGGCACCAAGTCTTCTGGTACAATAGACAGTTCTCCTTCTGAAGAAGCAGCGGAGGAGTCTCAGAAGAATCCCAGCAGTGTGGAGAAAGAAACTGAAACTTTTAAAGCGTCTTCTAGTTCAACTGGTGAAGTGTTTGTAGCTCCAGCTAATGTGATGGAAGCAGTGGACATGGATTATCTGACATACAAGTCGACTTCTTCTTCCAACAAGTCGGCAGGTGATGATGGAAGCAAGAATGAGGAGAAGGATGACTCACAGCCATTGTTGACGTGGACGAGTCAGTGGAAAGGTACGAAGCAGCTTTCTCCAGGAAAGGTGAAATCGCCGCTGAAAAAAATCAATAATGAGAGCTCTCCATCTAGGTCATCTAGACGTTTTGTTTCTCCTGCTAAAAGGGGTAGGAGTAAAGCCTTGGAGAATTCCAGCAAGGGGTCTCAGAAACTTGATGAATGGTTAATAAAATCTCCAGAAAAGTTGTCTCAGGAGAGTGGAATATCCTCACAGGTTTCAAGGAAATCATCTGGATCGTCATCCAATGCAAGCCAACCTGCTGAAGTGACTGTAGTAGAAGAAACACAATCTCCTAAAGCTCTTAAGTCCAGAGTATCTCCAAATTCTGAACCAATTCAAGAAACCCCTCCTCCACCCACCAGTAAAGATCCTGTAAAGTTTGGCAATACAAGAGGAAGCACTAGAAAGCTATTCACCAAAGGGACAGAGGCGAACTCTAATTTAGATATTTCTGAAGATTCCAACATTATCCCAGCTTCGCCTGAATCCAAAAATGGTTCCTTGCCTCTCCGAGTGGGTACACCAGTTCTGAAGCTCAAGAGGCTAACTGAAGATGAAATCCAACACTTCAGCCCTAGAAAAGGAGATGTTGGGTTTGGTACTCCAAAAGGAGACAGAGTGTCACAGGGAAGTAGTTCACTTGAAGGGAGTTCACAGGATGCCAATCATGAGCATGATGACTTTTCAGATGTGTTGCCTTTAGAAGAGGTACCATTGTGTTCATCACAGGGATTTGAAACCCAGGGTAATGCAAAAAACATTGACAGTCAAGCTGAAGTTAAAATGACCAGTACTGAAAACTTGTTCACTCAGAAAGGTGATACATGTACTTCACAAGAGAGCTCGGGTTATAATCCACAATCTCAGTCCACCTTTAAATCAAACTGTGAAGGAAAGGATGTCCTAGGAACAGAGAATTTAAAACTTAGTCAGCAGTCAAACCAAGCAGAAACATCAGTTGAAGGACAGTCACAGGAGGCTGAAGCAATAGAATCTGGGCAAGCCTATGATCCCAAGCTAGAGTCAACTCTGGCTCAAGATACGCCGAGGAGAGGAAGAAAGAGAAAGCAAGACACTCCAAAGAAACTGTCACCTGAGAGCAGTCGACCAAAGCGAACCAGACAGAGCAAAGGAGAGGATGTTAAAACTCCCAAAGGGAAAAGTGAGACAGGCAGCAAGAGAGGAAGGCCGAAAGAAGGGAAAGTTGAAGAGAAGAAAGGGAAAAATAATACAAGTGCTGGAGCTAAGTCAAATGAGAAGGAAAGGAGTTCCTCTCAACAGAATACTGAAGAAGACTCATTGGTGAAGGAGGCATCACAGGTGTCTAGTCAAGAGTCAGGAAATGAAAACATGGTTGCTAGTTATGAAAAAGTGGTGGACAAAAATGAAGACACTGAAAGAGAAAACTCTGCTGTTGGGTATGAGAGACAGTTTGACTCTGAGGGATTCTTTCTTGAGGATTCCCAGAGTAAAGATGTGGAAAAGCAAGCTCCAAATAAGGAAGAGGAGAAAAAGACTGAAGTTTCAGAGGTAATAACTGCTGAGGAAAAGGGGGAGAAGACACCAACCAGTAGAAATACCGGGGAAATCCCTGTTAGAAAGAGTACAACTAAAAAGAAGATTGAAGTTGCAAAAAAGAGATCACAGAAGAAAGGGAATAGTAAAACTGACGATAAATCAATCTCGGATAGTTCTGAAGATGATGTGCCTCTGTCACAGACTGCAAAGAAAGCTGTTACGTCCAAAGGTAACCTGGAGAACAAGATGAATGAAGTGACTGAGAAGAAAGAGAATGAGAAAAAATTGGATGCAGAAACAGAAGAAGGGGCCAAGAGTTCTGAAAGTTCTGACGATAATGTTCCTTTGAATAAGATCTGTAGTAGTCATGCTGAAGAGATGGAGGTGGAAGCATCAGGGGATGTGATGACAGACAGCAGCAAAAACATCTCAGCCAGAAATGTGGAAAAAGAGGAGAATGATATTGATAGTGATAAAAAAGGAAAGGAAAGCATCTCAGAAGGAAAAAATGAAAGCAAGTCCAAAAGGATAGGAAAGAAAAAGTTTGCTCCAGCAAAAACCTCTCCCCTCTCCAATAGACTGAGATCGTCCCAAGGAACCTTAAGGAGTGGTAAGCCTGCTCGGAGATCCCTCTCGCCTAGACAGAGTCCAAAGTCACTGTCGATGAAGAAAACTGTCAAAAGGAAAAGTCTGGACCCAAGTCTGCTCACCACTGTAATTGAAGATTCAGAAGAACCTGCTGGAAAGCCTGCAAAAGAGGTGGATGGAAACGAAAATGTTCTGCTGTTGGGAGATGAAGAGTCATTGAAGGAAAAGGAGACCAAGAATGGTGAACAGAATGAGGCATCGCAAGACAAACAGAAAGAGGCACCCCGTGAAAAACAGAATGAGACTTCCCAAGACAATGTGGATACACAGAACGAGTCCAAAAAGGTCACATTTGATGAAACTCCCACCAAGGTTCCTGAAAATGGAACAGAGGACAGTGGGTTTGCAATGTTTGAGAGAAATACTGACAGCAAACTGGTAGTGGTGCCCAGAAAGTTTGAGAAGAGAGCTGTGGCCAGAAGGAGCATCCTCAAGCCACCAAGTCCTGGCTCCCACTTATCAAAAGGTTCGCCACTGAGAAAGGCTGCTCCTTTCCATCCAATTAAGCTGGGGCAGATTTTTGCCCCCTCTGCTTCACCTAGTGCTAGCATTCTGAAGCGAAGACGGCTGAGTGGAGATTTCCCAGCCAATTCACCTTCCCCTCCCTGCAAGGTAAGAACCTTATCATTTCACAGTTAGGTTTTCAGTATTAAAGTTCCCCTTACCCCTATCTAGAGAACATACCTTGAAAAAAACCGTATCATTTCAGTTAGGTTTATCAGTATTTAAGTTACCCTTACCTCCTAGCTAGAGAACATACCTTGAGAAAATGGGTTTGCTGTCAAATGTTTGCTTAAAAGAAATTGAATATTTCCTCCAGTCTATACCTTTCTGTATTTTATTAAAAAAAAATTCCTTTATCTCTGTATGTTATATGAATGGCCTTTGATAAACAGTGAATGTAGATTTCTGCTAAATTTTTTAAATTTCTCACTGAGCAGCAGAGACGTGTGTTCTTGTGAAAAAATCGACTCTTGTTTTTTTTACTTTCTGTATAAATAAGAGGACTTTACTTTCTCTCTACAGAAGAAGCAGAGGCGGGTGTCCTTCGCTGACCCTGTGACCTGTACTGGTACCCCCCTGTCCGAGGCGGCCGCTTCCCCCACCACCAGCACTGTGTCCATCTGCTCCAACACAGACCCTAGCAGCAAGAGCTGTGTAAGTAGTGGAGAGTGCACATGTACCGGGATGTTGTCATACATATGCATGTAGTTATTTCATTACAGTGAATTTAGTGGTTGTAAGATATTGAATGACTTAGTATATTGAAATCAAAAGCACATTGAAATCAAAAGCACGAAAACACTTTAAAATGATGATATTTTAGGGAAAAAAAAACTGTTAAGAATTAAAAAAAACAATTTGCAGGAGTGAAAGCTGTTTTCTTAAAAGAAAATGGTTGAAGTTTCATTTTAAAAAAACTGTTAATTGAATTAAATTGTCATTTCAGCTGTTTTCCAACACATCTTCAACAGCACAGACCAATGAAGTAAGCCAGGTATGTGTTGATTGTAATGTAATGGACTTTTTTAATAGAGTTGTCTGTTGTAAATTGGGCATACAGGCAAGTTGCAATATACATCACATCATAAGTGCAAATTTTTATTTCACCAAACTGACAGATATTGGGAAAAAAAATTATAAATGATACCACATCTAAATACTAAACCTGAAAAAAAAAAACCACACACACAGAAAACCCCCAAAATGTCAAACAAAATAACATTTAAAATGCATTTCTTTACATTCTTATGTATAAGTAGAATTAAGACTGCACCATAATTGTTCTCTCTTTATCAAATTTGAATGCTACATTGTGTATGCACATGTATAAGCTTTTACTCTATTGATCAGCTTTTATCTTCTTTTTCAGACCCAGGAATCACAGGTACCTTCCACTCTGGGTAGTTACGCAAGTGTGACCGAGTCTCAGATTACCATGGAGCCTGTCTACCCCGAACTGGTCGACTGCTCACAGACCGTGGACAAGGTGCTGCCCCAGCTGACCACCTCCATGTGGTGAGTGCTCTCACTTTATGAAACAGGGATGGGGTTTTTCCGCAGAAAAACTCAAAGTTTACATCAATATCTAGATACTTTCCTGCATCAAATTGATGTAGATAAGACAGTATTTATAAATATATCATAAACCACAGTTTTACTTTAAAAAAAACTTCGTTTCTGCAGATTTGAATGTCATAATGGTGCAGACTCTCCCAACTGATTGTATTTTCAACTTCCCCTTCCTTTACCTATCTCATTTTTTATCAGTATCTCGTAGTTCTTCATGTTTCCCATGCTAGTTACATGTAGTTTTAATAACATGATCAACACTCCTGGACCAGTTTACAATCCCTGGAAAATTTTAAATTTTGGTACCTCTTAAGGAATTTTGGTGAACAGTTCAATGAACTAGAAAACTGTCAAAATGCAATTTGTAACATACATGTACATGCATGTAGGGAAGCTTGTCACATTTTCCATTAACATGTTAATATTGAGACATTGAACCAGTTATGTATTGATATATTTGCAGGTCTCGGGGTCTAGGACAGCTTGTGAAGGCTCGAAATATCCACACAATTGGTGACCTATCTCGTCTCTCTGAAAAGGAAATAGACAACTTGCCAATCAAATCCCCCAAAGTTTCCACAGTCAGAAAAGTGCTCAGGACATTTGTTTCTCATCAGGAAAGTCGAAAACCTATAAGTAAACCCACCAAGGCTGATGACTCAAATGAGAAAAGTGGTGAGTAATCAGCTTTAAATCTTTGAAACCTTATGTGTTTATTGTGACTAAAACATACATATTACATGGTCATGCTGTGGACTTCAAAATTTTTCATGCATTTCTTAGTAGTTTGAAATTGAATATGCTTTTGATCTTGTTTTTTTTTATGTTTTAAAAAATAAATTAGGTTTAGGTCTTTCATTACACATACATGTTTTCTTTTCTGTAGGTGATAAATCTTCTGTGACTGTAGTGGAAAATAATCCTGGAAGAGGAGATGAAATGGAGGTGCTGCCCTCTATGGAAGAAGATTTGGGCAGATTATCTCCCATTAAGAGTAAGTGTGCCTTTATCTACATTGAAGTCTTTTGTGAATCATGTATGGTTTTTTGAGAGACATATTTGATGTAACTTGTAACTTTACATTATAAAATTAGGTATTCCTATGCTAAAGGTAAACTACAATTATATTTATTCAGTAAATTTAAATTTTTTTATTATTCAAATTAGAAAGTGCAAATGAAGACTTGAACAGGAGTATAGCAGATGAGATGGGGAGCACAGAGGATCTGTTGGAAAAAGAGAACCAATGGGAAACAGAAGAGAGTGAAAGTTCCATCGGATTTATTCCAAGCTCATCCATCAATCCGGAATCAGTAGAGGAGCAGGCATTACCCGAGACCAAGGGATCCGTCGCGGATGATCTGGACAAGATGTCCGGATTGTTATCTATGGAGTCTCTGTCTTCACTGAGAACCAGTGAACTGTTCGAAGCACATCAGAAACTTCTTAGCATGGCCAACACTGTTGCAACTGCCATGAAAAAACGGTGCTGTTCTCCCGATAAAAGTTGACAAGTCTTTTACTATTGACAGTAATGGATGTTAATGTGTAGTGTATATGTATGTGTTCTGGAGTTATATTTTTTTTTATGCATTCTTATTAATATTTACATGTAAATGTATATTCTATTGCTTGTAAACTGTGTTAATAATATGAATATGATCTCTTTTGTAGTTCATTCTTTTGTGAATAATCAGACAGTTTAATTCAAACTGGAAAGAATGGAGCATTATTTTTCTTAAGGGTACATGTGCTGTGTGACATGCTCTGAAATCAAATGAATTAATTTCATTCCACATGGAGATATGTTCACCCCATTGTTATAAGACTCCATGTATTGTTTTTTATATCTTTTTGTGTATTTGAAACACGGAGAAGCTAAAACCACGATTTATATTTGTTAATAATGTTGTAAAATAATGAAGTATTGAATAGAACTTGCTCAAAATTCTCTGATTCTTTATTTGAAATCAATATTCAAATGCATGAATATATTTATTGCAATATTAAGATAAAAATTGCTTTTTTATTTGCAACTGGACGTAAATATCAGATACATGTAAATTATTTTTTGGAAGTTGAAGAACTTGGCATCTGTATAGCCATTGGTTTTGGGATTGTTTGTAGAAAATCAATTAATCACCCCTTGCAGTGAATGGCAGCAAAATGTTTTTATATTACAAAAAAAAAAAAAGAGCGAAAGATGGAATAGAAGTGAGGAAATGCAGTCTGATGACATGTCTATTGAATAAGGGTGTAATTTTATTATCCACGCTAATTTATACGCATATATATTTTTTGTTTTAGAATGTCATGTTACTGGAGATGTGATGAAATTAAATCTACTTGCATCTGGTATTTTTGTTGTTTGTTTTCTTTTTAAAAACTCACAACATTGATCATTTCATTCAAAGCGTAACTAGAATGTATAAGTTGGGTATAATTAATAAAAAGGGCAGATGACCTCGTAGTTTTATTGTCTTGAAAAAAATTTTGAAGGAAAAATTTAGTTTGCAGAGATTTGCTCACATATTTGATACATGAGACGGATACTTTATAATATTGAAAATGCTGAATAAAACAGCATTTTTCAACTTACAAATTAGTAGTTGATGAATTTTAAGTTAATACGCAAAATTGATTGAAAGCCATATATAAAAGATTCGAATTGTATTAGAACGAGTTAACTAAAACTTCCATTTCCGGAATGGCAGACGACAGTCAACAATATGATTTCGAGGGGAGTGAAAGACTACTGGAGTCAGAACACCCGTCACTTGTGGACCGGTATTATCAATCAAAATACCTGATTGGTAAACTTTAATATTTTTATGATTATATCTAAGATACGAATTGCGATTAAAGCGACAAAACTTAAAAAACAAACAGGGATAGAGTAAATTCGAAATGATATCATTTCCATAGAAAAAAAAATCTCGGTGAGATTATAGGAAAAAGGACGAACTTCATTTGAAATTTAAAGTTTATTTCAGACATATTCATAATCAACAAAACAGTCAATTGTTTTCAAACACTGTCAAGCGAAAACATTTAACTGTTTAAGAATAGAAATGTCATCTCTTTAGATTCTCAGTCCAAGAAAAATGAAGACATTTGTATTTTGACACATTCTAACAGGTTAGTATTATAGTATTGGATACATTTATGTGGTTATGGGTCTTTCTCCTTAATTGAACAAAAGCTCTTGTGATATATTTTAATTTTTGTTCATGTTGTTTAGCTTGATACAGTAATGATCAGACCCAACCTACAATCAGAAAGTAAACCCCAACTAAACCCTGGGGTAAACCTAGGGTTTGTTAGGGTTTACTTTCTGATTGTTTCTGGGTTTACTCTGGGTTTACTCCGGGTTTACTAGAGTGGACCCAGAGTGGACACAGAGTATTAAACCCTGATCAGAAGTATATTCCTGAAAGCAGGCGCTACATGTGTATTTGGAATATACAAGGGGCATGAATTACAGGCAGTAAGATGGTAAGATAAAGGGTGATGGGTCTGACCCCAAAAGCAATTCCCGAGTAAACCCAAAGTAAATCCCGAGTGGACCCAAATTTTCAAAAAGCAGACCCAGAGTAAACCCAAAGTAAACCCAGGGTTTAGTTGGGGTTTACTCTGGTGTTAAATCGTGTCTGATCGATACAGTATATGGGCAGACTCCTTTGCAAAGTCTCATAGACAGTCCACATAACACAAAGATTGGGTACAGCCCATCATTGCTGATTTAATTGACCCCCATTTGTTGGTCAAACACGGGTATGTTACCCTAATTTTACCGATAACATTTTCTAATAGAAAAATGGCATCATGTTTACCACCTTGAACTACATGTATGACAGTCATAATGATCTGATCACATGTTTTAAACTTCATAATTAAAACTAATTTAAATTTTGATTTGGAGGACTTTTCGAGGTATATATTTTTCTTGATATTAATATAGTTAAAACATCAAAATTAGTTTCACCCATCAATAAATAAATTATATTTACCTTGTATGTGCCATGTTTTTTTGTTTTTTTTAAAACAACCTTGCTATAACTTTAGACACAGCATTCTAGTGAAAAGATGCATGAATATATAAAGGCCTCCATAAAATGAGTTTTCAACGTACGTCTTCCAAGGTCTTCATTATTCATTGGCTGCAAATTTTTTTCCACTTGCTTGGACATCAATTTGCTATACTCTGTCCCAAGATATTTATGCAGCACATTTTCTTGAATTATCCTTTATATCGCACATAAATACCTCGGGGTTCAAACGATATGCTCATTCAATAGTATCTGAAAAAAACCCCCCAAGAACTCTCCTTTAAAATGCCCCCTCTAGCTTCAATAGATCACAGCTGAAAAAAAAATCTATGGGGATTTTGCATTGCAAACAACATGAAAGTACCCCAAAAGATAACATTAAAAAATTGTGATAAATTGAGTCCCGAGTATTCTTAGACTAAATGCAGGAGAAAAGATGTCAACAATTCAAATAATAAAATTCTCCACAAGAAATTTGTTTTCATTCCTGTGAGTTTCCTCTGGATTCTAATTGTACTTACCGGTAATTGACAGGTATGTTTATTTTATGTTAGAATCGTCAAAAAGTTATGGATACAATAAGTAGGGACAGACTATAGTATTTCATTCATAACATTAATTGATCAGAAAATTAATGTGAATTAATAGAGATCATGTATTCATCATAATTCTTTTAGTTTTGTCTTTTTTCTAAGTGGCTAGCATGACTTGTATTGTCTGCACTTGTGCAAAGATATAGCATTAAAGACATATAATACAACAAAAAGAATCATTCACCATTTTTTGGACAGTTAAAGTCTCGCCAACACCATGCCATCAGATGATCTTTCACAATTTAAGGTTTAGATATTAATTTCTCAATATTTATATTTGGGATTTTGTTCTTTAAACTATATTAAAACCATTTTTGGATGTTTTTTTATTGGAACTTTGCTGCTTTGAATTTGTCAAGTTTGTTTGAAAATTAATTAATGGACTTTTTTTCCCTGACAAGTGTATTATTTATTCCTGTAAACTACTGCAAACCAATATTATTCGCGATGACTTTATTTCGCGATTTACCTGAGATGAACTGGTTCGCGGCGACTATTTTTGCGACCAAGCCTCATCCACACCTTTTATTTATTACAACTACATGTACATGGCAAATACTGGTCCGCGGTGAGATATATTTGCGACAGTGAGGATCTTGCGAACCTCGCGAAAATTTCTCTCACGGGAATAAAAGTTGGTTTACAGTACTTTTCTTAGTTTTTAACACTATGTCAACTATTTTCTCAATAAATTACCATATTAATTCATTGATGATCAATATTTGAAGAATTCATTTTATGCTGATGCCTCAAACAGTACTATTGTCCTTTAAGAAGTTACCATAACCATCAAGTTTTATACAACAATCAATACTCGTAAATGACTTTGTTTCATGAAGTCGCATACATACAAGTCATGAATTATAGTGAACAACTGCAATGCTTTCATGCAGTCATATGAATTATCTAGTGTATACTGTGTTCCTAATTATAACGTAATTTCATTGCAGAACATACACTTTGACATGTTTGATTACAGAATATGTATTGTAACAGTAGCAGAATGGCATCCTTTATTGAGGGAAAAGAAGACAATATCTCAGATCACTTATGATGTAGAGGGGGTAAACAGAATGGACAATAAGATATCAGGAAAAGGAAAGAGGGTAAGAAAGCAGTAACTTTTTTATTAAGAAAATACTGTATACAGGGAAATTTTTGCCCCTGTTTTATTTACGCCCCTTTCGCCATAGTTGTCAGTGGGTGAATTTAAGACTGGGCGAATTCCTATGTCTTGTATTATTTCACAACTGTGTCTGGACGAATTCAAGACGGGGTGAAACTGCAAGTGAACGTGGGTTAAAATTACAGGGGGTGAAAATAACCCTGTATACAATAGCAGGTGGTTTACCTACTATACTGCTGCAGTAGAAAGACAAACAGCAACAATTGGTAATCAGTAGAAGTATGGAAAAGGCCATACAAAATCAGTAAGTTGTCTGTAATATTAATAATAAAAATCAGGTAAGACAACAACAGTTAGATAGCAGTAGAAAATAAGGAGAGCATAAAACAACAGCAGTAAGTTATTATTTAGAAATATGGAAATGGCAAGATCAGGTTTGTCTCCAATTTAAAAATTGAAGTAAAAAGAGGAAATAAAAAAGTAAAAGGGGGTCTGGGGGTCTAGCATATATAGCTAGATTGTGTTTGAAATGCAAATAATAGCCAGGTAATTCCTCGCCTCCCGGGTCTTACAGACAACCCTGGCAAGATAATATATATTTTTCAGTAAAATTAAGGAAAAGAGTAAGTAAGACAACAACAGTTATCAATAGAAACAAGAAAAGGATATGTCTACAGCAGTAAATTATCAGTGGAATAAGGAAAGAATAACTGTCAATAAAGGAATAATATGACAACAGCAGATAGTTATTACTGGAATTTTATAGGAAAAAAGTAAGGCTAGAGCAGCTAGTTATCAACAGAAATAAGGAAAGTATAGAACAAAAGCGGTGATTTTTAAATTGAAATAAGGACAAGGTGATAGATTAGAACAGAAGATAGTATACACTAAAATCAGGAAAGAATTGAAGGTAATAATTTACAATTACTTTTCAACAAAAGGTTAGTACCAAAGCAGTTAGCTATCAAATCAATGAAAGTGAGAAAACTTGAGACAACATTGGTGAGCTATCAGGAAAATCAGAAAATGTTAAGAAATCTGCAGTTAAAAACAAGAAATAAAGAAGATACTAGTGGTGAATTATTTGTTAAATTTAAAGCAAAAAAGAATAAAACAACAGTAACAAGTTATTTGGGGAAGGAGAAATTGATAGGAAAACAGCCTTATTTATTTATCAGTATATAATTATAAATAAAAAAAAAGTAAGAAAAAACAGCAGCTATAGCTGTCAGAAAAGGAAATGATAAGAGAAGGGAGCAATTGGTTATCAGTAAACATTAAAGAATGAAGCAATTGAATTTTTCTTTCCCTGAAAAATACAGATTTCCTTTACAATTAAAACTATTGTGTTAAATAAAAAAAGGTTTAAAAGCAAGTAATTTTGATAAACTACATGAACTAAGTTCAAGAAATTTACAAATCAAGGGCACAATCACATTATAAACTACCATCAACTTCACTTTGGTCATTTTTCATTAGAAATAAGATCTGGGAACATCTCAAGGCCATTTGTCAGGCCCATTTAAAATTGTTTTGGTCAGGTGCTTGTCGTGTCAAATTTTGAAGAAAAAAAAGTTAAATATAAACCCCATTCTTCTAACTGACCAAAATCCTACGTATCAATGACAGCTAGTGACTTGGCAATATTTCTTTTTTTAGTACATGTAACAGCTATGTGAAATGAAAGCCACATGTACTAGTATGAAAAGAAGAAAACATTTCTAAATCAACTTTATCTGATTTCATCATTATAAACTGTGTAAATAACTTAAGTGTTATTTAACCCATGTCACAGTATTAAGAATGCCAAATAATTGTCTGCGGCATACATTTTGTTCTAATATTTGACCTCATGTAAAGTACATGTTCAACATAGTTATATACCCTTTTTTAATTGTTGTAATATTTTCAAAACACTTACAGATAAGACTAAATGTTATGAGTTTCTTAAATTAATTTTTAGTTTATTTAGTTTATGTTCATTGATTTTACACACTTAGATAAATTTTGTAAAATATCTTTTTGACTTAAAAGTCCAATTTTTGATGAACCTTCAATGCATTTGCTATAGATGAACAAATGAAATGGATGTTGGTTTCTTTTATGTTTTAAATTTTATGTCTGCTTTGACAGGTTAAAAGTTCAACCTGACACGTGGAATCCATATGTATCAAGTGAACATGGTCTTGTTTGAACCAAACTTTAAACTTTCACTGACAGTAATGATTTATGACAGTATCTTCAATAGAGACAATGTGCTATTCTTTGCTAAAAACTTAAAATGAATTGATATGAAGCCCACAGAATTAACTGATTTTCATTAGTGTTTAAAAAAACCACCCATTTTTTTTTATTATAAAAAACCAATGTGAATATAGAATTCTTGAAAATAATACAGTCAATTTCAAACCTTGATATCTTGAATGTTGATATCTTGTTACTTGTAATTGAATATGAAAAGTCCAGAGCACTGATAATCATTATAAATACTGTATCCTTTATATATATTGAGTCATTGGATATCTGAAATTATTTTTGGTCCCTAGACACTGCTTATTGCATGGTTAAACACGATCGATTAAACAGATTCTTAATCTTCACAAGAGGCAAAAGGAGGACTTACACTTTGGTTCTGTATTTCAGGGAGCACAACTCTTGACTCCTTCATCTTCCTTATGTGAGGTCACTTGTACTGACGGTTCTAAGTACATCATAACCTGTGGAGTACGAGGTCAGCTTATTGAAGTGAATGAAACTCTTCTTAAATCCCCAGATCTCTTGTCACTAAAGGTAAATTGGGATTAGTTTAATGTTTGCTCATATAAAGTAACGCTATAGAAAAATCAGTTCACAATTTGCTGATGAAAAGAAAATCCTCACATAATCTAACCATATTAAAGCCATGATGGAAGGATAAACTGTATAACATTAAATATATTTTGAAATATTTTAAACGATACTTTAAGAGAAATTGTACGATAAAAAATTTCTACATCAACTGTAAATAGAGGAATTCGCAGGAATTTTCATTGCACATAAATTTTACGGTCTTTTGATATTTGTTGTGGCATCCTAACATAGTACACTTTCACAAAGAAAGAAAAACGTCCCAAATTTTTTTTCTTTAAAATTAGGCATTTATAGATTAAATATTAATTGTTTTCAAAAACTACAATGATTTGAGTTCTGCATTTTATGTTACCTCCTCCCCCTTCGGCAATGAAGAAAATTTAATTGAAGACGAACATTTTCATTCTAAGGAAGATAAACAAGATTTCGAATTTTATTCAGAGGAAGAAAAAAAAATCAAAATTGTGTCCCTGTGTTTATTATAAAGTCGCCACAGAGTCCCAGCTTTTTTTGCAAGCAGTATGTGACAAGAGTCACGAAGCTTGCGTCTTGGAAGGATTTATAACGTTAGTTTGACCACAAAAGTTACACCTTTCTGTGTGGTTATGTGATAACAATACAAATGCTCGTATGCTACTACAAAGCATGCCTATCAAAATGTAATATTTGATATGCCAAATTTCTTGATTTGCCTATCAAAATGTATGCAATATTTGATATGCCAGATTTCTTGATTTGCATTATGAAATACGCATTTCCTTTAGTTTGAATCAAGTTGGGTTTTTTTTTGTTGTTGAAAATGTAAGAACGTTTACTGTTATAACAGATGCAAAATTAGCACTTCATATCAGGCTTAGTAAAGTAATTAAATGGATGCAGCATGCTGTATCAACTCACCATGCATAAAAAAAGCGTTAATCATTTACTGTATTTCTAAACACTAATTTGAAAATTAATTCATTCACAATATACTTATCCCATAAATACATTTAGATAATGGTATGATTTTGGCGTTTCTTCAAAATATTTGGAAAAGATTTCTATGAAAGAATTTTCGAATGATTATCGATATAAACAAGAAATTGAATATATCTGTTTTGATCTAAAACGTTTGTTTACCAAATTGATTAAAAAAGAATGTACACCATTATTATTGTTAAATGAATGAGAATTTTGACGGATCAAAAAAGAAATTGGGTCAATGGATATGCAAGAAATAATTTAAAACTATGTTCTGTCAACTCACTGTATTTAACATTCAAATTAAATAACTGGTAGAACATTCTATGGACCAATGTTTAAAAAAATATATAATTATGCTTGTTCTAGAGTACAAATGAAATCGTGCGTAATGCAAAATTGAATAGATAAAATTAGAAGTCCTATTTAATTAACGCTAATTGTCCATGTAAAGTTCTTGCTACTGCCAGTGGCGGATTTTTTGTTATCAGCATATATACAGGAACCTATTTCTGACAACAACGATGCCATTATGTTATTATTAGGAAGAAATTAAAACATCTTTGGCATAACAGCTATATACATTCGGGGCTCAAGTAGCGTTTCGCACATTACTGTAGTGGCGATAAGTGGCACTTGTGTCAAATGCCTTGGATATATTTCTGACAAGACAGTAGGAGAAACCATGAGTGTCAAGATCGCTTAGCATTCACCCCTTGTCTTGTTGCGGTTTCTGTAATTAATTATAGCATGTGAACAAGTGAGAACGGTCGTTAAATAAATATTTTAATCCGTCTTTGCTCCACTTGGAATGTACGTGTGCCAGAGATGTTATAATATGACATTAAAAGTCGTAGTCCTGGTTTCAGTTGAATAAAAAAACCCAAATATAACCCTTTGCAAATTCGTTCAATTGAAATTATATACTTGTCTGTGAAAGCTCAATATAATTAAAGTGTTTAAAGTTTTTAATTTGATTAATTTTACTTAATCAAATTACTTAAAAAATATTAATTTAATAAATAAAAAACCCTAATAATTAGTATTATATTTTGAGATTGGGAAGTTTGATATGTATCTTTAATTCTTTATTTATTTTCATTTATATTGTTTAAGAGGATGGAACTTAAAGAGCTTCTAGCTAGGTTTGGTTATCAGAGCGGTTTGTTTTGTGTATAGATGAATTTACATCTTTTAATGGGGTCACGGACAAAAGGCATTTTTCCTGAGTATGTTTGCTGAACCTAGATAAAAGATGTAGGTGGAAAGAATTTGTTAATGACATAGGCTTTTTATTTAAAGAAAATTCTCCAAACGGTTAGTTTAACTTTGGAAAATCTTCAAACGACTTCGAGAAAAGAAAAAACTTCAATGTATGAAATCTAATAAGAGTCAAAATCTTTTATAACAGATGCTAAGCTATTTCTGTTGATTTAGTTTTACCATCCATTGTTTAACGACTTCTGTATTTTAGTAATTGCTCTTGACGTATAGGTTTTTTGGAAGTTTTTTTTTTTATTTCTTCGAACTTGTCTAATCTCTCTTTAAAAAACCCAGATGCTGCAGATGAAGTCAAACAGTACTCGGATTTGGTGTCAAACATTCGATTAAATTGAGAAATTGCGTTGGAATTCGTGTAACGGTCTTTTTGCACTTTACAGAAATACATGCGATATTTTTATACAGGTCGACCTTCAGTCTTTCATCTGTGTTATCATTATAGTGAAGGGCAACACAAGGAAGCACCTGCTTTCGATTGATCGAGGCACACGACTTGTTAAAACTTGGCGTTCATATAATAACAGATTGTTCATTAGATCTAGCAAATGACGAGAGAGATTCGACAGACACATCTAACGAAAAGCAGTGTATGTTTAACGCAAAGAAATCCGTAAATCTAGTATAAGGATTATTTCGAATTAATTTTTTTTTCTAGCCTCAAACAGAGGGATACATAGCCATTGTTCTTCCAAAGCTTGGGGATTTTGAAGGAACGACAAAAAACTTGTTGTCTAAGGATGAATATATCAAAATGCGTTTCTCAGGAACATGATGCATGCATGGTGCTTACGTACATCTTTTTTTTTTATTTCTCAATGTTTCCATAAGTCATAATAAAAAAATTGCAAATAATTTCCTGATTTTATTTATCTTTTATTTTTGAGTACTTCACAAATAAAACCTAATCAAAATAAAGTATTTACTTTTCTCCTAAGGATATTTACTTTTCTCCTAAGGCAATTCGTTGTAATTCGTAGCTTTTTCAACTTTAATTTGCCCTTTGATTAAGATTAAGGTCAAGATCTTGTAAATGATTCCAAAGTGTCTTTTTGGTGCTAGAACCATTATGACGTCATAATTGATTTGTTAAATCTTTTTCCCATACTTACCACATTTGAAGGAATTACGTAGAAAATGAAATTGTTTCTTGACATTCTATTTTTAAATCATAGGAAAAGTAATCTCGATACCTTTTTTTCAATTTGACATCATTTTAAAGTGGAGGTCAAGAGCCTTGTTTAAATTGTGAATACTTTGATTTCGCTCAAAGAAGAATGAATTACGAAGAACGTTTTACTATTTTTAGTAAGAATGTAGACAAATGACAATATACACGTATGCTTTGTGTATAATATTCACATTTGCTTGAAATTAAATGGTACAGCGGCAAGGTATTTTTCTAAATGTTATTTGATCCATACCATAGAAAAGCATATGGTATAATTTAATGCATTCTTTTTCAAGAAATGTTGATTGATTAAAGAATGCATAGAATATGCACATCTATAATAGTCTTATAAATGAACACATTTTGCCAAAAAAACTACAACATGCCTGTGCCAGGAAAACTGCTTACACCTTTGGTATTTCAACACGTGTGAGATGATGCCTGAATACTATAATTGATTTTTACCTAAAAAGTAATTATTATGAAATTAATTAAAAATCCTACTTTCATTTTCGACAAACCAGCCCGAAATAGCAAAAATGAGAGTAAGGTGGTAGACAAGCTTTGACGGAACCAAGTCATTGGGAGTTTGTATCAAAATATAGGGTGCGTTCAGAGAACGATCGTTGGCAGACAAAAGTTACCACTGGTAAAATTTTATACCATTGGTATGCCAACGGTTCCAATGTTTGCCGACAAAATTTACCGTAGGTAGACATTTCTGCAGACGATCTAGAGCTCTCTTTTTTATGACGTCACAAAAATGGTGGATATAGTGAATGCATATTGGAGGCAACGGATTTTTTCACAGCCTTCCACCTTGAATCTTGTTGTAGCTGAAAAATTCCTTATAAGAATTGCAACAAACCAGAAGTATAACTGAATAAAATTTCTCTATGCGGACGTAGGCATGTTGCAGAGGTTGGAATGTAACTGCCATCCAAAGCACCCAAAGCAATTTAAAACTGAAAATGTTCTCCAATTTCTTGCTTGTGATAAAGGCCATCTAATTACATCGGTCTTTATAGTGTTTAAGGAGGGATATATACTCTTGTAACACTAGAACAAATACTTCCTTTGATAGATGTTTTACAACCGATCAGTTATAGATCGAAAGCTCTCAAACGTATTTACCACAAAACACCAACAGTTCTTTTTCAAGATTAGGGGAAGGGCATTTTAGGTTGTTGCATAAACCGTAGCGTTTACTTTCAAATGTGTCCCTGGACAAACGGTATTAAAATCATCGGGTATGTATATGATGGTATAGTAATCTCGTAGTATTTTTAAAGAAAAAATACTCTACTTTACTAAAATAATATATTTGAATCTACCCTTTTGCTGCAAAATGACCAACGAGGCAAAAATATTGCATTTGACATTTTCCGCTAAATAATTAGCCAGTGTTAACAATGGTGGTACACCAAAGGTACCATTTGTGAGTTTCCCACCATTTGTACCCCAAAACTCTTTCAGAGTACATATAGGTCCAATGGCACAAACTGTTACCACTGGCAAACAGGTGTTGGTACGACTGGGAATAATATGAACGCACCAATATACTTGCAATGAAATAATATTGAATGGTTTCGTAAAGAGTGAATATATTTACTGGGAAATTATTCAGAGTATACATATAAATTAAAATAAGACAAATGTTTAATAAATGAACCAATTCGTTTCTTGAATGTTGATGAATAGAACTTTCCAGAAAGGGCTAACCTAGAACGCGAGTTCAGTTGACTAATTAACATCATGGCGGAAAGTGTAGGACAAGTTCATCATGCATCGCCGTTAGATACCTAGAATCGGACATCTTTGGTTGATACAAAAAATAGGCCAATTTTACGCAATTTTAGTTTTGATAGAACGGGGTGCCCGAGAACGCGGGTTGACTAATTAACATCATGTAAAAGTGTAGGGCGAGTTAATCATCGGGCAGATACATTGGATCTGACAACTTCGTTTTAAAAATATACAAATAAATATGCATGCACTAGCGTTTTTAAATAACATATATTTTTTATACCACGACAGATTAGTAGTAAACCTCTATACATTTATTTATGAACCATGAACATATTGTGTTAACAACTCTATGTCTTCACGAAAAAATGATGTACGCATAAAACGGAGAAGTTGAATTGTAGGCGGGGGAGGGGGGGTTGACACCCTCCCCCATTTTTTTTTTCAAAACAGACTTTTATCTAAAAATTTTATTTGAGTAATTTTAGTGAAATTTGACCAAGGAAAAAACTTTAAAAAGATAAACGACGCACTATACACCAACTCCCTGCTTTGACATATATATAAAAAATGATTTTTTCGAGTCAGCTAAAAAAAAAAAAATCAAGCCAACATACATGTATATATAATCAATTTCAGTTTAGATTTTCATCCCTGTCTGCTCGTCTGAATATCAAGCAAGTTGCTTTTCTATTTCAATCTTGAAAAAAAGGTAAAGAAAAACAATCCGCAAAAATTAAATACCTCGGACACAGTACATACAAAAAATGAACAATTAAATCTGGTTCAACATATTAAGCATTGCATCATATTCATGTGCAAAGTTATATTTAGCACGCTTGCGCAAGATATCATCTAGTAACATATATATTTGAATTTGTTTTTACCATGTTTTACCATTTTATTATTATTATTTTTTTTTTTGGCAAAAAATAAAAACGTGTTTTCGGTCAAGCTAAAATTTCCAAAAGAAGCTACTTTTCCATTCAAAAGAAGACTTGCCGCAGAAGTGTTTTTCGAATTTACACATAGACTACTTAGATCACCTACACTGTCCGTTAAAAGGAAAAACCGGATGGACTTGCATGGTCTTGTATCACTTGTTCACAACTGTAAGTCTACTGTTCGCTAACGTTATACTTACCGTTTGTAAAGAATGCGAGTTAAGTATTCGGTAATCGAACGGCTGTTATTCGTTTTTCCCCTCTCAACCCAAAACTAACAGTTGAGACAGAACGATTTTCCTAAAATAATGAACGTTTTGGGTTTGTAATTTGTTTTGTTTTGTTTTGCTTTGCTTTTTGTTTTCTTTATTCGACAACGTGTGACTGGGTTATTTAGAAGCGGTTATATAGACCGATCTTCTAACACCTCAAGGGTTAAATAAACACCAACTTTTATTTAAAAGGTACAACATCATTTATAAGAATTTATTTATTTTAATCTGGAGATTTTTACTGGAATTTTAATTTCAGACAGAACAGCAACATATAAATCAATTTCTATTACTACAGACATCGATTAAAAAATTACAAATCTTGATGAAAAAGGGAAAATGATTTTGAATTATGTTTATAGAGATACGGAACTTATCCATTTATGTCACCGAAATATATGTATATTTTATGGAGGCAGAGGATACTTTTATCTTATTAACATACATGTACAATGATCTTACACAAAGAAAATGATTTGGTTTATATATAAATCACATTTTTCTTGACTTTTTGTAAACCATTTTCAACAAAAGATTTCTCAAATTTTGAAAATCTAGATATATATTTTGTAGCTAGTACAAAAACGTTTGGAAAAGATTTTTGGAAAATTTGAAAACGTTGCTTAATTTTGATTTATGCATACTTTTTTCCATTGGTTTTCTGACCCCCAGATTACAAGTATAAATAAAAAACGTGTATTCTGTCAAACTAAAATTTCTAAAATGAAACTGTTTTTGCATTAAAAAGAAGACTGCAAGAGTTTTCTTTTCACTTTTACACATAGGTTGTAACTGTCCGTAAAAAGGGGAAAAAAACCCCGGAAGGTCTTGGTCTGTATCACTTGCTCACAACTGTAAGTCTATCGTTTGCAAACGCTCTACTCACCGTTTGTAAAAGAATAAAGTATGCGAGTTTAGTTTTAGGTTATCGAACGGTTATTATTCGTTTTTTCCCTCTAAATCCAAAACTACCAGTTGAGACAGGACGATTTTCCCAAAAAGAATGAACGTTTTGTTTTGTTTAGTTTCGCTTTGCTCTATTAGACGCAAGGTAACGTTATTCGGCAACGTGTGACTGGGTCATTTAGAAGCGGTTATATAGAACGATCTTCTAACACCTCATAGGTTGAATTAACGCCACCTTTTGTTTGAACGGTACGAAACAATTCATAATAATGTGTTTATTTTAATCTGGGAACCTTAATTAGAATTAAAATTTCCTAAGGAATCGCAATTTTTTGTATTACAGACATCGATTAACAAATTACAAATCTTGATGTAAAAAGGGAAAATGATTTTGGATTATGTTTATCGAAATACGGGACTTATCCATTTATGCCACTGAATAAATGAATATTTTATTTAGGCAGAAAATACTTCTTTCCTATAAACATACATGTACAATGAAAGCACAAAGAAAATGATTTAGTTAAAGTAAAAATATCATTGTTTTTCCTTGACTTTTTGTAAACCGTTTTCAACAAAAGATTTCTAAAATTTTGAAAATTTAAATATATATTTTGAAGCAAGTACAATAAAAGCTCGGAAAAGATTTGACGAGAATTTGAAAACGTTGCTAAATTTTGATTTATGTATGGGTTTTTTCCCATTGGTTTTCTGACCCAGTTTTACAATATAAAATCTTTGATATCAAGTAAAACTGCTGTCTGGTGCACTTTTGAACCTTACTATCATTGGTTTAAATGTCAATGCTAGGATTCATATATCATTTTATTAATACGATGACCTTGCAGAAAATAACCCGTCTATATGTTGTTATGTGTCTGGCATTAAGAATAAGATGCAATCCGTAAAGTATCTTGTTCAGCCAGTTTGTTGATTTTAAAAGGAAATCTGTTGTCCTTAAAACAGGTTTCATTGGTTTTTCAATTAATCCTTTTTTCAAAACTTGTATCCCTATTTCTGTGTTAAAGACGATAAATGTAATGTTTTTGTTCATTTCGGAATGATAATTGTATTTTAGTTTTAATTTTAATAGAATAGCTGTTGTACGAGTCACTAAAATTGTACTTGGTCCCTTTACAATGTTAATATTAAATATTTGAATTTGGCCGTTTAAATCATTATTTAACCAATTTTATTAAGATATTTGGTATATTTTTTATATTATTCACATTTTACTACAGAAATAGGATGTTGTGGTAGCAACAATTTTATAGACTGCATATAGTCTAGAATATGTGCGTTATAAATCATTTGTCGCTCAATGTTTATCCGAAAGAACAAATAAAGACCCCCTGGATTTGCAAATACAAATCCTGTTCAATGTAAATGCAATGAAAACTCTTATATTTGAATGACACGTGCCATAAACCCCCAACTTTGTACCTCTGAGAAGAAAATTACCGGAAAAGTGAGGTTGAATAAGTACAACATTAAACAAATATGTAGTGCAACGCGTCAAAACGATGAAATCGGCCCCTTGCATTGTAAAATATATCTACTCAAAAAAGCAAGGGGTTGGTGCGTCGTTTAATAGTACGGTAATCTTCATTGTTGCTGGGCATTTTCTCCTATATTTTATTGTTTAATACTCTCTCTCTCTCTCTCTCTCTCTCTCTCTCTCTCTCTCAACCCACTACATATTTTTTTTCTCCAATATTAATTGATATTTTTAAGTTTAACAATGATTTCCGCCACAAAATAAGAATAACGAATAAACGTAAAGAACAAAAGCCATTTTATTTTCATAACGATTATCACAGTAAAACTCTTTTTGGGCACATACATTTTGTGCATGAATTTAATTGACATTTTTCATGAAGCATCAGTAAATGATTTGTCAGTCTTTTACTTTTTAAAGTGGCGGTTTTCGTAGAATATATGGAATGCAATGTTTTCAAAGAAAAATAAACATTTATGTGAATCAATACTACTCAAGTGCAAAATATACATATAGAGTAGTCATATGGACACGCTGATTACACCTTTCAAAATAACAATAGCTATTACATATACCAATCGATAACACGGTAAATATCACGAAAACATACATTAGTAAGGAAATCATACGATTTGTCTTAATATTCTGCTGACAGTAACATCAGACAAGACAAATTTTCACAAACACTACAAATCTAAAATCGAGATCATTCAATGGAGTTTCGTGTATATTCAAAACCGCTCAGAAATGCCCTATTCAACATAACTATTGGAGAATCGAAAGAAGAGCAAACAAGATAATTATTTTACTCTTCAAATGAAAGCACTACGTATTTCAACAACAAAAATTTGTTTCATCAAAATCAAAAACAAATACGATTAATGAACAATCAGCACACGACTTAAGCGCACCCGCAGCGTTCAACTTTCATTTTCGGCAATGTCGTCAATTGAACCCTTAGATTGTGATCAAAATATAGCATCGTGAGACTTGACATCCGAGCAGGTGTACAACACGGTCCAGGGTTACTGCCTCCAATGATGCTCGATGCGGAAACTTGTTGAACAACAGCAGCATGGCCAGATTGGCTCAAACCTTCATTTCTGCATTCTCCCGCACAGTAATAGGCATCGTAATGCAGCGGTGCGATAACGAAGTCCCATTTGAACTCTTCGAAATCCACTATTAAAGGATAGCGACAACACGTTTCAAATTGATTTTGCTCATTGCAGTCAATGCCTGCATCTCTCTTCCTTCTGTTCTCATGAAGGGCCGTAGTTGTCTTGAAGTCAAGGTTTGGTTCCTACAAAAACCCATGATTTATGAAATTAGAAACAATGAGTTAGCTTCTTCAGTCGAAATAAATTTGCTGTTTGAAAATGTATATTTTGATAAATACAACGAAAAAAGGCAAAGGATGACACCTGAATTTTCCAAAAATCGAACTATTAGCAAGAAAATGTTCGATTCATATAAAACACATGACATATCAAGTCTATTTTAAAGAAAATTCTGATAATACATCATTTATCAACTATCGAGTAAAACAGATTTAGGATTTTGGGCTCAACAAACGTCAAAGATATAGAATATGATATAACAATAATTGACACGAAACAATTAAACAGTTGAATATCTCTTGATTAATACAAAAAGCATATCCCAACTATATACAAATTACCAGCAATGTTTCATCATTATACATTGTATCATTTTTTTTTATTTCACATATAGATATTTTATATTTCTTAAGTTGTGGGATTTTTTTTTTTTTGGTTTATTTAAATCTTATATTTTTTTACATGTAGATATATTTCTTGATGTATAATGCTTTATAAAAACATATATGTGAACGATTGGTTTTTTTCTCTTTTATAATACGTTTATCTTGTATGCATGTATTGTACATTCTCATTACGAATTAAGGGCGTTTAAAATCGTACTATTGCTAAGGCGGGTCTTGTTTTATTTTATTTAAGATAACATGGATACAGAGCATAATAGGTCAATGGATATTATGATTGTATGTCTTAAGTTCTGCTATTAATAGAAAAAATTTCATGCACTTAAGTTATCAAAACCGTGATAAATTTGATCAATATTATTTTTGATAAGAAAGCACTGTCATTTTTATGGTGTTCGTGTAATCATTGCTATATATAACGATTTTGTTTGTTATGTATCCAAAACTAACCCATGCACCTGTACTAATAAATCTTTCATTAGATTAAAATAAAATTGACCATAGTCATATAAATTTTTTCTGAAATTGTATTGGCTCATTTTTACATGTTTTGCCAGGTGTAATGTTACTTGAATTTCATGAAGTTAACCATTAAATTCAACAGTTAAGGCATAGTGGATTGTCTTGTGCTCATATACTTCAGTTTAAATGTCTATCCATATATCAACATTTTTGTTTCTTTATATAAATATTTGAATACTTAAACAGATAACTAAACGATCACGACCAAGCTTTCCTTAATATTAGTTTTGATATCATCTAGTTGAGTCACTGATTTTTACGGAGTTTGAATGCTTTTCGTTATAGTACTGCCTTTCACCTACATGTTTCATTGAATAAATTTGGTAATATACTAAACATTATTTTGCATTTATGCAGTTGCTGACTTGTGTCAATATGAGATCAACAGATTCAATTTATATCATTATGTAATCCTACCATGGTTTTTTGCATGAATTACAGCATTGGAATGTTAACACTAAGCCAACTTCGAAAATTATCAAATCTGATTAAAGATAAGATTGCTTCTGTCCAATTTTATGCGTAATATTGGTAGCAACTTACATATCCACTGCTGCTTGATCCATTAGGAAGGACAATTAAGTTTTCATTATTTACATCGAAGGCTTCCACAACTACCCCTAGGTTTGAAGAAGGATCGGTTACCCAGGAATGGACCAGTTCAGTGATATCAAATTGATGCCAACCACTAGTGTCTGCAATGGATTTCTTTCTCTTTTTTATGAACATTTTGACTGGTGGTCCAAGACGTTTCCCAGGAGAAACCAATTTGTATAGAAACATTTCCGTTACGTTGTGTGGTAAGTTATATTGTCTTCGTTGTTCGATGTAAACCCATAAGTGTGCCTGGTACACACGTCTGTCTTCCATATGAGATATATCGAAGTATATTGCATTTGGTGCTTCTATTCCCAACGATGTTGGTGCTGAAATGAAATAAATTCTTTTTTAACATCTGTATCCGTCAAAGTACCCCCCCCCCCTTTTTACAATAAAATTGGTTTAATGAATTTCTAGTCTTTCAGTGGAATTTCTAGAAGAGAAGTTAAAATGTAAAAACATTATTGCACAACGTACGATAAAAATTAGTTTATATTAGATTTACAGTTTTTGGTTCTGTAAGGCGCAAGACAAATTAAAGCTATACATGGTCATGTATCACAATGTTGTGATTACCGTATACTTATTACTTACGATCTTCTGAAAATATAAATGTTCTTTCCATTATACCAAATTCATCTTCTTCATCTTCTAGTTGTTCTGCATATGAATATGCTTGATCATTTTGCATTTCATTCAAATTTAATTCGTTTTCATATTGTTGCTGTAATCTTTCATAGGATGGAACTTTTGGTAATCGTGTTCGCGTAACATTTGGTATTCCTAAAACGTCCAATCTTAAAGCATGAGACAATTTTGCTCTAATAGAATCCAATCTTAATTTCTTTTGGCTCTCACGAATACGACATGGTTGACACTGGTTTTCAGTATCATTTAATCCCCCGTTCAATAACTCTGGAGTTTGGTCCAAAATGTTAGCGATTTGTTCCGATTCCTCTTCGGTAACACCATACTGTCCCACTATATCCATAATATTGTTCCTTCGAGGTATCACCGTGCAGAATGCTAGCATTGTAAAGTATGTGTACGTATAAATTAATGAGAGCAGGTTTGAATACATCGTTCACTTTGAATCAGCTGATGGTTTTCGGTGTCTGTCTCGAGAAAGAACACGCTCTGTGTCTTTTATACCAGCGGTCAAGATACACAGAGGCCCAGAGTCTACAATAAAAAATCACTTTTGTCGATCATAAATGATAAAAAACTTTAAAAACTCTGCACCAAATAACAATAAATCCATTGACGCCTTCAGTCTCTTTTGTTACTAACTCACATTCATTTTCCTCGAGGGATTTGAAAAATGACAAAAGAAACGAGCAGTGATTTCAACAATGAAAGAAATGAATACTTTTGCGCATATTTTAAAAGAGTATACATGCGGGAAAAAAAATGATTCATGCAGTGTGCATTGATAGACAGCTGTAATTAAGATACTTGGTTTCTGACGTAATATAGAGCTTATCGATTGAAACATGCATCACGTCTTTTTCAACTGAAATCTAACTCTGTTATCGTTAATTAACAGGTAATAAAGTTATATCGGTTCAGAGAAGGTCGATAGGATTGAATGAAAGTATGAGTTGGTAAAACAGTTTTATTTTGGTAAGATTTTTGGCACAGTAAAGTATTTTGAAATAACGTTTGGAATCGAATTCTTCTGAATAAATTTGCAAACGAAATAGCGAACAAAATTACTTTTAATTTCATATATATATATTTATATATATTAAAAATTATGCAATTGTTTTCTCATGCAAAATAGTTAAGTTTATCATGAATCAGTTTTATTAAAGCCATTAAACGGTGCTCCTATTTTTTTCTAAGGATAATAATGACGTTTGACACCATACATATCGGGTAGTTTTTCACTTGCTGTTCAGAAATAATCTGTTTGCCTCTCGCAGTTTCTTGCGCTACTCCCGTTTATTTTAAATTCTTCTTTTTGACACCGTACGTTAATTTAGTTATGAATTTCTTTTAGAAAAATACTTGAAGTATTTTTACAACAAAACACTCATTTTTCCAGCTGCATCTTAATTACTATCCATCTTTTTCATTGATTCTGGGCTAGTTAGGTTTTGAATATGATGTTAAAGACAGAAAACTTATTTTGTTTTCTTATCTTTTGCCTCTTTTTTTTAATCTTTTGAAGTAATATAAAGAATTTTCAGATACATTAAATCTGTTCTTAAAATTATGACAGAAAGTAGTAAATATCTGCACGTACACCATTTCTGTCCTCATTTAGGATAATGAAATCGCTTTCTCCTTACATATAGTTTTGACCTTCAGATCTTCACGATTCTATCGACGCCAGTATATGAAAAATGTCAGTTATATGGACATATCGTAAGCATTTTTTATATATCATGAATGTTGAATTGATAAAATGACATTATGGTTTTGGAGTATCAGAGCAGTGGTTATATAGAGGCTATAATATATTATTAGCTGCTAATGTAAAGTAGTTTCTGCATGTAAGAAATGTCACAATAACACTTCAGCTTGACGGCCTACTGTCAGGTAGTTTGTCATTCTGTTCATATAAATTCGTAGTGATTGACAATAGGAAACTACCAACCTATAGATTTCACGATTGAGATTCGACATGAAATATTAGTGTGTTAAAACTGTATTTTAATCATTCAGTATCTGGTTAATGTCAGAAAACAGAATTTGGTGTACAAATGTAAGATTTTCCCACTTTAACATTTATATCAGCATAAGACTAAAATTATCAGACTTGTAAAAAATGTGATATAATATAAAAACTACTGAGTCTTATGTTATTGTTATCTTAGAAAGTTTTACCGATGTTGTGAACTTATTTACTTTTTCATATTGTTAAACGTTTTTAAAGTTAATAAAGACAAAATCGTCTGGAAAATATATATTTACTGTGTTATTCGAATCTGTCAATTATTTTTTTTTCTCATTCTAATACGCGTATTTTTGCAAGTTTATTTTTATCGTATTATTGTTTAAATAAAACGAAGAACATTTGCTAATAGCTTGGATTTACTTGATAACTGAATGATGGAATTAATTCCAATGTCTTTATAACTATTGACATGTTATCGTTATATTTCATTTGACTTGTAAGCGTACAGATTAATGTTTTAGTCGGTTAAAATAAGATGTTTTATAACAGTGGGTTTCGAGGTCATGATCTGCAGATCAGTAACTGTTGTTTAGACCTGTTACACTACGTTGTAAGATATAAAAATTGAAAAAGAAAGACTTCAAAAACTGATTGTGTTTTTTATGTGAATTTATATTGAATTGTCTCAAAATGTGGGACTGCACCGTTCATCTTTATTTTTTTTTTCTTTTTGCTATTTGAACAATAATCATAATTATTTCTCCTGGTGAAACCTTGCTATGAGTGTCAATTTTTTTCTATCAAACACTTGTTTAGAACGTATATTTTATTACAATATATCAGATTGTGTTCTTTCCATGACCGTCCTTGACTGGAGAAGTAAAGGCGATGTCAAGCTGTTTTGGAGGAAGGTAATTTTAGATATTGCAAGAGAAGCCAGATTACACAGCTGAATGAATTTTGTTTCTTAATCTTAAATTTCATCTTAAAAAATGTAAACTATAATTCAAAGAATACTGATATTCTGTAAGCGATTATATGAGATGTTTATTATTATTCATTTATTTTTTTATTTCTCCTTTCAGATTGAAGTAAAGAGCCCATTTTTGCTATAAGAAACTTTTATAAACTTTAAGCAAATTGTTCTAATAACTATCACCGGGCAATATTGCCAGGAATTGTTTTAATGTTCACAATATAAGCATGTCATATGTAATTAAAATATGGAAAAGTTTGTATTACACAAATTTATTTATAAAGTAAGGTCACAACAAAAAAATATACATATGCATTTCTTTATTTTGAATATCACAGTTTCTCATAATGTTTAGGCACATCAAAAATGTGCAGTTTTATTTTGCAACAATTACAAAATTTGCCATTCATACATAAAACTGTTCCGCTTTTCTATTCAGAATAGACGTCGTACCATCTAACTAATATATATTGCACATCATTCAAACATTTTTAGGGAGATAAAACGTAATCACATTTTCTTGGAATGCAAAACAGTAACAAACAATTTAAAAGACTTTCTTATGTTCTAGATTGCACCAAAAGCCGTGTTATTAAAAAACATTTGAAACTCCAAAATTTGGCGCGTCACTTGAAAATCAACATATTTAAAAAGCTGTTCGCACAAACATAAAATGTAATTCTCACAGTGCTTTACAATGTAACAACTGTACGTTAACAATAACATTGAATGGAATCAAAACACAACACAAAAAGCACAATTACGAAAAAGCACCACAACATATCATATAAAAACTCAATTCTACCTTGTTTTAAAAACCAAAGAATACTCTCCACAAGAGATCATGTAACGGATTTCAATACTGAACAACATGCCTTAAAGTTTTGTTCATATCAGTATCCTTTGCCCTATTCTTAAATACGCACCAACGTTGAAGGTGAAAGACGAGGGAGAATGTGTCCAGTCTCAACCTTTACCTGTCTTATATCATATTTTCATTCTCAAAAAGGTCATCTTCAAGAACTTGTTCATGTTAAAAATATTTAACGTGTCGATATGTAGAAAATGCTGGATACCTCGACATTTCTATAAAAACTTACAATAAACTGCACGCTGAAAGACTTTCTGTCTTGAGGATCTTAGATCCATAAATTCAACACATACGAAAACAATTCAATTAAACAATTTCTCTTTTAAGAGCAACCACACCTAACTACCTTCATACGCGGAAGAGTTGTGAGCTGTAATCTAGAGGTATGATCAAAATACAACATTCTAAGATTAGACATTCGGACGGGTGAACAACACGGACCCGGATTATTTCCGATCATTCTTGATTCCGGTACTTGCTGAACAACTGATGAGTGACCGTGATTGCTCATTCCTTCGTTCCTGCATTCTCCAGCGCAATAATAGGCGTCATACCATTTAGGAGCAATGACAAAGTCCCAACCAAATTCTAAAAAGCTGACGGTCAAAGGATAACGACAACACGCTTCAAACTGATTTTGTTCATCGCAGGTTAGTCCAGTAGATCTTTTTCTCCGACTGTGTGTTGCTGTTGTTGTTGTCCGCAAATCTAGGTTGGGTTCCTGCAAATAAGATAAAGTAATATTTATTTATATATTTTTTAAAATAATTTTTATTTGATTAATTGAGTTATTATGCGGATTATTTCCACTTTTTAATTTGAACTAAAATAAGTACTTTTTTATTGTGAATAAAGGAATAAGTGTTTTAAATGGGTGTGTTGATAAAATCGGATAAGCAAATAACATTTTATATGAATAGACCTTTAATATACAGAAAATGATAAACATTTGTGTAAGATATATCATGGTTTCAATCAAATAGAAAATAAGCCACAGCTGTTCCCATTATGGCTCAGTAAAGTACATCAAAAGTAGAAATGTATATAAATATCCACATGTCAACTTTCGGTTCGTATAGGTCGACTGCCATCTGGTCACAATGCACTCAGGATTTATTAGCAAAAAGTGTAGACCAAGCATTTTTCTGACAAGAATTTCTAAAGAAGTTAATAGCTCCCCCCCTTTATCAATAAAAGATAGACTTTTGACCTAATGACATACTTATTGCCAAAATTTGGATTTTAAAAAAAATTGAACATGTTTCTGAATAGCATCCTTAAGAAGAAGAAAAAAGACAGAAGGTGAATAAAAAGGTCGATCTGCACCCAGAATCATTGAAAATTACTTACATATCCTTCATCTATTCCAGAAGTAGGAGGCATGACAATCAAATTTTCATTATCAGCATCAAAAGCTTCCACTACCAGTCCGAGATTTGAGGAAGGATTTGAAGCCCAGCGATGTGCAATGTCTGAAACTTCAAAGTGGTGCCAACCACTGGTGTCAGAAATCGGTCTTTTCCTCTTTCTGAGAAATCTTTTGACAGGGGGGCCGCCGTGTTTTCCTGGTGGCACCAGCCTGTACAGGAATATCTCGGATACGTTGTTGGGTAAGTTGTAATGACTGCGGGGGGCTATGTAAACCCATAACAGTGCTTTATACACGTCTCTGTTCTCCATTGAAGGCATGTTGAAGTATACAGCGTTAGGTGTAGAGATGTCGAGAGATACTGGGGCTGTAACAACAAATACATATATAATTAATAATGTAAAATTACGAAACAATTAAGGTTGAAGGTCAGCGTTAAAAAATGTTTATTTATATTTTAAACTCCTAATATTTGTGATATAAAATGTTATGTGATTAAACTAAACAAAAAAAATAGACTTAGCACATTTGTCTGATAACATGCGGATAAATCAATTTTTAAGAACTCTAAGTGTATTCTATGAACTTGAAATCAATTTTATATATATATATATATATATATATATATATATATATATATATATATATATATATATATATATATATATAACTATTTAAAAAATTGTATCTTCTTTTTAAAAAGAAGGTCGGTGTTGTCACTTAATTAATACTAATAACAATTTTTAATACTTTGAATTAAAATAATTTCAGTATGCTTGACGTTAAAATTGCAAGTGTTTCAATACAAAAAATGTTCGACAGAAATATGAACCCACAAGAGTTCAAATTATCCCTCTCCAACAAACAAAAATAAATAAATAAATAAATGAAAGATGAAAATACTTGGCACAATATTTATCAATACTGGCTTATAAAGTTCGGTTAAAAATAGTTAATTATGAAAAGATATTATCCCTAACACAAATGATAAAACTTGAATTTATTAGAGTTATCGATACCATTACGAGAGTGACACTCATCAATATTTTCATAGAGCTCAATTAAATCTCAATTTAAATCAAATCAAAAGGTAAACGTTTGACAACACTTACGTTCTTCGGAAAATATGTAAGTTCTCTCTGATCTTCCGAATTCATCTTCCTCGTCTTCGATCTGATCAGCGTACGTGTAAGGCTCATCACTTTGCATTTCACTTACTCTGTCCTGGATTTCATATCTCTCTCGTAACCTTTGATACGACGGAACTTTTGGTATCCGTATTTCTGTTATGTTGGGGATACCCAGAACGTCCAGTTTCAATGCATGTGCAATTCTGTTCTTGATTGATTCAATTCTTATTCTTTTCTGATCCTCTCGTATCCTGCAAGTCTGACACCGACTCTGATTTGAATTTAATCCATCTGAATCGCCTTGTGAATTGCTATTTTGAGAAAAGATACTCATAATCTGTTCTTGGGTAATGTTGCCGGTCTCAATGTGTTCCAAATCCTCCATTGAATCTATTGTCTGAGGTAGAACGGTGCAAAAAACTGCAACCACTATACAAGCTATTATATAAAAAACGGAATTAACATTCGCCGGCATCTTGAACATTAAAATCAGCTGATCCGTGTTTGAGCGTCGTGTTCCAGATGAGTAGGTTCTCCCAAAGAGAGCAAGCTTTTATAGCAGCGGTCAAGCTAGACTCCTCGGCCAAATGATTTGACAGCTGTAATTCTATGATGTATACAAACGGACGGTCAAGATCTCTCCTTTTTGTTACTTTTTCATTTCAGATTTGAGGCATTTAGTTTTAGAGTTTTGTCAAAATCCTCCGAAAATTAGGTCATAATTTTGAAGACCGGATTCCTTTTTTTTTTTTTTTTTTTTTTGGTTTATTTCACTTTTTAACTTTTAATTTGCCTTCATTTCAGGGAAAATAAGCTGATCACTGAAAGTAGAATAAATTCAATTTCCATTATCAGATTAACAACATCCTAGAAAAAACGCAAAATAGTTCTCTGTTTCTATTGATCTGCTGATGTTAACATCTTTCTATGCAATGCTATGGTATGTCCCGTTTTTATGGTTTTAGTGCGACGAAAGGGCAAGGTCTTTAACTAATTATTTATACACACTACCAAATCATCCCTGCTTTGAAAGTCAGTGTCATACGTTTGCAATTAAAAGCAAATAGTAATATACTTTAGAAAATGGAGCCTGTCATTTAGGACAACTTAATTGTATATTTAAAGAAGAAATGCCGACACGGGTTATTTCGTCTCTTAATCACAATAATATATTTGATTTATTTCTTTCTTTAAGCTTAGAGAAATATAACGAGAACATTTCAAAGATTTCTTTTTCGAGTTTTACCTGCTACAAATCTGGCTTTATGCTAGAAATCCTGAGTTGCCTCTGAATTGTTTTATCCAAATGGTATACGTGAGGTATATCTTAACGGTATTGAAAAACGAAATAGGTTTTATCTGCTCGTTTTATAGCCCTTAGATCAAAAGAGGATGTGAACTGAAATTCAACGGGAGTTACCTGAGGACTGATGCATACACGCTGTCTTATCTAAGTTTGAATAACACTTGCAAATAAGAAAATCTACATTTTGTTACAAATGTTATTTCATAAGTTTGCTCAATTTGTTTAAAATGTTCCCCGTAGTTGCTTTATATGTTTGTAACCGCAGTTTTAATCCACTTCCATTTTATTAATTTTTTATTTTATAAATTTGGTTGACACTACATGTCATATGTAGTTGGTGAATATATTAACTCATTTTTTTTTCGTTTGGAGAAATTAGATCAGAAATGACAAGTCCTACAGGGGAGAAAAAAAATAACGAAAAGAATACGAATATCAGAGTTTTGCCCGATGAGAATATATTCATTACGTATGCTCTCATATTTCATTTTGTTGACGGTTTTATGCTTCGCGAATTATGACACGATCACTTTTTAGTAACCTATTCTGACATTTATTAGCACAAAATAGGCACATAGAAGTAGAGTTAAAGATTTATTCTAGATTTGAATAACAAAAAGTTACTCGATACAGGGATCATATACCCACGTCAAGTTTGTCACTTATAGTGAATAATTTGGACATTTATTGTGGCTACTTAAATGTAAAAGATGGCATCAGACATTTAATATCAATCAAACATTTTTGGGCGAACGGATTTAACATATTCAGAACATACGGGTTACATACATTTGAGAAATTTGTGTAGTTTATCTTTTCATGACAGGATTCCTCGCTCAACATAATATGAGCTTATGATTTGAAACATGATGTGTTGACACCTCGGTAAAAGCGCACAATGCGCACCCCTGGGGCGCATATATGTTAATTACGTCAGTAGTTGTGTTTTTGCACATATTGGACAGCAATTTCATTGTAATCCTTGTTATGTAAATACGTGTAAAGTGACGCGAGTCGATTTATTTTTCGATGCATAAATTGCTCGTCCAAACTCAATTTATCATTGTAATAAAACCACTGTAAACAATTCACCGTTTATTGGTTAACTGTTTCGCAACTGTACTAGATATATGCCTTTCAACTATTTGTACTTAATATGTAGGCATATTATTTTTATATGCATATTGTACATATACTTGCAAAGTTTTAATTAGATTTGTATATTAAGTTTACAATCGTATATGCATTTAGCTTTCTGATTCAATATTTTAAAAAAGTGATGGAGGAAAAATATTTAAAGAAAAATATTTTTTAATAGTCATCTTGTCAAACAATTGAATTCTTTTTGTATGTTCTTAGTCAAAATACGTTCTTGTGCAAAAGCGTCAATATATTTTGAATTAACCACATAGTTTAGATATTGAAAATTTGATTTAATTAAAATTTATTCTGTTTTATATTTCCATCCTCTTTTTAGACAAAAATTAAAATACTATCGATTTAAGTAGCAGTCTATTTGTGTTTTATTCAAAAGAAATTGAGGATCTGTTTAAAACTTTCCTTGCAAAACGCAATTTTAAAAGCACTATCGGAAATAGATATTTGAGTTAGCATCCATCTGTGAAACACAGGGTTTTCCCTTAATTTGATCAAGATAGAAGAACAGTTTGTAAGTTAATAAAACAGATAAGGTACACGTATTCATTTCTAATTTTTTTTTATTAAAAGGGCACTCGTAATCTGAGACCAAGAAAAACACTGAGCAAGCCCAATAATTGCTGAGGTTTTTTTTTAAATTCTAAATTAGAATGTTAATGAAATCGCTGAAATCTCTTGATAAATGTAATTGCACGTGGCTATCTGTTCCAAACTGATCTATATCGATGTTTTGAACATGTAAATGTATCAAATGAATTCTATTTTATTTTTACCTATCCTTATTACTTTGACAAAAAATCTTTTCAACAAGAAACGAATCTGATGCTCTTAACTTTATCGATCAAATAGCGATAATAACTAAACATGATTATACAGCTGTACTGCAGCAAGTATCGTCGGCAACATCAAAACCACTTTTAAGTATTTGATAAATTATGGTGAGGTTTATGACGTTTAATGTTCTCCTACTAATCAAGTCTTGTTTCTCTGCATGATACATGTATGATAATGCTAGTTCCGTGGCACCATCTGTTTATTTTTTCCGCTTGTTTGTTTCTTCTTGGAAATTTTATGTTCATCTTCGACCACAACTTGCACAAACACTTCTTACTTTTGGAATCTATCATTATTAACCGAATGACCGTCTTTTGAATTACTTCATAGGAAAAAATCTATGGCTTCTTCAAATTGCAAACATCAGTGCAAAAGCTTTTGAATTACTTCATAGGAAAAAAAACTGGTTTCTTCCAATTGCAAATATCAGTGCAAGAGCTGTCGTCAATCAGAATGCAAACCGTCCAAGGATATTTTTTAATTTATTCAACAACGAACATTTAAGACAAACAAGCAGCATTTTCATTTTCATGTACTTTGCTCGACTTTTTTTTATTTCCAAATTGTATGCTTTACAGAGAGCGTATTTTCGAATATGCGTATTTAAATGGCCCAACATGTAGCACCCGGGTTTCAATTTAAATAAACATTCTATATTACGAAATTTAAAAAAAAATAAAGATAAACGGTTAATAATTGTCGTGTTCTTCTTATACTTTAGTCAAAATGATGCGCAGTTCTTGTTTTTTTTTCTCGCTATCTTTCTTTTTTTTTTTTTGGTTAATTAATATAATACTAAAAATGTGGAGCAAAGTTTAAAGACCCGTGACTGGGTCTTTAGATGTTGTAATCGTAGGAGTTATTACAGCTTCTCTGAAATAAGTGTTCTAATTTTAAGCTACATGTACTTGAGAGCCACTTAGAAAATCGTCGAATCAGCCTATTTAACTTTGAATAGATATAAAAGAACGTCATTTATTATAGTGGCATATTGACAGAGTCATATTCCAGATGCAACGATGAATATGTTGACAATAATAATAATGAATTTAAATAATCTATAAGTGTTAGCTAAACTTTATATATGCTACACCGGTATCTTCAGAGATAGATTGAAAAGTTAATAATGGGCGGGGGCGGGGTGGGGGAGGGGGCAGGATGGTTGTTGTCATTTTATTCTGTCTCAGTATCCTTGAGAAGAAGAACTTTGTTTAAATAATAGAATATAATCATAATTTAAAGCTGTAATATTGGGATTTTTTTTGCTAAACAATACCGCTAGTTTATGGCTAAACATATAATCTCTAAAATTTTAAGGTAAATCTAATGGGTAATTTGTTAACCACCAAGCCTCCTTAATCTTTGCTGTTAAATGATAACCTGTCATTTGATTGGTACATTTATTATCGATTAATGTATTTAGATGCACATGTACATATATTATACCATACCAATATTTTGATGAAGCATTTGAAAGGGGATCAAAATGTGTTTTTCAAAAGTCGACTTTAGAAGTTACTGAAATTAAAAAAAAGTTATTTAGTTCTTTTATTCAGATATCTGCTTACTTGTACAAATTTATGTAGCTTCTTGGCAGATTATTTTCATATACTCTAGCAAATATTGAAAATCTCATTTTTACAGAACATCCCATATACAGTTCGATAAATACTCAAAAAACTGAAACTTCTAGTAAAAAAATTGAAGAGTTGTTTGTTTCTATGTGGTATGTGTATTTTAACCAATTTTTATTTATTGAATATTCCGCAAAATATAAGAACTTTTTTCGTGAAAAGTGCGGAATTCTAAAAGATTTATTTTTATTCCCATGATAAATAATCAAAATTAAGAAGGGTACCTCAAAAATTGAAGAAATTATTTTTAGATTTGATATGTAACATGTTTTTGAATGCCCCCTATTTTGTATATATTTTTTCGTCATTTACTAAATAAATGACAATTTTCATTCTTCCACATGTGTTCTGTTTTATGCCTGCTTAAGCAAAAAACAAGCTCAGTCTCCTTGGCTAGGACATAAAAGCTAAGGAACATAAATTATTTTTAGATTTGATATTCAATAAAAAAAAATATATTTAAATGATGAATATAGAACATATGTACTATATTATATCTAAATGAATGGTTGATATTTTTTAAGAAGGTTCAATTATTGTGTCAAATCTCCCACCCCCTAGTTAATGTCCATAAATCGGCTTGAAATCTCTTCGAATAATATGATGACTTCATTTGAGTACAATGTGGGCGCAATGTAGGAATGTACAGTGAATAGTTGGCACACTTCTAATCTATTAAAATTCTTGGCTATTCGCAGAGTTCAATAAATATAAATTGATGATGAAACGGTGGATGTTTTTATGCCGCGCGAGATGCTGGTTTCTCCCTATTTGTTTCTCCCATTTCACATCTTGTCACTCATCCACACTTCTGCGCTATCTTATATTACTTCCGACAGATGTCTTTCTCCTGAAATTCCAACACCCCGTTTGGTATGTGTATTTGATAAATTTTTTTTTCGGTCCAAAACTTTTTATTTATATTCACAACTTTTTCATATGGAGACTTCTTGAAAAACCGGTAATGTCAAATACCTTTTTCCGAACTTGTTCCTGTTGCATGAAATTTAAAAAAAACCGTGACACTAAGTGATTGTGTCATTAATTATCCAGATAAAAGACAAAGACTTAACTAAAGCACATTTGATATACATTTACAAATACATGCAGTATATTGGCTTGTCTTATAACTAGGAGAAGGTCTTACGATAAAGCATTATTATAATAAAGCATTTAAGCTTAAACAATGTTAAGTTGCAAATTATTATTTATTGTTATATAATAATAACAGAGTTGCAACAAAAAGGTTGCGTTAATAAAAAAAAAATCAAGCATCCAGTTTGGTATATTATATCTTTTTAGGCCCAATACTTATATTTACACCCTGCACACTAAAAGTTGGCGGTGATATACCTGTAAATGCATACTTAACTTGTGCGCAGTTTTGTGTACAATATGAACGATAAAGAATTATATGATTTTTTTTTTGTTCACTTAATATGTATTTTAAAGCAAAATGTTAAATTATATTGGGATATGGAATTTCATTTTTCACCGTGGTTTACAATGCTTTGCTTAGTACCGTAAAAAAATTGGCACTTGTCACTAGCTTATGCAAAATGTCTCCATGCGCTATAATCGCATTACTATATAAAACACTGTGTTAAGATAAATAGATAAATTAACACTTCTCGAAACATATATATTACCGAGTTACACCTATCTGGCTTTCAGCAAGCGCCCATATCAACTTGACAAGAGAATGATTCGGATCATGTGCCAGCTTATTTATACACTTCTCTTCTTTGTTTACTGAATGCTCAGAGAATCCAGAAAATTCTAATTATTTTTCCTTGAACAGGTGGCATTTTCAGATTTTGTCATATCCATCTTATTGTGACATGAAACAGTTCAAGGTAAAACAGACGCTTAGAGATTTTTAGATATATATTTTGAAGAAAAAAAAAACACTTAGAGGACGCAATATTTCCGATGAAGATTATTTTGGTATTTCACAGGGTATTGTTCGAGTTAATGTATCAAATAATTCCTGGCATGCACGAATAATAGAGCAATTTACGATCCCTGCCTCCAGAAAATTTTCAGTTATAATGTTCAAGGTCCTTTGGCATCAGCTTACTGAAACTTGATGCAAGTAAACTGCTTTTTAAATTTTTTTTGCAAGATTTCTGGGGATTATTTTATTGTTTAGCTGTGGAAATTTAGGATTTTTTCTCCCGTCTATGTAATATTCAACGGATGCACGAGGTTTTTTTAAAATTACAAACATTATTGCAATCATCGAATGAATCTATCATTTATCGCTCAAACCGCTATTAAAATCTCGTATTCGGATGCTATCGAGCCCTCTTGAGTATTTCGACTAGCTATCGCACGTATTAAAGGGGTTTCGCATTTCAATACTACATCAATATTTAAACGTTCGTTAATTTGCATTGTCAGCAGAAAGTTGCAACATCATTTTTCATTTCTCTCCTTGGGTTTTTAGATAATTACAATGCTTGATGAAGACCCATAGAGCGTTTAGGCATTGACACGTGTATTTATCGCCGTCCTGCAATGTTTAAATACCGACCTAGGTCAGAATTAATTGGAGATTTCGTCCAGTTTCAAATCTCCAATCGCTGAAAACTGCCTTGTTAGTGAGTCAAGGTTAACCTAAATAAGCCGGCTTAACACACAAACGTCAGTATAGAATGTGGGTTTCTGGGTTTTACACTCTCTTTATCTCACACCGCTGGTGATTATAATAAGTTGTTGAGATGTCAAAAGCAAGCAGAGAGGAATTGGACGTGTGTTTGTATGTTTTCATATTATGATAAGAAAAGGAGAAAAAAAAAACCAAGTCACGCTTATGACAGGTGACCAATTTAAAGTTGAATTTGAATAATAAAAAGTGGGAAAACTAAAATTCGGTGGAGAGTTGTAATTAAGAGTTTATTTAATATGTCAGCGACTAATTACCAATATCTACCGACGGCCCCTGGTTTGGTATTGATATATATGTAATATATTGGTTAAAGAAAAAAAATTGATGATGATGTAAAACAAAATTTAATAAACCACGGAAATATTGAGAATTAAAACGGTAAATCAAAATGACAAAAAGGGTCGTGGTTTGGGAGATATTTAACTTGAACAAAATGATATCAGTGTGATATGAATATGGTATGAATTACATATCCATAACTATTCAGTGACCATTACGATGCGAATTCACAGTGTATGAGCTGGCAAGGCCACTGATTATTCGGCTGTATCGCGCATATGAGATTTCTGGAGCCAGAGTAATTACGTGATAAATGACCGAATTACACCAATTAAATACTGATACTAGTAAATGAATTTATAATCCATACACTATTGACGAAGTCACATGTCTAAAATGTATTTTAAAAGGAGTATAGACTTGCACATATATGCATACTAAAGAAAAACCCTTGTTTATGTCAAGGGAACTTAAAAGCAGGGATTTCATATGAAGCTCACAGTTACTTGCTAAATATCTAAAAACATATATAACTTAAGGACGGGAAAATTAGCAAATAACAAAAAGTCAGCAAAACCAAATGGATGATGAATAAATTAACAAACAATAAAAAGATAAATAACAAAATGACCAAACAATTTTTTTTTCATAATTTGATAATTAATACTTACACTGTTGAAAGGGCCGGGGAGGGGTGGACTCGAATTTAGTTTGACCAGTGTTTTGATGAATTATATCAATTGAAATAGATTAAACACATTCATCATGACTTAGCAAAAATTTAAGAATGCAGATTGTATATATATAAACATAAAAGGTTGTTAAAATATCACCTGGGGTTGTAAGTAAAGAAAAGCAAATTGTTGTTTACAACAATAATGGACGGATAGATTAAGGTGTCACATTCTTTACTTTATTCTAAAGAATAAAAAATGAGAAAAATGCTTAGAATATACAATGTAAATACCAGGTTTGAAGAGTATCTGTTTTTCATATTAAAAGAAAGCACAGTTCAACGAAACATATGCGGAAGTAAGACTTCATTGCTATAGACATGCAAATTTGAAGTTTGTGAGAATTATTTCTGACACATTTAGCTAGCAAATAAGCCTGTAATTTAATAAAATTTTCAGGGTATTTGTGTTATCCCCCCCCCACCTCCCCCCGCAAGTTTTTGGCCATTTCTTTACATGTAACAAAGAAACTTTGCCTTTACCATTAAGACCAGAAGGAAGTATATATCCCGCAAAAAAAAAAGTCGGAAATGCATTTGCAATGACTGTTACGGCACTTCCTGGTATCAATATCCTAAACACTTCACCATAAAAAAGGCAAATTGTTGGGAGTGAAACATGCGTTATGTCAGCTAGGAAAACGGCTTAATTATTTTTTTTTTACTCCAAAGAATTATTTTGTTTTTCAACCGATTTGTTGTATATAATTTGTAGCTCCCGGGGCCTTAAATTGACGTTTTAATGTCCAATGCTTGAGAGCTTTCTTTAGTAGTTTGTTTGTAATGTTCTTAACAATTTACAACCTGTGTTATTTGATACGTGGTATTCATCACTTGCCTAGCTATGCCAATTATATGCGAAATGTCAGAGCAGGAGAGAAGGATAGAATATATATGTACTACCTATTATGACCCATCATTTTAAGCTACGTACAGTTAGAAGAACGCCAAAAAGGAGCAAGGGAAAATTAACTGCCTTATATGTACATTAAACGGAACTAACATTTTAATTTACTGGGGGTGGGGTAAGGTGGGGGTGATTTTCTTTCCTTTCAATATTTTAACATTTATTCAAATGTACATGCAACTACCACCCCCCCCCCATCACTGTCCTTTTAAAATCACCGCATTGTGTGTTCACCACAAGTACATAAACTTGGTTTAATAAATTATCTAACATGTATGTACATGTTAATATCCTTGTAATTCTTTAATTGTGATTATGTTAAGTTGTATGTCTTCTTTCAATCTTGCAACACTTTCCTTCTTGTTCATAAATGTATGGGTATAGTTTGCATCTATTGTTTTGTTTACATATATGTGCAATCATCTAGTTGCCACTTAAGGGCTACTAATTGGTCAGCAAATTGAATTGAATGATTCAATTCGTTTATTCACTCAAACCATTTATATATACAATGGTACATGAGGTACAAAATTCTGTATTGCGTTACAAAGTAATGTCAAGGGTCTAATTATACACAACATAATGATACAGGTGTCAGTAAACATTAGAAAAAAAATTATTAAATCGAAATAAAAAGTGGATGATCAGGTTGCATAATAAATAGAGATTTTGGTATTTAATACGTAAATGGTTATGATAAATACTAAAATAAGTTTAGAATCGACAGCAGATTTGCTCCTGGATTTTCAAAATTAAATTGCTTAGTTTTTTTTATAATGATTTTAAGTTTGATATCGTCAACGGTTCCCTAAATTGTATTGTACTTTGTTTTTGACAATTCCTGGTAGGTAGAATTCGTAAAGTTGAAAGGGATTTGCACTCAAGAATAAAGTGAAATTCGTCCGCTAATTCACCAGTACTACTGAGTGTACAATTCCTGTGAATGGACTTGTAATAATATTATTCTTTCCCTTTTCTATAAAAAAAACATGACGTGTTACATTTTGAATACATGTATAATGATATAAAATATATATAGATTAGGCAAGAATTAAACATTAAGTGTCACAAATATTTTATAAAGTATTAAGGAGGCTAGATGGTCATCAAATCAGTCATCAAATCTATAAACTATTGAACGTTTCAGGAATTAAAGTTGTAAAATTTGAATATTTTCTTATATTTTTAAACAAAGCTCTTCTTCTTTAGGAGATCAATATAATCTTAAAATGGCCACGACCATCCAACCCTCTTTAATGAAGATAGAATTTACAATTTTTGTTCTTATCACCTTCCAGCAATCATCAAGCATCGGTGGTTCAGTGGTAGAATGCTCGCCTGCCACGCGGGCGGCCCGGGTTCGATTCCCGGCCGATGCATAATTTTTTATCAATTTTGTCGATTGAAAATGTACTCTCTCTCTCCCTCCGCTTTCTCTCTCTGTTTCTCTCAATTGAATTTATTTAGAGCACGGATAGCACCTGCATATCAAAAAGTTAACTGGCATGTTTTGTTTAAAGATTAAATTTCCCATGTCGGAAAAATTATGCGTTTTTATCAATTTAAATTGCTCTTATTTTTAGTGAAAATCTAATGCTTGCTCCGAATTGATATAAAGTGGGTGGAGCTTTATATAGTTATATCTTGGTCAACACAGCTGGCAGTAGTAAAAAGACAGAAACTCTTTCATGGACGCGAGATATAAAATAACACTCTTGGAACCTTTATCTATCTAAAAACTGGTTGAGTGATTTCATATCAACGCCCCGTGATCAGATAAGCTCAAGAAATGAGGGTATATTTCATGAACTTCATGCGGGAAAAATTCATATTTTCAAGGTCTTCATTTCCACGTGTACATGTCTTTCTGCTCTGATTTTGGATCTTAAACATCTCTTAAAAACCTCCACCTCTCTCTCTCTTTCTCTCTCTCTCATAATTTAAAGGTTTTAAACCTCATCATAAACTCATATAGAACTGTAGACACTATAACTGCAGTATACATACTTAATATCATTTTTTAAATTTATCTGTGATCAGTGTTCTTATTAATACGCGTCAAATTATCCTTTACGCTAACGACAAACAAAAAAGTGGTGGTATTCGACTTTTCAATGCAGTGTAGAAAATGTTTGTCCTCATTATCGGTCAGAAAGAATCCCGTATGTACTAGTACAGTACATGTACCTGTGTGTCTCTAAACACACACACACAGAGAGAGAGAGAGAGAGAGAGAGAGAGAGAGAGAGAAAGAGAGAGAATCAACGATTTCATGCATCAAAACTTGATTCCACAGGATCATTTTTGAATCCGAATGTATCTATATAAGGTGAGATACATATTGAACCGTATTAAAAGTACATATACTTAGCGAGTTCAGTTTAAATTTAATTTATGAATTGCCTTATCTCCGTGCCTCCCCCTCCCCAAATCCAGTCTCAGCCGTCTTCGGCTAGTTTGGGCGCTAGGAACCTTGCTATATATATCGGGTTCCTCACAGTGTTTAAAAAACGCTCCACAATTAAATTAAATTGATATAAAGGAGTCTCTGTACAACTAAACGAAACACGGAAATTTACACATATATATGTCAATCCTCCCACACAAATACTGTTTATCACTGCACGATGTTCGAATTATCTCTGCACATATACTGTATGGATATGAATTTGTTGCTTCTTTTTCATTAGCCTTTGTAATGCTGTACACTTTTCATTTAATTATATTCTAATATTAATTATACTATGTACATTTTATGTATGCTTTGTTTTATCAACTGACTATAATACAAATCTGCAAATATATGTTTATGAACTCATGTCCAAAGCACACGCATGTACTGATTGAAATGTTAAATCTCGATGTAATGCATACTGTGTTCTCCGGGTTAATATCTAGTATATTTATGTATACTTTCTTACCATGACAGGTATTTTTTATCAATTTAATTTCTTTACAAGATATTTGAGAAAAAGAGATGCATGCACCTACTCATTTAGTTTGTTTAGGTTTCCGTGTTGCTAAACTAGGTAATATTTTAATTCAATTGATTAAACACAGTTTTGATTAGCAAAGAATGAAACAACAAACAATTCATGAGGGGGAAATAGAGAGAGAAATAATAAAACCGTAAACGAAAGAAACACAACTCCTGTTTTATTCTGAACGCAGTTCAAAAATTTTAGTTACGGCTCGTTCACAGTTAAAGGTAAACAATTCTTCTTTTTAAGAGGGCTCGATGGTTGTGGCCATTTTTAGACTGTATAGATCTTCTTTAGAAGAAGAGCTCTATATAAAAATATAGAAAATTGCCCGAAATTAAAAGGCAATATATGCAGATTCTATCTTTACTAAATAATAGTTTATAGGTAATAAAAATTCATATCTTGAGATTTCAGGTAGATCTGATGGTTAATTTGTTGACCATCCGAACTCTTTAAAGGAAAGATCGGTTTTTCAACAATCAACCACCATTATAAAATATCAATTTAGTAAACTATGTTGAATTTCTTAGGATGAATTCGAGGTTAAGTTGCTTTCCGAAATACCATTGAATAAATTTACTCTTCAGGAGTGAAAATATACCTAATTGTTTAATGAAATTCTTACGCATTACAGCAAAAAAAAAAAAAAAAAAATCCCGTTAGTTTTATTAGTTTAATTACCAAGTAACTGTTACTCGTTTTCATCTTAAATGGTATATTATTAATCAACAAACAATGAACATTAATATCTTTATTAGAACTCTAAATAAAGCTGTAAATGCATTATAAACAAAGTAGTGTACAATGTAATTTGTGACTGCGCTATTAGTGCTATTTGTCGGATACAGCACAAGGAATCAATCGAAACCGATTACAAAATCGAAATAACTGTATATCATATTAACTTTATTGACTTTTAATTTGTTTTGGAAATGCTCTAGCGATACAGTAAATGGTGGAAAAGTCGTCTTTTTCATCCAATCAAAATGTTTTATAAGCCAACAATTAAATAATGATTTCTTAATTTGTTAAAAAATCTCTTTGATTTTATAAGTGGCTTGGCACGGAAAGTGATAAGCAATGAATCAAGGGCAGAATATGCTTTGACATACCTACATGTATAAGTTAATTGGGAGTGGTGGGAGGGGGTGTTAAATCCCTTAAACCGAAATTATGGGTGTACATGTACGTGAGATGAAATCGTCCCCCTAATGGCTAAAATGAGGCTGCAAGTGCCTACTCTGCGATTTTTTTTTGCGTGGACCCTGAGGTCCACGCAGAAAATATATAAGCGAGGTTAAACCGGATGCACTGGGGAAAATTCAGCTTGCGCATGAGCTATAGCCTGGTTCCTGCGCGACATTTATTGTTAGCTAAGGGAACCAGACTAGCACACGTTTATCTGAATCGGGATCGGGATTCCATGCCATGTGCACATATTCAAAGGCGCTGTATTTGTAAAGTTGTCGGTGAACAGTACAGAAACAAACTGAAGAAGTCCTTTTAAATAATGATCGGCATGTGATATGAATTGTCAGCATCATGGAATACGTTAATGTTATGCCGAAACTACAACATGCATAAAATAGCATAAATCGCGATGTTTTGTTGTTTTCCGAAATAGCTTAACAATATACTTTTAAATTACTACTAGTAGGCAAGGCTAGTGTACTTCCCTATCAATTTGTTTTACGCATATAAGCATGATTAAATAATTATGTGAATGTATATAATACATGATTGAATAATTATGTCACTGTATAAAAGTTTAAATCTCAAGAAAAATGCATCAAAATACGAAATAAATTTACATATAGCTGTCACTGCATAGTTAACAAAGAAGTGCGAGGCGTAATGTGTACCCAAATAGTGAAATTCACTGAATGCCTAATACTATACATGTAATCTTCATTAATATACTTCATAATTGTGTTTAAATTCTGAGGTAAAAGGTCAGGGCTATGCCTGATACAATGTACTCATTCAGTGCTTAAAGGCACTATATCCAGGCTTGCTACTATAATATTCATCATGACACTTTTGCAATTACAGGTCTCCCCTGTAGATGTCTTTATATAAAAGCAGGGGCCGGGCTAGATTCGTTGGAAAGGCTTTCGCGTTTCCGTTAAAAACACGTGCATATGGTCCACGTATTGCAATCCTTTTTTTAAAGGACAGCAACTTGTTTACATTATTGTCAAATGATACATTTCGATCATATATTTGATCTTGGTATATTAAAAAAAACTTTTTAGAAAACAGTTTTCAAAACTTTAAATATTGTATATATATCTTTTAAAAAAATCTAGATATGCCATTTTTTTTAATTTTGTAACGAGGTTATGTATAAATGGCCACTGGAAAATCTACATAATTAGCAATATCTGTATTTCCGGTCAGTGATTCATGCAGATGTAATCAATCGCAACTTCTCGGGCCTTTCCGGCAAGTTCGGAAAAAAACTCGAATGTATTAACATTACATGTTATAATTAACATGTTAGAATTTTATACAAAATGGAGTCGCTTCCCATTCAAATAAGTATTGACTAGACAGCCTTTTGTTAACGTTGTACATGTAAGGATATTTTATTGACTTTAATGAAGTCCAGCTCAAATCTCAACATATCGTAAATGTGTTGTATTCATGTCAAGAACTTTAAAAAGGGGGGTTTTCATGGACGCCTATGTTATACATTCGAGGTGTTTTTCGAGCTTGCCGGGAAGGCCCAAGAAGTTGCTATGACAGATGCAATGTGTTTGTTTTTTGCTCTGATCTACATATATATAACTTACAAGAATTCAAAGATTAAGCTAAATGTATTTGATTGTAAATATCAATAAATCAACAATAATATTCAATATCAATTTTAATAAACATCGCATCTTAAAAAAAAAACCCGCATACACACAGTTTAAAGTCATATCTTGAACTGGCTTTTTTCTGTCCAAAACTTACTAAAACTGTTGTAAAAGGTACTAAAGCAATAAATATGACGTTCAGCATGTTGTTTTGTATTCAAATTACGCATGCAACAATGGCAGAACAATGTCTTTTTTAAATCATTTAGAACTGCACAGCTACAGACTTAAAATTAAGATTTAAAAATCAGAAAAAATATGAAAGGAGGACATTAGTGTCCCCATTTCAACCATTTGTTGAGAAATAGGTCAAAGCTTGCTTATTTAAGTTGTAACTTTGTCTCAAAAGAGGGTACCATATTCTTAAAATGAGTCTAAAAAACCACCAATTTGCAAGAGATATTTTAGTCTGTTGTCTATGGAGGTACATTGAAGTTATATTTTCATTGAAAAATATATGTAAATTTTTATATAAGGCAATTAATTTTTTGGACCCGTTCCCTACTTTTAAAAAGAATTTAATTTATTTTATACTTATGGAACAAAAACAAAACAATTGGATCTGGTATAGAGATGTCTCTCACACTTAGTCCAGATTGTTTTGAATTGACATTTATTTTTATCGATGAAAAAATAACGACAATGAGCCTCCATAGACACGGTAGTATAGTATTGAATAGCCTGGAATTTTTTGTTGTTCTAAAAATAGATCCCATTCCGACTGATAACAATATGGTACCCTATTTTGAGGCAAAGTTTCTACATTAATGTGCAAAATTCAACCTTTTTCTCAACAATTGGTTGTAGAGAGGACACAAATTCTCCCCTCTGTTACTTTTACATATTTTTAAATATTCAAAATAAGTCTGCGGCTGCAAAGTTCTAAAGCTGTTCTAAGTGACTAAAGAAGCATTGTTCCGTACTTAAACGCATAATTTGTATACAAAACAACATGTAGAACCTCATTTTTACTGCTTTTTTATCATCAGACAACAGTTTTGGCCAGTTTTTTGCAGAAACAAGCCAGTTCAGGAAATGTTTACACGTTTATTCATAAATGTACAAGATGGCCGCACATGAAGAACATGTACCAGTGAACTTGCAGGGATATTCAGAAGAAATATATATGTAAGTTGATATAAATGTTTTGCAGATGATTTTAAACACTTAATGATATTTAATTAATTTTGATGTACTAAATTAATCAATTACAAGGTGATATAGCATCACTGATTGTGTGGATATAAGTGTGTTAGTGTATCACAGCGTTAGTGTGTAAACGCTTGGCAAAATTTAAAGAAAAATTATATATTACCTTGTTAACAATCCTCTAATTTTACACAAAGAGTAGATTAACCTTTGAAGGATATGCACTAACCATGAGTACAGTCAGTTCAAACATATCTTTAACAACATACACCATAGGATATCATAGCATTGCAATCTCATATCATAGCATTGGAATCTATAACATAGTATACAATCTCATAGATTCTCATTCATCATATCATGCCATAGAATACCATAACATAGCATACAACATGATTTTAACTCGGTTTCAAATGATTTTATTTAACAGAATAAATGTTCACATTGCAGATTAGTGGTAAACATTGGTTTCTTTATCAGTTTACATCGAAATGTGTGGAACTCTTCTGTGTATGGAGGCGTTTTTGTTCAAATCTCATAGCATTGCATATCATAAGATACCATATCATTAAGCCCTGCATTTCATTTTCTCATAGCATAGCATACAAATATCATACCATAACATAGCATACAATTGTAAAAGATATGCATGAAATGACCGTAGCAATTATTACAACAATTATTTCAGTCTTATCTATCATAATCACAGGTACACAGTTCTCAGCCTCTGTCCGAAGTCTAATCATTAAGTGAAGACAATTTAGAAACTTCACTTGATATTTACAAGGCCATGAGTTTACTCAATTACATGTAGACTGTGTTGGCTTTTCTTTGTTGTTTTTAGAATTATCTGCATTTTTAGTAGGTCTGACTTTTTGGGTATGTTGTTTTGTCTTAAAATAAACAATGGCAGCCACTGATGCAGCGATATAGGTTACTCCCAAACTACAAACAACAATCACAATGGTCTCCCAGTTGGATGAACTGTTGTCGGAAGATGGTCCTGACCCTGTTGAATTTGAATTTGAGGCTGTAAAAAGAAGGAAAATGATTCTATGAAATGTTTTACAAACAACAAGGTTAATCTAAAGTAGTTTAAAAAATAATGATCGTTGTAGTGCACAATGTTGATAATTTATTAAATTTAATAATTACGGTTGGTTCTTTTTCGTTTGATTATTTCGAAGTTGCTTTTGAAAATTTAAGCAGGGATTTGTATGTAATGATGCATCTGAATTTTTGTTGTTCTTAATGTTTATTTTTTCAAGCATATAAAAAAACACATTATTCATGAAGATATATATATATATATATATATATATATATATATATATATATATATATATATATATATATATATATATATATCTTGAAGATTAATTTGACATTGTATATATGTATATGTCATGGTGTATTTGTACAATATTGTTATATTTAAATGATTTACGTGTATATAAATGTAACGGTTACATTGTACATGCAAAGAGTGTGTCTCTATTAAGTGAAAAAAATTAGTTTGTAAAACAGTTTTAACGATTCTATGTATTTTGTGTATACTGTATACGGGGAAATGTTCGCACCCGTTTTATTTTCGCCTTTTTCGCTCTCTTAAGACTGCGCGAACTCCAATTTCTCAAATTATCTCTTTTAATTAAACACAACAGTTTACTGTGTCTGGGCGAATTCAAGACGGGGCGAAACTGTTTGCAAGTGTAGATAGGCGAACATTATATTGGCCGTAAATAACCCTGTATACAGTAATGCAAATTGTTTTCCTCTATCACGCCTCGTTACCATTCTAAGTCAACTGTAGTATTTGATTCTATGACCAAAATAAGTTAGAAGTTAGCAAGAATCAATGTTTATTTTGTGAAATAATTCTCAGTCGTGACTCATCAGTGTCAAAAAAAGACTTTCACTTCTAGGCACCAAAGAATTAATCCAATTTTTATGTTTATAGATCAATACGTAAAGGTACCAATATTTTTTTGCTAAATTAATGAATTTTCCAGGGAAGAAGCACCGTCTGATGGTGTAGATAATTTCTCTACTTTAATAAGAAAAATACAGATGAATTAGCTACAAATGAAAAACTACCTGCCAGTATATTTTTTGTACATTATTAATTTGTTTTAACTTTGTATGAAAGTAAACCACGCACACCAAATGAAACAAAAAACAATATTTAAATATCAAGCTTAGGAATCATGGCGAACAATTTAAAAAATACAAATGTTAATTAATCTTTAAAATGCAATTGTTATCTTTTTCCATAAAAAAATATTAACAGTAACATATAAAATTGACATATTATTAAAATATGAGTGACAATTAATATGCTAAATACTACTAGTATTTAGTGCATTTTGTAAATATTAAATAAATGTAAATTAGAATCAGAGTGCTTTATGTGTCCAATTCAGTTGACCACCTGCATCAAACTGAACTCGCAACTCGATGAGCTACTCTCAGACGTAGCAATAATTAAAGTTGTAGTAGATGACTATCTTGAGAGAGAGAGAGAGAGAAAGAGAGAGAGAGAGAGAGAGAGAGAATTCATTTATTCGTTCAAACAAAACCACTTTTAATTAGTCTTTTTAATCAAATTGCCCCTGTTTAACCTTCTTACATAAATTTAATGTCTAGCATCTTAAGCTTGAGAATATTTCAGTACATCATTATAATTTTTCAATACTAAAACAAATGACAAACACATTAGCAATGTTACTAAACTGTTAAATTAATTATCAGAATTTAATTGTGACTCAGTTTTTTTTCTTTTTGTTTGTTTGCTTTTGTTTTGTCTTTTGTTTTTGTATTTTGTTTTGGGTTTTTTTTTTGCATTCTTCGGATCTCGGTAAATCACGAAGCATATTCATTTTTCATTGTACAAACAGTAGAATCCACAAAACTGCGATACCTTTCCTCCCCACGAACTATTAAAAATAGACAATCCAAGGTGGCAAAGGATAGGTTGTTTTTTTTTTCGAGGATAGTGCTCATATATGTGATCTAATTTTTCAGAGGATTTTTAAAGCAATATGAGCTGCGATTTTCATTTTGATTTTTTTTACGAAAATGTTATTTTCTACTAAAATGACAAAAAAATATCATGGTTTTTAAATTTCTGTTAGCCATATTTTTGTGGTAAAGGTCGCTAAGAGGCCTTAATTGGAGCAAAATTGAATTATTGTCGTCCTGTGCAAACATTGATCTGCTATATATTCCTTAGAAGAGAAATCGTTCCTCTGATAAAAATAAATGATTTTTTAAAATCTTCTTTATCATAAAAGTTTAAGTTACATGCAGACTTATCATACTAGCAGGTTTTGCAGCAAAGAGTAACATTGTAAAAAATACAGCTCATATTGCTTTAAATTTGCTAAAATTGGTTTGCATACAGGGTCCCGATTCCTGAGACTTTAAAAACATTTCAGAATAAAACAAGTACAACCTACATATAACACTATATAGAATAGCCAGGGATGATTAATCACCAATTAATGGGGGCCAATCACCTACTTGTCGAGTGACAATTTGTGTTCTGAAACCACCCTTTTTTTTCAAGCACAAAACCAAAAGTGAACTTTTGGCCACAGTTTCGCATTTTCATTCCATATTTGATAAAAAGTGCTAACAGTATAAAAGTGCCATATTTCAATGAACTGGACATGAGGTTCCCTGTCCAGAAAATGAATGCAATAAATATTCTAGCAATTTATACCCATCAAATAACCAGCCAACCTCAGGTACTCCCTTTATTTCAAAATTTTGATCGGGTCTTTTTTGCGAAACTATCCCCTGCAACCTTTCAGGAAATTGATCCCTTGCAGTAAATGATAATGAACGGTTGTTATTTCTTCGTTTAAATACTTACATATGCCAGCTGGAGAAACTGTGGCTAAATATCCCACAGTGGGAGTTCTATCGTCACTATAGAATAAAATGGTCATAGATGGTCCTGTAGACGTGTAAGTTTCTGTGGGCGGAGTTGTTCCACATAATGTTTTGATAACACTTGAACTAGTAGTATTCCCTATTGAAAACAAATTAGATTTATGTAGAATGAGCTCCAAACAACTAATAAAAACATCGATGCACAAGTTTGTTTGTTTTTTAACACAATAGCTTTATATTTATGTAAAATATTTCTTTTACCTAATATTTTAAATGTTAACGGCGATAGAAATACGTTAAAGACTAGTTTTAAAAAGCTTTCATTTATTTGAATTAAAATCTATTTTAATCTGAGGATGGTAATTTTGGAAAGAATGTTTGAAACCCGAAGAAAATTACGAATGAATATAATTGACATTCACTTTTTTGTCCTTACCATCATATATTTCAAGATAATCGTAGCAACCACTGGCGGGTTTGGGTTCCACGTCCAGAAATAGAACTTCTAACTTCACCTTCCCACTGGGGCTTGTGTATGTGTATGAACATACATGGTTTCTGAGAAAAGAAGAAAATTTGTATATAAAAATATGTAGACTGCCTAAAAAGTTAATAGGAAAACGTAAAATGTTCCAATTATGTTATACTCAAATGACATAGGGTGATATTTATTTCATTCTTCTACTACTAATTAAAAAAGCGCACATTTAAAAATATGACTTTAATTTGTATGAAATAAAGGTAACGTCAAGCTGAAGGTCATTTGAGACTTGCATGTAATATGTTATTCCACATAGATTAATTTGTTTTGCCAAGTAAATTCTAGAATTTTCTAACACAATCTACTGCAAAAACATGCAAATCAATATTTGATCTAATATATGATTTCCAAGGACCATTATGTATAACGTCTTTGCTAGAGCTACATGAATATTACGGTTTAATTTTAATAGGTACTACAGGTATAAAAAATAATTACTTAAAAATAGGAAATGTCTAATAGATATCGTACAATTTCATTTAGAATTTTTTTTCTCAGGGTTCATAATTTAAAGCTGCTTGGTCAGATTTTATATCAAATTTTGTGTACACTTTTAAACTATGGTTAAGCTAAGTATGTGTATTGTAATAGAGATTGCAGTAGTTTTCCAGGTCAATTAAGCCAAATTTCAATGAAAATAATTATGTACAAAATTTGTTTACAAAACAAACGACATAAGAGGGTATCGCGTTATTTCGCCTCATGTTAAAATTCGCCCCTGACGTCGAGGCAGGAATGGTTGTATTACGACTTTGACATAGCTATAAATAAAGGTCATAATGTTCAGGCAAATTAAAAATAAACCATTTCGTTCGCTAATTTTTCTGAAGTTTGCTTGTTTACAATCGATGCATAACCTGTGGGTTGAATAAACCCAATCATTCGGGGGACGAACCCAAACGGGTCTCTTTTCTAAACATTCCCATGATGCATTTTGGTTTGTTTTTTCGTTTGCCCAAAAAGAAATTATTTTTATTTACTTTCAATATTTCTAACCTTGAAAGGAGACCGATTCTGCTGGTGTAAAAAAAGAGAAAAGCCATAATTTTATAAGATAATTGGTTTGTATGGAAAATTATTTGATACTGTAATAACAAAAAAATCGGACCAAGCAGCTTTAAAATACATTATATCTAGAAAATTAGCAAATTTGAAATTGGTTCCAGAACAGTTTTAATTTTCAAAAGAATGTTTTCATCTTGGCTTTAATATGGTAAAAAGAAATCGTATTGAAAGTTTCAAAACCTCTCATTGACATTGCTTGCTACAACGAAGTAGAAAATCAATTTAAATTCGTCTTATTGTAATTTTAGGTGTTGAAAGGACCCGCACATAAAATCTTTAAAATGAAAACCTTAGGACTGCCATCTGCTGAGCAAAATTGAAAAATAGTATATGTTTAGTTCTTACGTTAAAATTTATTTGGATTTCAAGCGTCTACAAAACGTATTTGTTAAAGAAAAATTGTAATTGATTGTGGTTGTGATTTATTCATAACAAGAAGTCTTACAATGGATAAGTATTTGGAAACAGTGGTGAAGATAATGTGACAGAACTGGTAAGGCTGACAACATTGGAAGTACCATTGGAAGGACAGTTTGCTGAAAGAAACAACGTAAGGTACTAGCATAACATTTTTTCATGGCTGAGTTTTAAATCAAATTAATCCAATATACGCCTATTACTACATACATTCATGTATGAAGGAAGTCCAAAATCGAAGAAACGGAAAAAAATCATGATATCTTCATCAGTACATTATTGTTTTTAATTGAAAGAATTTTACGCATAATTTCACAAGCTATAGAAGGCTTTTCATAGTAGAATTCTTGTGATTTTTTAATACTGTGAATACACCGTTTGAACTTTAAGATACTTCATGTATTTATAAATATCAAGTTATTGAGCAAATTGTGTTGCCTTAATATCTTGGGACAGAGTATAGATGGCACTTATGGTTTTGTTCTCACATTCATCCTTTCCGTAAACTATGGATACTTTAAACCCCTCTTCATTTCCTATAGTAGAGCTGTCAGTAGTTAGTTTTGCGTAAAAGTTACTTCCGGTCGTTGATGCAGCAGGCAATGAATCACCGCAACTGGAACTACATACTGAGCTACCAATAGCTGATGCACTGGCAGAAGAACCTTAATATATGAACAAAATTATAGTGTAAAATATATTGCTATGTTTTATTCAGGAATTTATACGTTTTCTATATCAGGTGTAATTCAAAAGATAACATGCTTTGTATGTAGCATTTTCATGTATCATTTTGAATTTATTGTTTGTCTTTTAAATTTATCAGCTATTTATTAGGTAACATATCTTATTATCGATCAATATGTTTTATATACTGGATAGCCAGTTCCTATGCCATCGTTATTCCGGCTCAAAGATAATTTCACAACTCATTATCAAAACGGCGGGAAAAATAATCATGCAATAATATGTACTCAGTATCCTCTAAGGTTTGTTTTAATAAAGGTCAATAAGCCCCTTATAATGATCCAAATTGTAAAATTGTGGCGTTGTAAAATATCCAGCGATCCCAAAGAAGGTAATAGTAACAGAAACTTTTAAAATCTTCCCATAATAAAATTGTTAATGAATAATACACTTCAAGCTTTTGACTATGAACATAGACGCCGGAAGCACCATGTTTGTTGGGGGAGGGGATGTTAACCGCGGTGAATTGTACAATTTAAAAGTAGTTTTAAATTCTACCGGTCAAGTTTATTTTTCCGGATTGAATGAGGTCTATCTGGCCAAGCCCCCACACCCCCGGTTAAAAATGAAAATGCAATCATAAATATGTACCGTTTGGATGTAGTTCCGGACATGAAATATATAATGTTGCATTTAATTCAAGAAAAATAAAATAAAAAAAGAAAAGAACTTTCAATATTAATAGTTTTTATTATAGTATATATATTAAAAGCGCAATTTAATAACCGAAAATTTAATTTTAAGTTTGATTTCAAAGATGAAGGAATTTAAAACATTCATTTATTGGTATTATATTAAAGTATTTTTTTTTACAATCTCTATGAAAAATTGTGAAAATGTGAACATGGAAGGTCCACAGATAAGAATACAAAATTTTAACTTTAAATTAATAACATCATTGTATATTACTGTAGCTACAAGGATTAGTAGAACGTATCTGCTTCGAGTTTCTATAGAGATAAATAACCTCACCGTCATAAAATCTGAGAATATCTCCACAATGAACACAAATCTCAGAGACAACGTATGACATCTTTGTACTCGAGTCAGGTGACTGAAAGAGCCACTCGCAAGTCGTGGTTCTGAAACAGAGCATATTAATCTCAAATACTATAACTTTTAATTCCACGGTATTAAAATTCCACGATTTCTAAAAAATAACCAATCACGCTACACGAGTTATCTAACTTTGTTTCTACATGAAAATAATTGACTTTATACAGTGTATTATGATGTTGTGTCGTAGAATCGTGCATGTGCATTGATAATAAAATGCCTGATGTTGTTAATTTATTTCAAACATATTATATTTAAATTCAAATGGATTAGGAAACAGGCATTGCCAATGTAAACTCTCTCCAATGATATTGTCAGTGAAAGTTTGAAAAAGAATAAAGAAAATCAACAAATATTTGATAAGTATTCCGAAACGATTTTCTGAGAAACCGGAGAAGATAGTTGTCCTAGGTGCAACGGTTTGTACCAATCTACTCGTTCACTCACCGTCTTTGTTAAATTTAAATGATAAAAAAAAGTCATTTAAGTACTAACGTTGGATATGTGCCAGAGGCAGGGTACCTGTAGCTTTCATAAGCACTGGCGAGATTGATGATAGAAGGAGATCCACAGGTAAGGCTGATCACTGAAATAATAATTATATAAAGATACACTATAATGATATATTTACTGTGAACACGTAGATTAGTGATAGTCCGGTCCGGAAAATGGCGATTGTCGATAATAATATAAATTAAATTGAAAGTGAACCCAAATCGACATGTTTCCTGGAACTTAAAAGATGAGAGACTACCTATATAATTATATACATGTAAATATAAACCGACTTCATACTAAGAAGATACACTGTTTTATCTTGAATTTAAAAAAAAATAATAAATGGAGTTACGTTTTGATTGTCGATTCATTGACAATGTTAATAAATAATATTTACATTTTCAACTGTCTTTGTCTGTGATAACATTACGAATCAATTTTAAAGCCTATAACCCAATAGTTTCATAAACAGCTGAGCGACACTAAATGGGCGTGTCTTATAGCATAATCGATACACGGTATTGGCTGCGCTGCGTAGTAAAACATAGCATGTGCTACATGTAAAAAATAGTGATTTTTAAATGTTGTCTTAAACTGTAAAAATTGGCAATAATATAAATATAAGTAATAAGAAATCACTCATTAAATATTATGAAGTGATAATTTCGGTCGGAGCGTGGTCAAATCTATCATAAAGCCCTTCGGGCTTTATTTGATTTGACCACGCCACGGCCACCTTATAATACTAAAAGAATGATTCCTTATTCCTTAAATAAATGCCAGTCAATGGTGAATGGCCCGTTTGTTCAACTGATTAATAGTTTTATGCACTTTATCAGTGAAATTAAGTTTATTAAACAAACGTCTACACAACTTTTTAAGAATATTTCCTTCGTACATACCCCCCCCCCCCTTAAAAATATAAATTAAACAAACAAATAAAGCAAAACAATCACCATTTATCAATGAAATAAAAAAAAAATCCGGAAATTGAAGATGCCGCTTACTAGTAATCAATAATCCCCATTTTGAAAAATAACTATATAAATCTATTCCTAAGTGCTTACCACATACTGTGGGACTGAAGAAGGATAGAAGCAACACTACAATAATGGCGGCCTCAGTTACACATGTAGAACTTTGCCATGTGCCTCCAGTGTCCATATTCCATTTAATCAGAATATATATTGAAACATATTCTTGGTTACAAAAATCTGTGACGAAAAAAATATATAGTTTTTTCAGCATCACATTTTCTGTTGCTATACATAGTATTACACAGCTGGAACACCATCATCTCCACCAACTATCAAATGACAGAGAATAGTGGAAAAGAATCATTTACTAACTTGATGCATTTGACCGTCCTTCAAAATGAATGATTAACACAAAGAGACCTCACCTTAATAGGCACGAACATGCAGTGGAGTCTGATGTGCAATTTTCGGAGAAAGTGAAGTAATCCGAATATATTTTGCATTACTGATCATTGTGATCAATAGGATATTGCACAACAATTATTACGAGATATATTTCGGCCGTATTAATTTCTTTGGTTGACACCGCCTGCGGTCGAATACCAACTAACGGTATAGTATTTCCCATTGATTTATTGTTGGCAACCCGGTTTAGCCCTAGTCCCGTTTCAAGTGGTTTAAGACAGCAGACAGAGAACCCAACCTTCCTGGTTTTTAAACACCGAACATGTTTCAATCGAACGATTTTTCTAATCTTGTATACCAAAAGAGTATAGTCATATGATCTTTTTTGTAAATATTGTATAACATATTTAATATCTTGGTTAAAATAATCTGTGACAAAAAGGAAAATATAGTTTTTTTAGCATCACATTTTCTGTTGCTATACATAGTATTACACAGCTGGAACACCATCATCTCCACCAACTATCAAATGACAGAGAATAGTGGAAAAGAATTGTCTGTGGTCCATGCTCCATAGGGGAGTGAAAAAGGCTTAAGTCAAGTAAGTCATACATAGCATTACATCATTTACTAATTTGATGCATTTGACATTCCTTCAAAATGAATGATTAACACAAAGAGACCTCACCTTGATAGGCACGAACATGCAGTGGAATCTGATGTGCAATTTTCGGAGAAAGTGAAGAAATCCGAATATATTTTGCATTACTGATCATTGTGATCAATAGGATATTGCACAACAATTAATACGAGATATATTTCGGCCGTATTAATTTCTTTGGTTGACACCGCCTGCGGTCGAATACCAACTAACGGTATAGTATTTCCCATTGATTTATTGTTGGCAACCCGGTTTAGCCCTAGTCCCGTTTCAAGTGGTTTAAGACAGCAGACAGAGAACCCAACTTTCCTGGTTTTAAACACCGAACATGTTTTAATCGATCGATTTTTTAAATCTTGTATACCAAAAGAGTATAGTCATATGATCTTTTTTGTAAATATCGTATAACATATCTAATATATTCATGTAAAGCATCTTTCTTAAGAGTATACTTGAATATAATATTATGTTTTATAACCTGTCTTGATACAAATGTACATGTGTGACAATTGTCTTTTAAAATTCCAATCAAAACTCTACAATGATATTGATCTCTTGTATTTAAGGGATTTCCATGCGGAAGTAATTAATGGAACTGCTCTAATCTTATATACACACCATACAATGTCAACATTTAAAATGACAACTTAGGAATAGCTATTGAACGTGTTATTTACCTTACAAAATACTCTGAATGCTATCGAGTGGTTTTTATTACTACTATGTATTTTGCGTGAACAAAATCGTGACAAAAGTTGAGACTTGAATTGAGCTCAAACAAGTTTTTTGAAAGGTTTTTAATATACGTTTTTTTTAAATTAATCTTCAACATTTAAAAGAAAACAAGATTTAAATTTTGTAAAATAAGTATGATTGTTTTTTTAAAAAAAATGACGTATATGGTTGGCAAATTTTATAACCATTAAACAACATATTAACACATATAAATATATTGACCCATATTTAGTAATTGGTATAAAAAAGACCTCTCGTTATAAACAATCAAAAACATATCAATTAATATGTTTAAATCATCAAAGCTTATTGATAATGAACAATTATTTACCTACCATTTTATTAAGTTCCTTTATCTATGGTAGACAATCTTGTAGATTGAAATAACTAGAACTGGTGTTAAAGGTACATTCATATGCTTAAAGAAGTGGAACACGTGTCTGACATAAGAAGGAAAAAAAAATCAATGATTACGTAATGTTTATAAATGTTTATCAATATGAACTAAACTATGTATGTATATACGCTGGGATTTAAATGTTTCGAATAATTGTACATTGCTAAAACTATATTGCACAAATTCATATTTGTTAGAGATATGAATGAATTATAAAAAATGATATTCTATACGAAGGAGTAGAGGGATTGTTTGGTTGCCAATACTAGTCAATTTAATTACGATGCACCCAAGCTATCTGAGTTCCTTGTATATAGATAGTGAATAAAAAAATTGTCATGTCAAATGTGAAACTTACTTATGCGATAAGGAAAAAAAACACCTTATGTAAAATTACTCCACCTTAATAAAAAAAATTAATGACGTTTATTCATGTAACGGCTAAGTTCTTATATAAACTTGACACGTGTAAAATTGGCATATACAACGTTTAACAAACTATAACGAATAACTATGGCTATAACGACAATGACAATTTAAAAAAAACAAGCATAGTCTATATATATTCTTTCCTCGTAAAAGAAGATCGAGTTACAGAGTAATTGCTGAGTAGATCTTATAACATCAATATGCAGTTGTACATGATGTATTAAAAAGGATTGCCTTTAACATTATTGGTAATTCACCATTTGGTCCACATGTTGTGAAAGTGTAAAGTGTAATTAACTTAACCGATCATCATAATTTTTTTTTCTTAAAAACAAGAAAAAATATACTATAGAGGCCCAGACAATTTAGGTTCATTTTCAATATGTGAACTATTTGTAAAAAAAAATATCTTTAATTCCTCTGCCTTATCAATGTTATAATCTAGTATTTTACCATCCTGTGATTTAATATAGGTTGAGAAGGATTTCGTTACTTCAACGTTGTAGTTAGATCTGCTATGCGCCACCGCTTTCCTGGTGGAATGGACTTACTAATCCGCTGCTAAACTAGTTTGGTTTTGTAATCTCTCTATTTCACACTAGATGTTTAATTTCATTGCGTATACGTAATTGTCAAAATCCTTGCCTTTCCAATGGATTTTAGTAATCTTTGCTTAAAAAAGAAACAATTTTAAGACCCCGCTGACGAAACTTCAAAACAAAGATGATACTTTACACATTACATGTACTATGACAGAATGCATACTTTGATGAACCATGTTTTGATCATTTTTGTTTATATATTGTATCAGAATATTTCCTAAAATGCCTTTTTAATTAACATATTCCTCAAACTTGAAATTAAAAAAAACTGCATAGCTGGACATTTAGAGGAACGAGTAGAGTTGAAAAATCTGAGCGGAAACTTTTTTATTCTATTTCAAACCAGTCAGTGGGTATTTAGTGTGTCGTATATCTTAATTTTGTTCTATTGGTCAAATTTAGCTATAATTTTTATCACTGTTCAAAATAAGAATTTCAGATAAAAGACTTTTTGGAAGAAAAAAACCGTGGTATAAAAAAAAGCCAAACAAACCGCAAGGGTATACAATTTATATGCATATTTTAAACCAAAGTTGTCTGATCCAAAGTATCTGCCCGATGGTTAACTCGCCCTTCACTTTCCGCTGTGTCGTTAATTAGTCAAACCGCGTTCCTTGGGGCACCCCGTTCTAGAAAGTTCCTTTCATCAAAACTAAAATTGCATCTAATTGTTCCATTTTATTTATTAACTTTTTTGTATTAACCAAAGATGTCCGATCCAAGGTATCTGCCCGCGACGCATGATCAACTTATCCTACACATTTCGCCATTGCAAATGCCCCCAATTCTCGCTAAGAATGCATTCTTTGGGGTGTAGAATTTTTCTTTTTCTCGAATACTGAAGAGTTTTTGGTTGGTGGAAACTTTGAAAAGGGCGTTTCAAAAATTCTTCATTGCGTGACTGTCTGTATACCCCCCACCCAAAACACACAAATCAAAGAAAAGCTGCCCATGAAAGATACTATTATAAATCACAATGAATTTGTGCAAGATTCACAATCTGATTAAAATCAGCCGTTCTGATACGCTACCGCTCTCGAACATCTGAAACAAGCCGCTTAGAGGTCACGTCCGAACGACCCGACAATCTAAATATTTAAATATAAAGGTCGTGACCTTTTTGACCAATGAGAATCCCCGTCTCGTTCGGACATGACCTCTAAGCGGCTTGTTTCAGATGTTCGAGAGCGGTAGCGTATCAGAACGGCTGATTTTAATCAGATTGCAAGATTCACACATTTAATTCTTTTTCTTTTTAAATTGCACAACTTTTTGTCACCTTTATATATGTTCCGTCAAATGATAAATTTCCTCCATTTTTCTCGCAAACACAGTTGTTGTCATGAATATCAGATACCAGCCAGCGATGTTTTTAAGGCTGTTTGGGCATAGTTTTCGACGCATTGATATTTATTGAAGAGAGAAAATGGCTTTTACATGTACATGTATTTGGTTACCTTGTACAGATTAAAGGTATATTTTTAATTATCTGTATAGATTTAACACCTTAGCACAATCTCAATATCCAATTTAATCAAAACCAATATCCTTTAAATCATATTCATTCTAGCATGACTTGGTTGGAAGTCCACGTTAAAAATACGCGTGTTCGATTTTCACGTTAATATATACACCGAGTTCCATACATGTCAATTAAGGCACGGCAATATTCGGACACAATAGGCGGCGGTGTATTTTCCTCAAATCTTTGATTTGATTGGCTTGGGTTCTGTTCTAAGATAGTAAGATCATATAAAGAGAAATCTTCGTCATGAAGAATGGGCTCCGCTCCGCTCCGCCCCGCCCCATTCTTCATGACGAAGATTTCTCTTCATATGATCTTACTATTTCTTAGTCAATTCGCGTTCTAGGTTACCCCGTTTTGGGAAGTTTTATCTCATTCTCTCACCAGAGGTCGTGCTATAAAGCGTTTTATACATCAAAACTAAAATCGCGCATTCAAGAAACGAATTGCCTTATCTTAATTATCTAAATTTTGTCGAATCTTGACTTCTAAGTGTACTTTAAGTTCTCAGTAAATTTATTCACCCATTACGTATCATTCAATATTATTTCATTGCAAGCATAAACAATGTATTTTGATGCACAGTCCCACTTCTTTGGATCCGCCAAAGTTTTTCCACCACACCTTATTCTCATTTTTGCTGTTTCGGGCTTGTTTATCGAAAATGAAAGTAGGTTTTAATTAAGGTTAGAATAATTATTTTTTAAGTAAAATTCATTTATAGCTTAAGAACATCATATCACACGTGTTGAAATACTAAAGGTGTAAGCCGTTACTCTGGTGCAGGCATTTATTAGTTTATTGCACAAATTATTCAAGTTAAAAACTAAGATTGGGGGAGGTACGTTTGTGACAGTTGATGGCGGTCAACTGTCACAAATGTCACTAGACATAGTGATTACAAAAAGAAAAATTTTACCATCGCAGCAAAAAATAAAAAAAATAGTGACTGTATATGAAACAAATAAATAGTTATATACATTCCCAATTCATATTACAAAACATAATGAAGCGCTGCTGTGTTTTTTTTAGTTCAGAATAGCACTTTGTTCCAAAGAATTGTAACAAGAATTGCTTCAATCAGCAAGAGTTATTTTTCTTTATCATAGACTATTGAATGTTTTACATTCATTATTTACATACAGTACATAATAAATTGCCACAGTTTCTAATTTTCAGAAAAAATATTCTTTTTTTAAATCTGGATAAGATAATATTAAATGGATCCATACGTTTTAGAAATGCTAAAAATATAAACCAGAGCATTTTGTTATAACACAAGAAAGGGGATCAAATGAATGATCTTCAGTAATTGGTTTATTCTCAATATAGGGATATATTGTCTGAAATAAAATGTGATATTGTTTTATTTTTATTTTCTTGTCCTATATTTACTCTCTCAGAATAGAAAACCCTTATTCAATTTTAAACATTTAAAATATTATAAGTTTCAAACCACGATAACTAAGTCTAGAATTTGCATTTTTTTTTTCAAATAATAATTTATTCACCTTTGTGAACGAGCTATAAAAAGAGAGAAAAAAATCAACCAAAAATCCTCTGGCATAAAACATCAAACACATACTGTTTATGTACTGAACTAGTACATAAAATTTAGTTATATTTTTTTTAAATGAATCTATTTGGGGGGGGGGTAAATATGTAGATATTGCCTCATAAAAATTTTATTAATATGATTCGCTTCATGAAATTTTATGAAAAGTATATTTGATTAAATGGTCATTAAAGTAAAATAAAAGGAAATTAAAAAATCATATTTTTCTTTCTTTTTTTTTTACAATCATGCAACTTGGCATAGAAATAGTAATCAAAGTTTAGAATCTAACAAGAAGTTTTTTTTTTGGCGGAACATTGGCGTAAGAAAAATATCAAATGTTTTTGCAGTTTAGAATTGCTGTAGATTCGTGAGTCTATTTAGCATTTTTAAAACAATAATATTAATGTATTTGTTCAACATTCTGATATTTTATCTTTTCATTGAAGAATAGAAACTTCACATCTTAAACAGATGTCTAAATAACTGCAATTTTTATCATCTTTTAAGTTGAGAAAAGGTAGTGACCTTGACCTGATCTTCATGTGAAAACAAGAATTTGAAATTTGATTAAACTGATATAATCATTTGGTGATCTGTTTGAATTTGTCAAAATTTTATGAATTTCTTAATATAAGAAGGATGTCTGATAACGAGAAGACTTCTTTAATAAACAAATCACTGTGTATGTAAATCATATTTATTTTCATGGGATTGCCACAATAAACAAAAAATCAATCAAAATAATCATCATTGTATTGATTCTATTTTTAATCTACCAGAGGTGTCCAGTAGTTTGTTGAGGTATTAATCAATTCGATGAATAAACAAGTAAACACGCCATTCCTTAATCTGCAATTCAAATGCCTAAGCTTATACACATATACAATTTCAAAAGCGGTCGTCATTATATATACTGTCGGATATGCTTGAAAATGCACAGTATCTACACATTTAAACAATAAAATACGTTTTTTGGTGATTCATGCGGAATATGAAGGTGGCGATATTGCAGAAAAGTTTCATTGTTTTTTTTTTTCAATGATCCATACCTTTCTAACCCGCATGAATCATCAAAGAAAGCATTTTTATTGTTAATATTTACATCTTTCTTTTAACAAATTAATAAAGTGATTGTTAAAATTAAATAGATCAACTAAACTATTGTTAATGTATTTCAGTTCGTTAGCTAAAACATAGAGTTAAATCGTCTCCTATGGGAATTTGAGTCTGATATCATCATGATTATTTCGTGCAGACCCTGATTTTTCTGAGGTCGCTGTAGGTTTCGACCAATCAATAAACGGGGCGTGTAGAGTTCATTCCGTCTGTTTCTATAGAGCTATGAATTAACTATACGTTTCCGTAAGAAATAGAGGGATTCATACTTGGTAGATGTAAATACAATTGTGTAACTTATGGAAAACTTTATACATTCTCATATACAAAATATACAGTGTATTTTATTTTTTTGAATGTTGATGGGTAGGATTAATATATATTGTGATTTTTTTCAATTGTTTTTCAAATCTTAAAAATATTTCTCAGGGGTTTGTAAGAAGATAAGGAATCCACTTTACAAAAGATATCAAAAACAGATTGTGTGTAAATTGTGTATCAATAAACTATTTAAAAAAACATGTTCATATTCAAATAATTACAAAAGACGAATAGGGCCACATAAAAAAAAATATTTATATCTCTTTATTACGAGTTAATTATCTCGTTGTTACGAGTAAAGATCTCGTTATTACGAGAACAGATCTCGTAATAAGGACCACAAGATATTTAGCTCGTTATAACGTGAATAAATCTTGTTATTACGAGGAAATATCTCGTTATAACGAAAAAGCATATCTCGTAATTACGAAAAATATCTCGTTAGAACGAGTAAATTATCTCCTTATTACGAGCAAAGATGTCGTTATTACGATAAAAAATTTATATGAATTGGTGCGTTACTAGAAAGACCTCTAAGTCGATTGGTTTAGCCTTTCAGTCTATTTATGTCCTTACCAGAAACGTTAATTCAATTTTGATTAGTTTATAAATAGCAACTATCACTATTTATAACTTTTACATAAAATAATCGGATTTGACATGTTATATTATATGAAGAAGTGGAAAGATCTTCATGATATTTTACTTTTCAATCCCACTCCGGTAGCCTCCTGACCTCCCCCCTCTCAAGATCATGATCCTTCACATTAATAAATTGGTCAATAAATCTATTAATCAATCTGCTTTGCACCTTCTTCTATAATTTCTTTCTCTAATCTAATGACTTTCTAATGTTCATCCATTTTACATAAAGAGAGAGAATAACAATTAAACGCGTTATTAAATGTAGATCTTTTCTTGTAATAACGATGTTTTTTTCTCGTTAACGAGATCTTTTATCGTAATTACGAAATCTTTTCTTGAAATAACAAGATAATTAACTCGTAATTACGATATCTTTTTTCGAACTTACGAGATTTTTCCTCGTACTTACATGATAATTAACTCGTAATAACGATATTATTTTCGTTATAACGAGATAATTAACTAGTAATAACGAGATAATTAACTAGTTATTACGAAAAAAAATATCTATAATGTGGCCCTATTTGTCTTTCGTATAGATTAATTACAAGTACACACATTTTCTTAGGTAATAAACGACCTTGATTTAAAGTAATTACCCGGCGCATGATCAATGAATAACAGGAACAACTTTATATTCTAAATATAATGATAGACAATTAAATGTTAATAGCAACCATGTTTCATCATAATTACTGTTATATCCCAATTTAGTTAAGCTTTTGTAACTGTTTAAATCATAAAATAAAAGTACATGTAATGAAATGCAAAATCAAATGTACAACATTTTTAGACTTTCTCTGTAACAATATATATATATATGTACATTTTTCAGTGTCTTTGTCTGTGATAACACTACGAATCGATTTTGTAACGTATGGTCCAATACATTTAAATAATGACCAATTTGAAAAATATCCAAACCTAGAGTTTTAAAAAAATGTATAATTATAAGTAATATGGACTCATTCTTTAAATATTATTAGGCAATCAAAGACAGTAGACATGATAAACTATATCATAAAGCTCTATAAGTTTTATTTCATCCTTGACCGTCTTTGATCACCTCATAATACTCGTACTCCTTACTTCTTAAATAAAACGTGTAACACAATTTCGTGAATATATGGTTCCCACGCTATTAATCTCTTATTAGATGAAGAAAAAAATTTAACGTGAACATTAGTGACACATTAAAATAAGGTGAAATAATTAATTCTTACTTAAACAATGTTCATAATGCGCTAACCTTGCACAAGCAGCCATGCAACGTTGAATAAGCATTGCATACTTTTGAATAAAGAAAATACATGTATTATCTCACACGTTATGAGAAGAAAAATATAGATCGATGTATTTCGCCAACCTCAATTTCATTGAATTGAGCAGTATTTAAATTAAAAAAAATCAAGGCATTTTGATTTAATCATGTAATTAAAAACGTAATCTCGAATTTTCTGAAACTGGTTTACACAGAATTTATTTTTTTCTGAACGTTTTGTTTGTTTTCATCCATTTGAATATCATGTTGATTATTAGGAATCTCTTTTTCTATATCCCTCTTCTCTGGATTAGGCGTTATTTCAAGGTGTCCGTTCTTTTTATGATAAAGAATGACAAACACTATCCCAATAGCTATAACTGACAGTGGAACAACCACACCAACACCAATTTTCCAGCCGTCATTGGATGAACCATCTGAAGTTGTTGGCGCTGAAAAATTGAAAAAAAATGATATGTATTACAACCGAAAGGTACATTGGAAATATTTTGCTAAATACTTATAAATTTTCATTTTTTTCTTAACGAGAAATGAATTGAAAATGAATTATTTGTAAGGATACTATTTGGATTACATCCTTTTTTAATTTTTTTTATAACAAGAAAATTTGTATGTTCAGTTTAGCGTATCTTAATGCCAATGAACACTTTCATTTACATGACACTAATCATGAGGTTTTGCTGAATATAAATTTTCACGTATGTCCTTAAAATTGCCAGAAAATGTAAGATGTCATAATCCAAACATTTTACAGCAAAATGGAACTATCAAATATTGTAAACGTAATACATTTGGCTGTGTATTCTATTTAGCGCTTTCTGCGGAATGCGGCTTCCGCTAAATCAAGTAAATTGCTAAATGCCATGCATATATGTACAATGTATAAGAATAGTCACATTCAGAAATACGCTAATTCAAATCCTTGCCAACTTGTTCAAAAACTAATTTCAACCAAATATCGTCATCGCTAAATATGATACGTTTAATGTATTGTAAACGTATTATATTTGGCGATGACGATATTTTACGGAAATTAGTTTTTGAACAAGTTTGAACAAGTGGTGTTAGCGTATTTCTGAATGTGACTATTCTTATACATTGTACTTATATGCATGGCATTTAGCAATGTACTTGATTCCGCAGAAAGCGCTAAATAGAATACACAGCCAAATGTTGTACGTTTAAAGTAGCATATTTAAATGAAGTATGTACTGACAGTTTTGACTTTTGTCACCAGAAATATCTCTAATGAATTTTAAAGAATAATTTCAAGTTTAAATAACGTGCATTCCATGCAGGATGAATATTAATTTCTCACCAAATGCTCCTGGTTCCCGTTTAGTCGTAGCTGTAGTTAACGATTTCATAACTAACGAACAAACATCATATGAAGTTTAAAGTAGAAATAATAATTGGTTTATATTTCATAAAGAGAGGAAAATGGATATTTTAATTTTCTGTTAAATATATGATATACATGTTAAAATTTGTTTATAAATTAAAACAATTATATGCAGTATTTATCTATATTTTAATAAAACAAATCTAAATAAAAGGTTTTCAATAAATAAAATATTTTGACGCTTAAGCATAAATCATAATGCGTTAGGATTTATTTTCTTAAATTGAAAATTTTGATAAAAGTCCGTTCTGCATGCAATATCAGACAGGGTTACAAGGGCATTCATTATGTCATTTGTATCAAGTGTACACGGCATGCATGTTATCACTATAATGATTAAATAAATTTATTTTAAATAAACGGCAGCCTCAATGCAATATCAGTTTTTAAGGTTCCATTCAAGATCATTATACAAGCATTGGTCAAGGGAAATCATGGTTGTGCTCTCTTTTCTTTTTGTTATTAAAAGCACATTACATTAGATTTAGAATAACAAACCCAGATAATAAATTAATTTACCAAACTTAAAATTTCTATGCTATCTCAGATACAAGAATTGTAGTTTTGAATATATACAGTTATGTAAAAGCTGAAAGATTTTGATAGAAATGACAATTGTTGGAGGAAAGATACATTCTTGAGAAATATTGATCTTACAAAAGAAAATGAACGAACTTCCTTAATGAAAGTAGATATCTTTATCAAGCTGATTTAAATATGTTCCAATATGTAAATTTGTATTATATCTAGAGTAAACCAGAGTGCAAATATTTGAGAATCATGCGATTATTATATAGTATAACAAATTTACCGAACCTTTATTTATGGAAGAAGGCATTACAGAGGTTTTGTCAGGCTCTGCAAATTTCAATTAATATTTATAATTATGTTTTCCTTAAAAGCAATTTAGTCTTAAAAAAATAATCAACTGTTGCAAAACATTCTGATGTCTTTATGTAATGTAAGCTTTAAAACACTAGTTGAATTCTTTGATTTAGTTAAAATACGAGTTTCCTTACCATCTGACGTGTTAATCATAGTTGACGTATAATCGGTAGATGCAACTACTCGTTCTATTTAAATTCAATGCATACACATAAATTAAATTATGAAGGTTTCATTGATAACGAAATTAATTACTTTTAAATCTTCTTTATTAAAAAAAGAGTATTGTATAAATATATTTAATGAAATATCTAATTTAAAAAGGGAAAATTATAAAAGATTTTATATATAAACTACTTATACATAATACATTATCCTGACAGATTTTAAAATTAACTAAAAGCGTTCAATGTTGATGCTACATGTACCATTGAATCAACTGTTGATGAAGTATAACCAATAACCAGCAATACAAGGTTCAGCTAGGTTGTAAAGCACCACATGCATGCAGAAAAACAAATACTACATGCGCAAATGTTTATATCGGATGACGGTAAAAGAGACAGGTGATGGGGTAACATGAGCGCAGACATAAAAGAGGCTGAATTATGCAGTAAACCAATATCATTGTTTACTGAAAGCATTGGAAAAATGGATATGGAGCCGGACATTTCGAAAATCAATGAAGCCTACCTGTTAATATGCTAGTCACGGATGTACTAGTAACTTGGGGTGAAGTTGATAACTCTACTTAAATAGCAAATTTAATAAAAGAAGCTAACAAAACAATATTGCGTTATTTTGTTCGACGGCAACTTTAACAAATACATGTATGCTTTAAAAGGAATTTATACATATCTGTGACAGTTCACACGAATTCTACGTAGACAATATTTTAGAAAAACAAAACAATATTGACATTTAATGCTACATACAAACAACACATTCAAAGATATAGTAAAGATTTTCGAATAACCGTTTGAGAGAAAATGTTGTTAACCGTTCAAAACTAAACTGGATTTTGTCAGAAGCAGAATAAACAGCGTTCGTTTTTTTTAAACAAAATTTAAAAAAACACATACTCATTGGGTGTATTTATTATTTTCAAATCATACTGGATAAACACAATTTTAAAAAATAGACATGTTAAAGATAACGTTTCCACTGTTTTAATATACTATGTGTCTGGGGAAGACGTAATGTAGTCACGCCCAAAATAAAGTAATATTCTTGCATATAATTGGACAACATGCAATATCTATGCATACTGTCCACATTGAACAAGTACGGTTTACAAGGTTATTTTCGCCCCGTGTAATTTTCGTCCTTTAAACTTGATAACAATTTCGCCCTGTCTTGAATTCGCTCATACACAGTTGTGTTTGAAGAGAGATAAATTTAGACATTGGTATTCACCTAGTCTAAAATTCGCTTGCGGACAACGAGGGCAAAATGAGCGAAGATAAAACATGGGGCAAATATTTCCCTGTATACAGTATACCAAGTTTGCATTCGTATAATCCGAAAATAAACTTACCTGTGGATGTGGTAATCACATGTGTAGAAGTTAGTATGTGTGACGTTGATGATTCTATTCAAAATCAATTAGAATGGATAGGTTTATGAAAAAATCAATAACGACATTTTCTTTCACTTCTTTTTCTTATATTGAATATGTCAGAGACAAACATATTAGAATAATATTCCTTTTCTTGTCATTCTTGTTAAAATATTTACATAATCATTAATTGCTTTTTACCTCAAGTGAATGATTTATATGTTATTTTGATAGCTTCATGTATCAATACTATTATTCAGTGCTAAAATAGATAATCAAAAGTAATACGTTCAGCGTGATAAATAGCAAAATTACATTAACACATTTTTAAATGTAATTTTGAATATTGTGATTATATTATTAAAAAGAGCATTGCAATTTCAAATAAAAGATATACATTGTACTCGCAATGGACATAATAATGATTTGTGGCTTGGAAATAAAAACAGTCAGATCGTAGTGAGCCATATTTTTGCAAATTTTTTTAGGCACTGTGCAATGACATACTGGATAGGTATACTGCAACCGTACAATTTGAGAAAAAATGAAATCTATATTGTACCTGTTGTATATGCAACTAAAACGTATTGAGTCATATTGTTGTGAATTGTTAGGCAC